>SMDT01002786.1:0-384486 GCA_005392925.1 Aquilaria sinensis | reverse complement strand
CGACTCCCCCAGCATCAATTCCCCCAAAGGTTTGACCGGGGAGCCTGACGTAGCTCGGAAAGAAGCATTGCCAAAGACCTCGGCAGAAGCGAGATCGAGCATGACGAAGTAAGCACTTCGGCTGAAATGCCAGGTTATCTAAATGTGTCGTTGACTCTCTCGGGGAACCGAACATATCGCCTTCGGTAGAAAAGAACCAGCTACTGAAAGCAGGAGAGATTCTCCCCGAAGGTGGAACTCCCGAGCTAGAGAACTCCTCGAGCCACTAGCGTGATTCCCGAAGGAGGGCGTCCGTACCAGAGGGCGACCTCGCCCAAAGGACCTCGGGAGTACGGCAGGAGCATTTAATGAGCATTTAAGGAGCCTCTGACAGGTCGCCCACACGCTACCTGAAACGGTGGCCTGACACCCTGGCATCATCCAAGTCCCATCTCAGCCAGAAAACTAGGAGCCTACAAACGGCTACCTGTTCCCTACGCCCAAAAAGCACAGAAAGAATCCGACCAAACATGTGTCAGAATCCAAACGGGCCAGGTACTTCTATAAATACTGGGAAACAGGACTTGGCAAGGGGACTCTCTCGCCATCGGCACTCTCGCACAACAGAAAAAATATACAGGCCAGACCCCATATCCGTTTATGTGTTATTATTTCACCCACTATCAGGACACTAACTTGGGCATTGGAGGCTCCTCCCCGGAAAGTCATCCCGGGGACCTCCTAACCCTTTTTTCGGAGTCTTTCAGGTACTTTCCCACCTGGGGAACCTCTCCGTCAGACGTTCTCCCTCCTCGGAAGCTCCCTCGGAATTCACCATGTCGCAAGACAATGATGCTGAAGGGCATCATTTGGCGCCGTCTGTGGGAATCCACCCTCAGGTTGCCGTCGTTGAAACTTGGCATTCTAAGGACAAGGGACTTCCGAGGTCCCCCTCCGCGCCTGAAGTCCAACCGGCTACTGAGCAAACTCTTCCAGGGACTTCCTTGCCTGAGGAAGAACGTCCTCTGGTCATCACTATGAGTTTTCTACGCGACTTCCAGCATTCTGTTGTGGCCGAAATGGCACAGCAAATGGACAAAAGGTGGCCACAACAAACTCCGACCCAGAGGCCTCCTTCGCCAGCACGCCCACGAGAGAAAAGTTCTAAATCAGCTCATCGTACTTTGGGAAGTGGAGACCCACGAGAGGAATCTTCAACAGAAAACACGCCCCTCGGGGCACAGCTTGTGGGACGGACGGAGTCCAAGCGACCCAAAATCCCGCACCTAAGGAGTTCGTCACCTGAGGCGAGGTCCTCATCCCTGAAGAGTTGCCGACGATCCCCTTTCCCCGAAGAAGAGCCTAGCGCCACACTCCTTATGGAGAAAATATTGACGAGGTTGGAAAGGGTGGAAAAACAGGTAGCCCGCAGACCTGTCTGGGCCATACTATCTGAAACATTTTGTGGCGATGAGTCACCGTTCACCCGAACAATAGTCGAGGCGGCCATGCCCAGTGATTTCTGGGTACCTCGGCTAGAGACGTATGATGGCCGAACAAATCCACAGGCCCATCTGACGAAGTACAAACGGAGCATGGTGTTTCATGGGGCTGACGATGCCACTCTATGCAAATGTTTCGAGGTCACCTTTGCCGGCCCTGCTACAGCATGGTACAACTCTCTGGCCCCAGGAACCATCAGAGAGTTCCAAGAGCTGTCCACTTCCTTCACCCAGCAGTTTATTGGAAGTCGTCCTACGGCGAAGATGCCGGTACAAATGTTCGACATAGCACAGAGAAACGGGGAAACCATCCGTGACTATGTCGAAAGATTTAACCGAGAGCCCTTAGTGTTCCAGACTTCCTGCCAGAAATACGCATCCTCGCCATGATACGGGGCCTTCGGAGGGACTCGCAGCTATTTTATGAGTTTTCCAAAGACCCCCTGGACACGCTCGATGAATTTTTCCAAAGAGCCGAGTAGCATATGACAGCCGAAGAGCTAAGAATGGGGGGGCCAAAGAACGACCATTCCCGTCTCGAAGGATCAAGCCAGCAAGCCAAGTATCCGACAGAGCAAACAGGACGACCTCGGAGGATCAGGGGAAGGAAGCCTCCTCCAAACTTTACACCCCTGAACACCACAAGGACCAACATCCTTATGACAATGGAGAAACAGGGGTCCCAGATTCAGCGACCGAAGGCAATGACCGCTGACAACAAAAAGAATATGAAGAAGTTCTGTCAGTTTCATCGCGACCACGGTCACGACACCGAAGACTACTTCCAGTTGAAGAAGTACATCGAGTCGCTAATTAAGCAAGGTCAACTGCGGCGCTATCTGCGAATGCCTTCGCCAAAGGCAAGGAGGGAGGAGGAAGGAAAGGCTGATGAAGATGAGTATGACTCCGACAGAAGGAGGAACCGAAGTCCAAAAAGGCGCCTCCCACCTTCGGCAGGGGTAATACAAACCATCACCACTGGACTGCCATCCTCGGGGATAAAGTGGAAAGCTAGGGAAATAGCAACAATGGAGTACCAAAGCCCATCGAAAAAACTCACCCGAAGAGATGGTTCCTCCGTCATCTTCCCTCATGACGAGCCATTGTTGGTCATGGCAAGAATAGGGAATTGGGACGTCAAAAGGGTATTGCTTGACGATGGATCAAACGCCGACGTCCTATTCTCGCATCTGCTCCCAAGCTTGGGAATATCCAGCATCGACCTCAAGCCTGTTACTTCACCAACCTTTGGAATAGGACCCTCAGAGCTGCCCGTCCTCGGCTGGATCGACCTTCCCCTGATGATGAGAGGGAGTTCGATCAACGGAAAAGGAGAAATTTTTGCCTCCACAATGACGAGGTTCATTGTCATGGATGTCCCTTCGTCATACAACGCCATCCTTGGAAGGCAAACACAAGGGAATTTGCACATTCGCCCAGATGTGAAGTACTTAACAGTCACCTTCGCCACCAAGGACGGAGACGCCGAAATTTTCATCAACCAAGCCGAGGTCAGAAAGGTGTTTGTCAAAGCCCGTAAGGCCCCAGCAGCCAACTTCGCACAAACCTTAGCAGGAGGGACACTACCCACCGAAGAACCAAAAATGGGCGGGGCGGAAAAGCTTGCAGAAGTAGAAACGGAAGAAGTAGAACTTGTCCCCGGCCAAAATACCCGAATAGGGAAAAATTTGGCCGAAGGTGACAAGAAAAACCTTGTATCCTTTCTACTGATGAATAAAGAACTGTTCGCCTACTCGCCGAAGGATATGCCAGGGGTAGACCCTCGCATAATACAACATACCCTTAAAGTAAGTCCTCGCATAATACAACATAGCCTTAATGCAGTAAGGGAGGTCCGGAAGCAAAACCTGTCCGGCAAAAGAAGAAGCGAGGCATCTCGGTCCACAAAAGTAAATTCGTCAAAACCGAAGTACAGCGCTTGATGGACGCAAATGTAATTAGGGAGGTCAAGTACCCCGAATGGCTAAGCAATGTGGTTATTGCTACAAAAGAAGGGAGTAGTAAGCTCCGGATGTGCATCGACTTCAGAAACTTGAACGATGCCTGCCCAAAAGATTCCTATCCTCTCCCACCGATAGACCAGTTGGCTGACTCAACTGCCGAATATGGGCTTCTAAGCTTCCTCGACGCATTCAGTGGGTATCATCAAATAAGGATGGATCCCGAAGATGAAGAAAAAACTGCGTTCATCACCGAAGGTGGAACATATTGTTACACTAGGATGCCCTTCGGGCTCAAAAATGCAGGAGCCACCTACCAAAGGCTGATGAGCAAAGTCTTTCATAACCAAATAGGGAGGAACATGGAAGTCTACGTTGATGACATGATAGTCAAAAGTAAGATGCCTAAAGACCATGTCACAGACCTAGAGGAAACCTTCCAGCAACTCAGAATATTCAGAATTCGACTTAACCCCGAAAAATGCGTCTTCGGCGTGACCTCGGGAAAATTTCTGGGCTACATGGTATCAGAAAGGGGCATTGATGCTAACCCAGAAAAAATTAAGGCTCTGCTCGAATTCCGAACTCCTGTCACAGTGAAAGACGTGCAGAGACTCACTGGAAGGATAACCTCTCTTAGCAGGTTCATCTCCAGGTACGGAGATCGGTGTCGGGCATTCTTCAAAGTCCTTACTAAGGCAGCAAAAAGAGAAAATGACCTCGGGGATGGTGACCATCCTTGGAATGAGGATTGCCAAAAAGCCTGGGAAGAACTTAAAATCTATTTGTCTCGACTGCCTACTCTGCGACAACCTCGTGAAGGAGAGCCCCTCATCCTGTACCTCGCTGTTTCAGAAAAAGCAGTGAGCTCGGTCCTTGTGAAAGAGGAAGGGCCGAGACAATGGCCAGTTTATTACGTAAGCAAATCCCTGCACGGCGCCGAGGTCAGGTATCCATTACTCCAAAAAGCCATATATGCCTTGGTGCTGGCAGGAAGAAGATTGCGGCCATACTTTCAGGCTCACCCCATCATCGTCCGAAGTAGTCCCATCATCGTCCGAAGTAGTCTGCCTCTACGGGATGTTATGAAAAAAGTTGATCATTCGGGAAGGCTTTCCAAATGGTGTATAGAGCTTGGCGAACACGACATTGTTTATGAACCTCGGAAAGCCATAAAAGCTCAAGCACTGGCTGACTTCATCGCCGAAGTACCTACCACCGAAGATAGCCACCCGGATCCTGGCGAAGGTGAGCCAGAATGGACGCTGCATGTGGATGGAGCCTCAGGTTCTGAACACCAAGGAGCCGGGGTAATCATCAGAGGACCCGAAGGTCTAGAGGTGATAAAGGCCATCAAGTTCAGCTTCAACGCCACCAATAATGTGGCTGAGTATGAAGCTCTGATAGCAGGGTTGCGCCTGGCCAGAAAAATTGGAATAAGAAACTTGAAGGCTCACAGTGACTCCCAGCTGGTAGTTCGGCAAACGGCAGGGGACTACGGCGCAAAAGACCCAATTTTGGCAAAATACCACGAACTGGTGACGAAGTTCATTCGAGACTTCGACACCATACGCATCGAAAATGTACCTCATCGGGAAAACACCGAAGCAGATTGCCTGGCAAAGGCAAAAACATACACCGAGGTACTAAACCACCCGAGCATTGAAGTACTGAGCATAGTAACTTCGAAAAAGGGCTAGAAAGATCCAATAAAGAGGTATCTTGCGAACAACGCGCTCCCCGAAGACCCCATCGAAGCCGCAAAAGTGCGAAGACGCTCTGGGCGATTCTTCCTAATAGGCGAAGAACTATATCGGCAGGGATGTTTGGTTTCGGGAGCCAAACAGCGCAGCGGAATTTAACCGAAACCCTCTAGGATCCAAGTGAAACGGGGTAAACCGGGTGTTCAAAAATTTTCATACCTAATTTTCGGTTGAGATCTCTCACTCAACTGTAGAGTCGAATCACAAAACCTGAACAGTTGACGTGTTCAGGCTCTCTATGGTATCCACACGAGCCTCTCGGGATCACCACGCTTCCACCACGTCCCGGCAGATGCGTTTCTCTTGCGCTCGCAGTGCTAGCTTGCGTCCTCCAAGGAATTGCAAGAGAAGAGTGCGGCTGTCCTTTTTGGGAGGCTAGGGCAAGGAGACCTGCGAATTTCTCACTAAAAGTTGTATTTATAGTGAGACTCAACTTCCAGGCCTAATGGGTTTCAAAGCCTTAATCCAATTAGGCTTTAATTTCGGGCTTAATAATGGCTCAACTATTGGGCCCATTATTAATACAAAATTAAAGTGAAACCATAACCCAAATAATTAGCCCATGCACTCTAATGATCCAAATAGCTCTATGTGTGCGACCCAATAGGCTCTTACCACGTTGGCAATGATCATAAATCACATTTATGATCATAAGCAATGAGCGGTGTCTAGCAACACATCATTGCTACCCAAGTGACAAGATTGTCGATGATTCGACTAAACCTTTATGATCATCACCGATATATGCCATTGTCCCTTTGTCCAAGATATCAAGACTAAGCACGAGACATGGAATGTGTCACTCTCGTATAGCCCAATCTTTGGTTTCTTGATTACCGAGTAGACCAACTTAAACTGATGACATTGATATCGTATATCAACTCATCCGAGCATGGCCATGCATTTTCTAAGTCTCACTCTATCAAGGGGCCCGAAGATATCACTCCCGTTACATAGGAGGGACAAATCCCATCTTGATCATACAAATCCCTCCGCATGATATGTGACATACCCAATGACCTCCTTCAAGTTCACTCAGTTACGAGCAACAAAGGAAAGTATCAAAGTATGTGACTCACATGTAGGGAACCTTGATGATCTTAGGTCGAAGGACTACATATACCATGATCACTATGAGAATCACTTATGACACTCATATAATGATCCATGTAGTGTTCTCATGGTGGGTCGGTCCAGTACACAAGTTCTCCAACTTGTACCCATATGTAGACTACATATCTCATATTAGTCTCCACATATGCTAGTCGTTATGTATTATTGCAACCCGCTCCACAATAATACTAGACCAGGGACGTTTAAGAATATCATTATTCTAGGGTTACAATTATGTTTGTTAAGTTACGCAGAAACAAAACAACAAACATAATTGCTGGATTAATGCCTTAATAAAATATCATGACTCAATGTGCAAAAATACAATCATCTCATGATTGGCTTTTGGGCACAACACTAACAATCTCCCACTTGCACTAAAGCCAATCATCCATGTATCTAATACCGATGGACCTAGAATGGCTATCATGCTTTTGCTGCGTAAGGGGCTTTGTCAGTGGATCAGCAATGTTGCTATCTGTCGAAGTCCTGCATATCCTTACATCACCCCTCTCGATGATCTCCCTGATGAGATGATAGCGTCGGAGTATGTGTTTGGATCGCTGGTGAGATCGAGGTTCCTTAGCCTGTGCGATTGCTCCATTGTTGTCACAATAGAGCTCTATCGGGTCGGCAATGCTTGGAACCACTCCAAGTTCAGTGATGAACTTCTTGATCCAAACTGCCTCCTTCGCAGCATCAGAGGCGGCAATGTACTCAGATTCTGTTGTAGAGTCAGCTACTGTCTCTTGCTTTGAACTCTTCCAGCTCACAGCACCACCACCAATACAAAACACATAACCAGATTGCGATCTAAAATCATCCTTATCGGATTGGAAGCTTGCATCGGTGTAACCCCTTACAACGAGCTCATCTTCACCTCCAAAGACCAAGAATGCATCCTTAGTCCTTCGTAAGTACTTAAGGATGTTCTTAACAGCTGTCCAGTGACTCTCACCGGGGTTCGATTGGTACCTACTCGTCATGCTCAAAGCATATGAGACATCGGGACGAGTACATATCATGGCATACATGATAGATCCAATTGCTGAGGCATATGGAATCTTACTCATGCGCTCTCTCTCCTCGGGTGTACTCGGACACTGAGATCTAGAAAGAGTTATACCATGTGACATGGGCAAGAATCCTTTCTTGGAATCTTGCATGCTAAACCTCTTTAGCACCTTGTCAATATATGTACTTTGACTTAGGCCAAGAAGCTTTCTAGATCTATCTCTATAGATCCTGATGCCTAACACATAGGCTGCTTCACCCAAGTCCTTCATAGAGAAACATTTCCCTAGCCAAGTCTTCACAGACTGTAGCTCAGGAATGTCATTCCCGATGAGTAGTATGTCATCTACATACAACACCAAGAAGACAATAGCGCTCCCACTAACCTTCTTGTAGACACAAGGTTCATCTTCATTTTTGATAAAACCAAACTCTTTGATTGCTTCATCAAAATGAAGATTCCAACTTCGAGAAGCTTGCTTCAGTCCATAAATGGACCTTTGCAACTTGCACACTTTATTGGCATTCTCAGGAGTGACAAAACCCTCAGGTTGTGTCATGTACACATCCTCAAGTAGCTTTCCATTTAGGAATGCAGTTTTGACATCCATTTGCCATATCTCATAATCATAGTGTGCAGCAATAGCAAACAAAATTCGGATGGATTTAAGCATAGCAACTGGTGAAAAAGTTTCATCATAGTCAATACCATGAATTTGCTTGAAACCTTTTGCAACCAATCGTCCCTTAAAGGTAATCACATTACCATCCATGTCAGTTTTCTTCTTGAAAACCCATTTGCACCCTATGGGTTTTACCCCTTCAGGTGGGTCAACCAAAGTCCATACTTGGTTTTCATACATGGATTCCATCTCGGATTTCATGGCCACTAGCCACTTCTCAGAGTCAGGCCCCGACATAGCTTGTTGGTAGGTTGTGGGCTCATCCTGATCCATGAGCATCACATCACTAGTGTGAGTCACGAGAAATCCATATCTCTCGGGCTCACGCCGAATCCTACTAGACCTACGTGGGCTCTGTGCTACAGGAACAGACTCTTGAACCACAACATCTTGTGGTGTCTGTTCAGGTTCCATTTCAGGTTCGATGTCTCCTTGTTGTTCTTGAATTTCTTCAAGTTCTACTTTCCTCCCACTAGTTTCTTTAGAGATAAACTCTTTCTCTAAAAAGACACCAGTTCGAGCAACAAACACTTTTTGCTCAGAAGGATTGTAGAAATAGTAACCCTTTGTTTCTTTGGGATACCCAACAAAAAGGCATTTTTGAGATTTGGGCCCTAGTTTGTCAGAGGATTGACGTTTCACATAAGCGTCACAGCCCCAAATCTTCATAAAAGACAAATTGGGATGCCTCCCACTCCATATCTCATATGGTGTCTTTTGAACCGATTTAGATGGAACTCGGTTTAGTGTAAAAGCGGCTGTCTCTAGAGCATGTCCCCAAAAGGAGTTTGGAAGGTCAGCTTGACTCATCATAGAGCGAACCATGTCTAACAGAGTTCGATTTCTCCTTTCAGATACACCATTCCATTGAGGTGTACCTGGTGGAGTGAGTTGTGATACTATACCACACTCCTTCAGATAGTCAAGGAATTCTCGATCCAAGTACTCTCCACCTCGATCTGATCGAAGCACTTTAATACTTTTCCCGAGTTGATTCTCTACTTCATTCTTGAATTCTTTGAACTTTTCAAAGGATTCTGACTTGTGTCTCATGAGATACACATAGCCATATCTGCTGAAGTCATCAGTAAAAGTAATGAAGTATTGGAAACCTCCTCTAGCTTGTGTAGACATAGGGCCACATACATCACTATGTATGAGTCCTAGTAAGTCATTAGCCCTTTCACTTTGCCCTATGAATGGGGCTTTGGTCATCTTGCCCAACAAACATGACTCACATGTCTCATATGATTCAAAATCAAATGAGTCCAAGAGTCCATCCTTATGGAGCTTGGATATGCGGGTCTCATTTATATGGCCCAAGCGACAGTGCCAGAGATAGGTCGGGTTTGAATCATTTAATCTGACCTTCTTGGTATTCACATTATAGATTGGATCTTCGAGGTCTAGAACATACAACCCATTGCTAAGTTGAGCACTACCATAAAAGATTTCATTCAAATAAATAGAACAACATTTGTCCTTTATTATAAATGAAAAACCTTTCTTGTCCAAACAAGAAACAGAAATCAAATTTCTACTAATAGTAGGCACAAAGTAGCAGTTGTCTAATTCTAAAACTAATCCACTAGGTAAAGTGAGAACATAAGTCCCTACGGCTAAGGCAGCAACCCTTGCTCCATTTCCAACACGTAGGTCCACTTCACCTCGGGCCAATCTTCTACTTCTACTTAGATCCTGCACATTTGCACAAATGTGAGATCCACATCCAGTATCCAATACCCAAGATGAGGAAGTAGAAAAGTTAGCCTCTATAACAAAAATACCTGAAGTGGAAGTCTTACTTCCCTTTTCCTTAGCAAGTTCTTCAAGATAGAGCTTGCAGTTGCGCTTCCAGTGTCCAGGTTGCTTACAATGGAAGCACTCCCCTTCCTTTGCCACACCACCCTTTGGTTTCAGTGCAGCTGAAGAAGAATTAGCATTGGACTTTCCATTAGCTTTATCCTTCTTCTTGTTGGCTTTTCCCTTTCCCTTGCCCTTTTGAACCATCAAAATGGGCTTAGCCTTCTTAAGGTTTTGCTCAGCAGTTCTCAACATGTTGAGCAATTCAGGGAGGGACTTGTCAAGGTCGTTCATGTTATAGTTCATGATGAACTGACTGTAGCTTTCAGGCAACGATTGCAAGACTACATCAATAGCCAACTCTTTCTGAAGAGCAAATCCCAAATTCTCAAGATTCTCAATGTACCCAATCATCTTGAGCACATGAGGACCCACGGGACTTCCCTCAGACATCTTGCACTGAAACAATGCCTTAGAGGTCTCAAACCTCTCATGCCTAGCTTGCTCTTGGAAAAGCATTTTGAGATGTTCGATCATATCGAACGCCCCCATGTTCTCATGTTGCTTCTGAAGCTCAGATTCCATGGTAATAAGCATGAGGCATGCAACATCCAAAGCATCATCAGAATGCCTCTTGTGAGCATCCCTTTCAGCTCTTGGAGCAGTGGCAGCAGGCTCATTCGGAATGGGCTGCTCTAGGACATAAGCCTTTCTCTCTTGTTTGAGGACTATCCTCAAGTTTCGGTACCATTTGAGAAAGTTGGTCCCATTCAGTTTTTCCTTCTCAAGGATCAATCGCAACGAAAGTGTCGATGTGTTTTGTGCCATGGTTATCTACAACAGTAAATATGCAGTGTAAGAGTCATGTATTTTAATTCATTTAATAAGGACTTTTATTAAATGATACTCCCACTATTTTCCTCAAAATAATAACCCTCGATATTATTTCGGAACACCTCGGCGCTAAGGTATTCTAGTGGGCCAAGATCCATATTTGACCACAACCTGAGTCAGCTTTGGCTTTTCTCTCAAGTTACAGCTATTTAGGTAGGCAACTCCTTGCCAATTGCATCTTATGCAACTCTTGGATAGTTGGGTGAACAACACTTGTCCAAGCTCATCTCATGAACTTAAGCCCAACTCTATGCCTCTAAGTCCCTAATCCTATTAGGATGACTTAGTTAAGTCGAACCCAAAGTTAGCAGTTTGGATATCACTATTATCCCATTGCGCCTTACCAAGATGAACATAGGTGCTTTGCTTTGGCAAACCCACCTAATGTTGATCAAAGTCTTGACGAGTGCCAACATTTGGAAGGCATCACATTTAATGACTTAATATTTGTTTGAGGGATTTTTTCTTTTGATCTCACCAATTTGTTATCTCCGGTTGTTTTATACATGCATCACATACAAATATAAAACATGCATCTCATGCTTACAAGAAAGTAAACGTGACATGGTTATAGCCCAAACTATGCGATATTCTCAAGCCAATGAGAATATCATAAAAGCCTAAGAAAAGAAAAGGGTCTTCACAAGCTCCTTCTCTTCCTTTCTTGGTTGCCCTTTTGTTGTCACCTCCTTGGACATACCACCTTGGATGATCCCATAATGATCCCATACCATTACATCAATAATAGAAACCTCGAGTTACATTCGAGGGGAGTAAGGTGAGAAGAGAATGTACAATGAGAGTGATAAGAAAAGGCACGACTCGCAGGCCGTATTTACAAGTACAACCAATCAAGGGCTATAACCATGCACCATGCTTCAAACACCAATCAGCATATCATGTCAAATCTCATTCAACAAAGATGCATGCCAATTTTCGCGTGTTGATTAACCAGTTTTTATTTATGTGGCGCTTCGCATACGGCGGTCCCGCTGGCCGGTCAGTGGACGGTGGTTCCGCTGACCGGTCAGCGGACGAGGTCAACGGGAGCTGTCCTTGCAGGGGGTTTGTGGGGGGCAGCGCCTCCCGGCGCAAAAAATTCTCTTACAATTGCTTAGCCCGAACTCTTCTATTTCGCCAAGTAGGCACCCGAGACTCCTCCATTCGAGCCACCAAAAATACCTTACTTTCGGTGCCCGAACAGGCCGAATCCGAACAAAGCTAGGGTTTTTGCAACTATTGCAAGAATCCTAATCCATATAGGTATCTCATACCTATTCAATTTCGGGTTAATCTCATTAACCAATTAGTGTCATTTCTTCATATATCTCATATGTTCATTACGAGTTTCGGTTTCATGCATCATGAATCAATCTAATTAATCATGGCCGAAAAGCAACCGAACACATAACATCATGCGATTCAACACTCAATCCCGATTTAGGGTTTCACCAGTAGCTCTGATACCACTGTTGGGTTTCGGGAGCCAAACAGCGCAGCGGAATTTAACCAAAACCCTCCAGGATCCAAGTGAAACGGGGTAAACCGGGTGTTCGAAAATTTTCATACCTAATTTTCGGTTGAGATCTCTCACTCAACTGTAGAGTCGAATCACAAAACCTGAACAGTTGACGTGTTCAGGCTCTCTATGGTATCCACACGAGCCTCTCGGGATCACCACGCTTCCACCACGTCCCGGTAGATGCGTTTCTCTTGCGCTCGCAGTGCTAGCTTGCGTCCTCCAAGGAATTGCAAGAGAAGAGTGCGGCTGTCCTTTTTGGAGGCTAGGGCAAGGAGACCTGCGAATTTCTCACTTAAAAGTTGTATTTATAGTGAGACTCAACTTCCAGGCCTAATGGGTTTCAAAGCCCTAATCCAATTAGGCTTTAATTTCGGGCTTAATAATGGCTCAACTATTGGGCCCATTATTAATACGAAATTAAAGTGAAACCATAACCCAAATAATTAGCCCATGCACTCTAATGATCCAAATAGCTCTATGTGTGCGACCCAATAGGCTCTTACCACGTTGGCAATGATCATAAATCACATTTATGATCATAAGCAATGAGCGGTGTCTAGCAACACATCATTGCTACCCAAGTGACAAGATTGTCGATGATTCGACTAAACCTTTATGATCATCACCGATATATGCCATTGTCCCTTTGTCCAAGATATCAAGACTAAGCACGAGACATGGAATGTGTCACTCTCGTATAGCCCAATCTTTGGTTTCTTGATTACCGAGTAGACCAACTTAAACTGATGACATTGATATCGTATATCAACTCATCCGAGCATGGCCATGCATTTTCTAAGTCTCACTCTATCAAGGGGCCCGAAGATATCACTCCCGTTACATAGGAGGGACAAATCCCATCTTGATCATACAAATCCCTCCGCATGATATGTGACATACCCAATGACCTCCTTCAAGTTCACTCAGTTACGAGCAACAAAGGAAAGTATCAAAGTATGTGACTCACATGTAGGGAACCTTGATGATCTTAGGTCGAAGGACTACATATACCATGATCACTATGAGAATCACTTATGACACTCATATAACGATCCATGTAGTGTTCTCATGGTGGGTCGGTCCAGTACACAAGTTCTCCAACTTGTACCCATATGTAGACTACATATCTCATATTAGTCTCCACATATGCTAGTCGTTATGTATTATTGCAACCCGCTCCACAATAATACTAGACCAGGGACTTTTAAGAATATCATTATTCTAGGGTTACAATTATGTTTGTTAAGTTACGCAGGAACAAAACAACAAACATAATTGCTGGATTAATGCCTTAATAAAATATCATGACTCAATG
The DNA here is from genome assembly GCA_005392925.1 of Aquilaria sinensis. NCBI lineage: Eukaryota > Viridiplantae > Streptophyta > Magnoliopsida > Malvales > Thymelaeaceae > Aquilaria > Aquilaria sinensis. The sequence goes on along the minus strand of SMDT01002786.1, from coordinate 370,937 downwards.
TGCAAAAATACAATCATCTCATGACTGGCTTTTGGGCACAACACTAACAGGATATGCAAATCCTTTACAGAGGTGTGTTGGCGAAGAGGATACTGAAATGATCTTCGAAGAAGTCCACGAAGGCGCTTGTGGTTCACATATTGGAATTGACGCCCTCGCCGCAGTGGTACTCTGCCAAGGATATTTTTGGCCTACCCTAAGAAAGGATGCACGACATTTCGTCCGAAAATGTGAGAGCTGCAAAAACACGCAAAAATCCAGATGGCACCCTCAGAAATGGTGACTTCGGCTGACTATCCCTGGCCCTTCGCGGTTTGGGGCATAGACCTCATTGGGCCGCTCCCAACAGCCCCCGGAGGCGTGAAGTTCTGTGTGGTCGCAGTAGACTACTTCTCTAAATGGGTCGAGGCAGAACCATTAGCAACTATCTCAGCTAAAGAAGTGCAGAAGTTCGTATGAAAGAACATTGTATGCAGATTTGGCATACCGAGGATACTGGTAGCCGACAATGGATCCCAGTTTATTGACAAAGGGTTCCAGGACTTTGTCAACGACCTCGGAATAAAGATGCACTTCGGCCCAGTAGCCCATCCTCAATGCAATGGCCAAGTAGAGGTATCTAATAGGACCATAAAAGATGGTTTGAAAAAGAGGCTGGGGGAAGCAAAAGGGAAATGGACAGGTGAACTCCAGAGTGTACTGTGGAGCTACTGAACAATACCCCGTAGAGCCACGGGGGAAACACCTTTTTCACTCGTCTTTGGTACAGAAGCCATCATCCCGATCGAGGTAGTGCAACCATCAATTCGAGTACAAGTTTTCGATGAAAATGGAAATGACCTCGGCCTAAGAACCAAGCTCGACCTCGTCGGCGAGCATAGAGAAATAGCCGAACTAAGAAGAAAAGCTTTTCAACAAAGAGTGGCCGCGGCCATAAACTTGCGCGCAAGGCCAAAAGGAATAAAGAGAGGAGACCTCGTTCTCCAAAAAAATGAATTCGCACCTCGAAAGCCATCCCACGGAGTATTTCGCGCCAACTGGGAAGGCCCTTACCTGGTTCTTGCCGAAGTACGAAAAGGGGTCTACAAGCTCGGCGATTCCGAAGGCGTAGAATTAAAAAATACGTGGCATTCGGACGCCTTGAGAAAATTTTACGCTTAGAATCTCGGCAAAGAAGACCGTGCTGTACAAAGAAGGGAAAATTTTCTCTAAAGTATAAAAAGTTTCTTAGCCAAAAAGTTTCTTAGCATAAGTGGTGCGAGCTCCACAAAGGTGGCCCGCTAAAATAAGCGAAGATATTGTTTTCCGAAGTCTCTAGAGCAAACGTGTTCGGGACAATAGAGAAAATCTGGCGAAAGACTTAGCCAAAATTTTTGGGCATAAGTTGAACAAGTCAGGATTTCGCGAAAGAGGTCACTATGATAAGCAGAGGCAAAGTCTTCCAAAGTCTCTTGAACGAATAAAGTTTGGGACAAAGGAAAACAAAAAATCTCAGGAAAAGACTTAGCAAAATTTTCAAGGTCTTTATTGAGATAAGTGTGCTTACAAAAAAGATAGCCAAAAAAAGAAGTACAAAAAAGAAGAGAAAAAAGGACAGTGACCCTAGAACAAACTAAGGCTTCTCAGCGCCCTGGGAGTCTTCGGCTTCTGCGTCCTTTTGCACAACCTTCGGCGCCGGAAGACAAGGAGGCAGGTTCAGATGGTCAATCTTAGACCAGGTCCACCGAGGTCCCTCGGGAATGTCCAGGGCCGCCAGAAAAGAGAGATCCAGATCTGGAAACCTCTGAAGGACTTGATGGCGAACAAGACAGAATCCGTCCTGAAAACCAACCTTGGTCATCTGGTCAGACTTGTCTTTCTCAACCTCAAGCTCCTCGAAGTCCTTCTTCAAATCTGAGACCTTCTTCTTTAGCTCCTTCACTTTCTTCTTTTCCAGCTCCTTCTTCATAGCATCGACCTCGGCTTGAAGCGCAGCCTTCTCAACAAGCGCCTTCGCCAGAAGACCTTCGACTTCTGACTTTTCCTTCAGATGCGCCTCATTTGCCGAGATCAGCTCCGCCACTTGGGAGCCGAGGTCAGAAATTTTCTGGGAGGAGTCCCTCAAAAGTTCATCTTTTTCTTTCTGGAACTCCTCCCGAAGGGCGACAACTTCATTCTCCGCAGCTTGGGCTAGCTGCAGGTTCTTGACAGCCAGTTCCGAGCACATGGCCTTTGTTTTTTCTATGGCTTCTAAGGCCTTGGCCCAGAACTCAGTCTGCCTCGCCACCTGAACTCGGAGAAAGCCAGTGTACCCCAGAAGCTGCAAAGGGATAAAGGCGAGGTTGTTAAGACAAAGAGAAAACCAAACACTTAGAAAAAATTCAAAGGAGGAAGATAGACGAAAAGTGTACCTGAGCGGTGTGTTCAGAAAGCTTCACGGCAAGAGAATCGTCGCCCGGGTGAGCCACAGCAATGGCCTTGAAGGAGGCATCGGTGAGGACCCCTTTCGAGATCTCCGTAGCCATTTGCTAGCAGTCTCCGGAGTACAAATTCATGTCCTCCGTAAACGTCCAGAAAGGCTCCTTCGGCATTTTTCCCTTCGGGATACGGGCGTCCCGAAGGGCTCTCCTCTTGGCATTCTCAGCTACCCAACCCGGAGTGAGCAACTCTTCTACACAAATAAAACAAAAGTTGGTCAAGAAAAGAAAATCTCAAAGATCATAAAAAAATAGAAGTGCCACAGTTTGTTAGAAGAACAAACCTGCTGGCACCTCGACGACGTCCTCGTCGGAAGCCGGAGCCCCTTCGGCAGAAATGCCCTTGCCTTTTATTCGGCGCCGCTCTTCGGCAGAAGGCGCCTCTACCACGGCATCCAGGAGAGCCTGAGACGGGGTAGGACTTTGAGGAGGGACCTCAGCAGCAACCTCGGGCTGAGGGGCAGTAGCAGCCTCAGGCTCCTCGCCCACCTCTTCGGAAATCTCCGAAAGGGGAAGAGGCACATCCTTCTTTGCCCGTTTAGAAGCAGACGGCCCAGCCCCAGACGTTTTCCGCCTTCGGGAGGTAGCTTTCTTCGTCTGGTCACCCTTCGCGGGCTGACCAGTGAAAAGGGCTTTGTAGAAGGCAGCAGTGTCCTCGCCCATTTCTGAAAAGGAAGAAAGACATCAGTGTGAGTCCGGAACAAAGTTATAGCAAGGAGATTAGAAAGTAACTTACTCTCATAAAACGTTTTAAAAGAAACTTCCTCCCGAAGGAGCTGCACTAGCCAGGAGTCCTTCCCGGCGGTGGCAGGAGCCGGCATCCCGAGGTCTGTCTTGTGCTCCTTTACCACCACGAGCTCCCAAAGGACCTCCTCGGTCATCAACCTCCAATTGATGGGGAAGGGGTAAAGAATGCGCGAAAGGACCTCGGGACCCCAGTCGGCGACGGCTTGGATGCGATCGTCGAAATCCGTGAATACGGAAGCCAACTCGGGAGTCAGCAGTATCCTCGGATCTACGACATCGTCCTCTAACCGTCCCTGAGCCCGCTTGGTCGGAACACGTGACCAGGCCTCCTCCATCTTCAGAAAGAAAAACTTTTTTTGCCACCCTCGCTAGCTATCCTTGGTGGCGAAGGTGAACATATACTTTTTGCTCCTGGATCCCTGAGGTAGCATAAAATAAAAGCCACCCTTCGGGACCACGTAGAGCTTGTAGTACTGCATAAAAATAACGAAGTGGGGTTCTATTTTGAAAACGCCACACATACAAAGGAAGGCGTTGAAGTAGCAGTACGAGTTCGGAGAAAGTTGATTTACGGCAATGCCATGAAATTGGCAAAAGTCGCAAATCAACTTCGGAGGAGGGAACCGAAGTCCGGCTTTTAGCTGAGCTCGGAAAACGGTGATCTCGTTACTATGGTTTGAAAAGCTATAGTGGTCAGGACGGGGCAACCTCGGAACAGCATACGAGGGAAGGAAAAAAATTTTCCTCCACTTTGCTAATTTTGCAGGAGTAGTGCAACAAGGGTGAGAAAGAGGAGGCTGCCAACTCTCAGGAATAGGCATTTTTTGGCTGGAAAACAAGTTCGGAAAAAGGCAAAAACGGACTTCGGGAAAAACTTTGAAAAATAAAGAGTTCTAGAAATCAAAACCCACCAAATCTTTTGCTGAAATCTGGGTGTGAAGACGCCGTCGTGAAAGATGACCCGAAAAAAGCTCAGGTGAAAGAACCGCCGCGAAAGGTAGAAGAGAGCAGAAGGAAAACCAGAGCAAAAGCAAAAGCAAAAGAAACAAATGACGAAATAAGCATGTATATAGGCCAAAGGGGGTAGGCGAACCGGTGTCATAAGTACTCTACGAAGGTGAAACGCCGCCATAAATGCCCTTCTGCACCTAAAAAGGCGCGCCCGCTGTAACCGATGCAACCCCAGCCAACAAAAAGCCGACACGTGTCAGCGATCGCAACAAAAGAGGAACACGCCCTCTGACAGACGTCGCGCCGCTCCAGACTGACACGTCTAGTTATGAGACACTACGGTTCACTAACCTACAAAAATAAAGAAGTAGGTTACCTCGAGGACACCAAAAGACGGGCTATGGCCGAACAGTCCGTATCTTCGGACAAAAAGGTTTATCTTTGGCACAGAGTGCACTCCCTAGAAACTCCCGAGAAGCATCCTGCGAAAGGCAGCAAACCGAAGTCTTCACTTCGGCCTCTTCGAGGAAGGCCTAAAAAAGCTGGAAAGCAGGTTACTTTGAAGACACCAACAGACGGGCTTTGGAAGAAAAGCCTACGTCCTCCGACGAAAGGTCTGTCTTCGAAACAAGTTCTGCACTCAAGGCCCAAAGAGAGGCCCTCAGGAAGCGAACAAACCAAAGTCTCCACTTCGGATTTTTTCGAGGGGGGCCTATGATTGCCAAAAGGCTATCGCCTCCCCCAGCATCAATTCCCCCGAAGGTTTGACCGGGGAGCCTGACGTAGCTCAGAAAGAAGCATTGCCACAGACCTCGGCAGAAACGAGATCGAGCATGATGAAGTAAGCACTTCAGCTGAAATGCCAGGTTATCTAAATGTGTCGTTGACTCTCTCGGGGAACCGAACATATCGCCTTCGGGAGAAAAGAACCAGCTACTGAAAGCAGGAGAGATTCTCCCCGAAGGTGGAACTCCCGAGCTAGAGAACTCCCCGAGCCACTAGCGTGATTCCCGAATGAGGGCGTCCGTACCAGAGGGTGACCTCGCCCAAAGGACCTCGGGAGTACAGCAAGAGCATTTAATGAGCATTTAAGGAGCCTCTGACAGGTCGCCCACACGCTGCCTGAAACGGCGGCCTGACACCTTGGCATCATCCAAGTCCCATCTCAGCCACAAAACTAGGAGCCTACAAACGGCTACCTGTTCCATACGCCCAAAAAGCATAGAAAGAATCCGACCGAACACGTGTCAGGATCCAAACGGGCTAGGTACTTCTATAAATACTGGGAAACAGGACTTGGCAAGGGGACTCTCTCGACATCGGCACTCTTGCACAACAGAAAACATATACAGGCCAGACCCCATATCCGTTTAAGTGTTATTATTTCACCCACTATCAGGACACTAACTTGGGCGTCGGAGGCTCCTCCCCGGAAAGTCATCCCGGGGACCTCCTAACCCTTTTTTCGGAGTCTTTCAGGTACTTTCCCACCTGGGGAACCTCTCCGTCAGACGTTCTCCCTCCTCGGAAGCTCCATCGGAATTCACCATGTCGCAAGACAATGATGCTGAAGGGCATCACAAAGATTGCAGGAAAAGTCCTATAACCAAATTCATGGTCATGAAAGCAAACCAAAACACTAATGCCCTTGAAGACACATCCATGGCTCCTCCTTGACTTGTCCTATGACTCTACACAAAAGTATCCTGCAAAACTCAATCTCATGAGTTTATACATTAAGCATAAGACTTGCACTATTTACTTAACAAGCCAAGCATTCGGTTACAACACATACCTTGGCAAGCCGAGCACTACTTAGCACTCAAGCAACTAACAACCACAATCAGTCAAGCTCTAAGCCTTTTCTTGAAACACTTATAACAAGGGCCATGAGTTTATAACTCAATAAGGTTCACTACAGCTCCAAGGAACTAATTTAGTTAAGCCCGAAAGCTTAACCTCCTTATAGCTTTACTTAACCTGCAAGGAAGCCAAGAAAACACATAAAACACAAGCATAATAGTATATACACATGATAACTGAAACATATATACATGATAACAACAACTACAAAGGGTTGCTAAGCACATCCAAGCTAACAAGCACACAACACACACACCACAACACAATGCCCTTCTCAGCCGCAACCACTAGCAAGTACACACACATAGTTTGCACTCCAAGCTTTGCCAATCCAACTCCATTCCACTAAAGCTCCAAGTTCAAAGATAAGTTGGTCTACTTACCTTGAACCTTAGTACTTGCTGTTATTGACTAGCTAGCCAAGAATTCACATAAACCCAAAGGTTCCATATATGCCCTATCTAGCAATCTAAGATCATATAGCTCAATAATACTATCACCTAGACGCCATTACTCTACTTGAACATGGAACATGACCAAAATCAAGTTGAATTCATAAAACCTTACCAATCACTAGCTTGAGCTCTTGGTTAACACTTGAATCTTCAAGACCAAGCTTGGCAACTCAAGTGCTGCAAGATCACCTTAGGCCGAAAACACCAATTTCAAACTTGATTGTTCAATCCGAGCATTAATCAACACCAATTTGGCATGAACCCAAAGCCTTCAACCCAAGAACATGAAGAACACCAAGCCAAGACTTGGTCAAGCTTAACTTCACACTTTGACCCAAAATCATGTCATTCGTTTGAGTGGAAGCATGCATTTCCGATAATAGACCACATGGCACACAGTTGGGCATAATGCCCTTCTCAGTTGCACCATTTGTTTGCATGGTTCCATATAATCCATCCTTAACATAAGTGTAAGTTTAAGCACCAGGTTAAGAGTACATTATGGCCCTTAAAGTTTGTTTCTCGCCATTAGCCACACTGTCACTTCCCATGTGCATTTTAAACCCGATAGTTCTCGGTTGCACACATACATCACTCTTCACATTTTCATTTAAGTCCCTTATGGTCTTCAATGTATTATTTTTTTTTTGTTTACATTTTTGGCCTAGGCCAACCACTACGGTAAAGGTGTGACAGACATCAGAACCGAAGTCCAAGGAAAAACCCGCCACCTACGGTGGGTATAATCCAAACAACCACAACTGGAATACCCTCGGCTTAAAGGAAAAAGAAGGCTTTGGAAATCATGATGATGGAATTCAACAACCCAACAAACAATCTTTTTTGGAAGGATGGCTCTATAGTGAAGTTTCCACACAACAACCCTTTCCTGATCATGGCATGGATAGGAAGCTGGGACATCAAGAAAGTGCTACTAGATGATGGCTCAAATGTTGACATCCTCTTCACCCATGTGTTGCCGAAACTAGGCATAATAGAGAATGATCTCAAGCCAATGACATCCCCCACATTCGGAGTAAGACCAACCAAACTTCTCGTACTCGGATAGGTTGATCTCCAACTTATGCTGAAAGGTAATTTAGTTGAAACAAGAGAGGAGCTCTTCGCATCCATTATGACAAGCTACATAGTCATAGATGTGTCATCATCATACAATGCCATCATTAGGAAGCAAACGCAGGGCAATCTTCATCTCTGAACATACACCAAATACCTGACGATCACTTTTGAAGCAAAAGAAGGAAATGTACAGATATTCATTGACCAAGCTAAGGTCAGGAAGGTGTTTGTCAAAACAAGAAGAAGTCCCCCCAAAGTCCACACACAGACTAACAGGGAAAACGTACCACTGTCGAAAAAGCAACAAGAAGGAAAAAAGGTGGCGAGAAAATAGAAACTAAGGATATAGAACTAGTCCCTGAACGAAGTACCCGATTGGGGAAACAATTGGCTGAAGGGGAAAAATAAAAACATGTATCCCTTCTGATAATGAGCAGAGAGCTTTTTGCCAACTTGCTGAAGGACATGCCTGGAGTGAATCTGGACATAGCCAAACACTATCTTAAGATGCGACCTGACTCAAAGCCCATTCAGCAGAAAAAGTGTAGCCTTTAGGCTCAAAAGAACTTCTTCATCAATGAAGAAGTTCAAAGACTCTTGGCAGCTAGAATGATAAGGGAAGTCAAATATCCTAAGTGGCTTAGCAATATCATTGTCACCACTAAGGAAGGAACCAACAAGCTCTGAATGTGCATTGACTTCCAAAATATCAATGACACTTGTCCTAAGGACTCATGCCCTCTCCTCTTAATAGATCACCTGGTCGACTTTACGGCAAAGTATGGGCTATTGGGCTTCCTAGATGACTTTAATGGCTATCACCAAATTAGGATGAGTCCCGACAATGAGAAAAAAATAGCATTCGTTATCGAAGTTGAGACATACTGTTACATTAGAATGCCCTACGGCCTCAAAAATGCCAGAGCAAAGTATCAAAGGCTGATGAACCGGGTGTTCAATTCCAAGATCGAGAGAAACATGGAAGTATATGTTGATGACAAGATTGCTAAAACCAAAGTACCAAGCAATCATATAACAGACTTACATGAGAGCTTTTAGCAACATAGGAACTTCAGAATACATCTTAACCCTGAGAAATGTGTATTGAAGGCAACAGTGTGGAAAATCTTCGGCTTCATGGTATCCAAAAGAGGTATAAACTCTAACCCCAAAAAAGTTGATGCCCTGTTAGCGTTCTAAACTCCGACAACAAGAAAGGATATGCAAAGGCTCACTGGAAGAATAACCTCCCTTAGTAGATTCATATCCAGATATAGAGATCAGTGCCAACCATTCTTCAAAGTACTTATGAAAGCAGCCAAAAATAAAGGAAACCTCGGAGCGAAGGAACACCCTTCGAATAAGGAATGCTAGAATGCGTAGAGGAGCTCAAAAGTTACCTGATGCATTTGTTGATACTCTAACAACCGAGGGAAGGAGAACTGCTCACCCTCTACATTTCAGTAACTAAGAAAGCCGAAACTTTGGTTTTAGTAAGGGAGGAATGAGGGAAGCAGTGGCCGGTGTACTATGTAAGCAACTCTCTGCATGGTGTTGAAGTTAGGTATCCTCTACTACAAATAGCCATCTATGCATTAGTACTAGCAAGTAGAAGACTTCAGCCTTATTTCTAAAGACACCCCATCATAGTGCAAAGTAACTTACCTCTTTGGGATGTCATGAGGAAGGTAAACCACTCAAGAGGATTATCAAAGTGGTGCATCGAGCTTGGTGAGAATGATATCTATCATGCCCCACACTGGCCCCTACCCATGTACAGCTATCGCTAGCCCTAGCTGTGTCAATGGTGCTATACCAAGCACTAGATGGAGTGTGCACTAAGAGCACCCACAGGGTGTGCTTGGGTGCCTATTGTTGGCACCTACTAGGACATTACATGCATGTCTCCCCAATGTGCGCCCTCCAGTGAATATCACTAGCATTGGACACATGCCTGGACACTAGGCTTCGTGTACTATGTGTATGTATCTTATGTGTCCCCGTTGCTAGCCAAGGGTAACCATTAGGATGCCTGTTGGGCACTAATGGCAGTGCAATAGGACACATGCCAAGGCATTGAAGGACACGCCCTAGTAAGCCTACCTACCTTAGCATGAAAATTTATCCTGCACACCAAGGCAAAAATTTACTCACTTACATTCATCAATGCTTGTGCTATTGTGCTTTTCAAGTATGCATGCATTCATGCATGACAACCAAGATACCCATTCACAAATATTTTTGAAAACACATACTTCAATGCATATGCCTAAGTACATTCCAAAGAGGTTCACAAGCCAACAAAGTTAGTCAAGAGATCACAAGGAACTTTCATTAACAAGCATCCAACACATAGTTATAAACTTCATAGTTACATAAATAACATCTTCTCTTTAAGGCATCCATGCCTCTTACATATAGCCGAATATACATTAGCTTGGTATTATGACCAAGAATGTTCCAAAACCTTGAACAAACCAAAAGGAAATGTTCATAGATACATGAAACTACACATAGCCGAAAGCTACTAATACAACATAAATAAGCACAACGGTTTGAAGTACGAGCCCTACCACTACACCCTTGGTCATAAGTGCAAACCACATTACATAAGCCACCGAGCACATATCCGCACCACAAACTAGACTTGTTCCATAACTACAAACAACCTACAAGCAACATAACCATATGAGCTTACACATTCATCTGGACTTGTACTACTACGTATTAAGCCATTATACCAAGCTAGTATTCAAACCTCCTAGGTACTCGAATACTTATGTCTTGGTACACACGCAACTAACCCTCAATATCCTTTCTTGAAACATGTAAACACAGGGCATGAGTTATATGTATAACTCAATAAGGGAATACATACAGCTTTTACAAGCTTATTTAGTTAAGTTTGAAAGCTTAACCTCTTTAAGCAATGCTACAACCTGCAAAACAAACACAAAGACAAAAGAAACACATAACTGCAAAATAATATAATAACCAAGTAGTTACTAAGGGTCAGTAAGCACAAACAATCACCAAAGCACATAACTCACACACCCTCAACATTCCCATTGGTCTCGGCCAACATTTTCACTAGCAAGTACACCATACATTAATTTATTTCTTAGTTCCATTACCCAAAAATCAACACATAGAGCTCCAAGTTCACTCATGGGTTGGCCGACTCATGAGTGAGCTTTAGTACTTGCCATTAACATAGCTAGCTAGCATACTAACACATATGCCGAAAACAATCATTAGCCCTTACAACAATCAAGTTCGTATAGTTCAATGACTATCCTTTATATGTTTAATATGAGTACTATTCTATAACATGGAAATTAAACTAATTCAAGAAGACCATAGTGTATCCCTTAGCCAACGATTGCCCTTAGCTCTTAACCAAGCTTCTAAATGAAAGAATCCAAGCTTGGCAAAGCAATTCCAAGATTGCCTAAGGCCGAATTACACTTGGTCAACCTTGAATCTTCAATTCCATCTCAAATTCATCACCATTTCAGTAAGATCCGAGCCTCCCAAGCCAAGAACACAATTAAGCTCAAACTAGGAGCTTTGACCTGAAAACAAAGCAATTAGACTAAGTGGAAGCAAGCAATTTTGGGTACGTGCCATGTGGTTCAAAAATGGGTATAATGCCCTTCTCGGTAACATCATTTTTTTGAATGGTGCCATGAAATCCCTCATTAAAAGATTCCCACATTTTAGTCACTTGAATACGCATACAATTTAGTCCTCACACTTTAGTTTCTTTCCATAAATCTTTAAGCCTTTGAACATGCACAAGGAAGGTCTTGGGTAAGCCTACCACTGATAGCCCCCCATGTGTCTTCAAAGCCCACCAATTACCTTACTCATTTTTTATGCTTATACTTTTTTTTTTCATTCCAAGGTATTCATGTCTTCTGTGAAATAGGAGTTATGACAACCTCCCCTCCTTGAGGAATTTGGTCCTCCAAATTCCTCATGAGCTTTGGATAGATAGTTCAGTAACATCTTCCAATTTTCTCTCCCACTTCCTAAATTTGCTTTTTCTTAGATATGATTACTCCATTGAACTTTGACCATAAAAATCCATCTACTCCTCAATTTCTTTCTTTCCTTAGCTAGGTTAGAATAGGCACTTCCTCATATGATGGGCTTGGTGTTATAGGTACACTAGTAGGTAGTACTACCTGCTTAAAACTTAGGATATACCTATTAAGTAATATCACATGAAATACATCATGACCATGACTACGCTCAAGTGGCAAGTCCAGCTTATATGCCACATTTCCAGTCCTAGCCAACACTTGATATGGCCCTACATATCTGGGTGCTAGTTTTTCTTTTTTTTTTTTTCCAACTCTTATTACTCTTTTTATAGGAGAAACCATAAGCCACATGCAGTCTCCTTCCTGGAATTCCATGTCTCTTCTTTTTTTTTTTTTAGGTTTGCATAAGACTGTTGTCTATCATTGGTAGTCTTGAACCTTGCTTGAATCATCTTTATCTTTTCAATGGTCTCTCTAATGATTTTTGGTCCCATTTTTGACTTATATCCTAGCTGATGCTAGCAAAGTGAGGGTAATACATTTTCTGCCATATAAAGCATCATATGGGGCCATTCCAATCATTGAATGATAACTATTATTGTATGAGAATACCACTAATGGAAGATGCACATCCCATTCTCCCTGAAAATCAATTACACAACATCTTAGCATTGTCTTCCAGAACTTGAATGGTTCTTTCTATTTGTCCATCTGTCTGTGGGTGGTATACTGAGCTAAATTTAAGTTTAGTACCTAAAGCCTGATGTAAGAATTTCCAAAACCTGGAAACAACCAAGGATCCCTATTTGATACAATATCATCAGGCACTCCATGAAGCATCACTATTTCCTTTGTGTAAAGCTGGGCTAGTTTATGTAGCTAGTCTGTGAAGTTCACAGGTAAAAAGTGGGCTGCCTTGTCAATCTGTCTACAATCACCCAAAGGGCATTATGTTTCATTCTTGTTAATGGCATTCCCACCACAAAGTCCATAGATATGGACCTCTACTTTCTCTCAGGTAAGGGTAAGCTTTAAAACTTCCCTTCTGGTTTTTGGTGTTCAACTTTCACCTATTGGCATACTTCACACTCAACTACATGGGTACTAATATCACATTTCATGTATGGTAACCAAAAATAAGCCATGAGAACATGATACATTTTAGTAGCTTCTTGATGCATACTAAGTTTCCTTGAGTGCACTTTTTCCAGGATTTGAGATCTTAATTCATCATTTTTAAGTACATATAACCTATTTTGGAAGTACAATAGTCCTTGCCTATAGGATAAACCTTGAAATAGTTCTCCTCTCCTTCAGCCAGATACTAAATCAATTTTCTCATCACTATGCTGCACTTTTTTAATCAGTTCCTTCCATTCAGGTGTAATGGTGAGCACACTTAGTTGCTCTCATTACCATTTTAACCATTTCCTTGCTAGGAAAGTAATATTAAGACTCTCCACGTTGGTTCCTTCATCTCCTCATTTAAGCATTCAGTGTAATTTCTACTCAAGGATTTGCCACCACATTGGCCTTGCCAGCTATGTATTTAATTACACAGTCAAAATCCTTTAGATATTCTAACCATCTCCTCTGCCTCATAATTAAATCTTTTTGAGTGAAAAGATATTTGAGGCTCTTATTTTCTATATAGACCTAAAATCTGTTACCCAAAAAATAATGTCTCCATTATTTAAGAGCAAAAACCACAACTGTTAATTCCAAGGCATGCACTAGGTATCTCTTTTCATGTGGTCTCAATTGTCTTGATAAAAAAGCAATGGCTTCCTTGTATTGCATTAGAACATAGCCCAACCCTACATGTGATGCATCAGTATACACCTCATAGGCATTTTCAGGGTTTGGTAAGACTAGCACTGGAGCTATTGTCAATCTCCTCTCCAGCTCTTGAAAGCTATCTTCACATTTACTTTCTAAGATGAACTTCTGATTCTTTCTAGTTAATTAGGTCATAGGGGCTACTATGACAGAAAATTTAGGTACAAATCTCCTATAATAGCCAGCTAACCCCAAGAAACTTCTAACTTCTTTAACGTTTTGGGGTTGTTTCTAATCAAATGTTGCTCTAACCTTTTCAAGATCTGCTGCTAATCCTTTATCAATGATTACATGTCACAAAAATCCTATCTCTTAGGTCCAAACTTTGCACTTACTTAGCTTCCCATAGAGTTTATGTTCTTGGAGGAAGCTAAGGACAAGTCCTTAGCATTCTTTATGAGTCTCCTCATCCTTCGAGTATACTAAAATGTCATCAATGAAGGCCACCACAAAGTGGTCTAGGTATACTCTAAACACCCTCTACATTAGATCCATAAAGAATGCAGGTGCATTTGTGAGCCCAAATAGCATCACTATGTATTCAAAATTTCCAAACCTAGTTCTAAAGGTAGTTTTAGATATGTCTTCTTCCTTGACCCTTAACTGGAAATAACCAGACCTTAGGTCTATTTTAGAGAATACTTTTGCTGCTTTCAATTGATCAAAAAAATCTTCAATCCTTGTGAGGGGATATTTGTTCTTAATGGTTAGTGCATTAAGTTTTCTATAATCAATATAGAGCCTAAGGGTTACATCTTTCTTTTTTACAAACAAGATAGGTGCTTCACAAGGAGACACACTGGGCCTGATGAACCCTTTTTCAAGCAACTCATCAAATTGGTTTTTCAATTCTACCATTTTAGGTAGTGTCATTCTGTATGGAGCTGTACACACAGGAACTACTCCTGGTACAAGTTCAATTTCAAACTCCACATCTTTTATAGGTGGTAGCCTAGGTAGGTCTATAAGAATGACCTCTAGGTACTCCTGGACTATGGGAATTTGACCAAGTTTAGTAGTCACTCCTTGTTCATTCAATTCCAAGCATTCATACTCATTCTCTAGAGTTATTAGCTTTATTACTTCAACTTGGTAATCTGAGACTAATTCAACTGATTCATCTAATCCAAATGACTCATAGCTAAAAATTAGTAGTTGTCTTGCATGACAATCTATTATTACCCTATTTTCACTTACCCAATTCATGCCTAAAATTATGTCATAGTCATAAGTCTTCAACACTATTAAGCTTTCCTGGACTTATAGTTTATCCTGCTTAATTACATAATTCTCTACCATGTGGTAAGTGAATAAAATTTTATTTCTAGCAATTTTGACTATGTGCATATTTGTCATGTTTCTTACCTCTAAGTTCATGGCCTTAACCAATTTAGAAGAAACAATAGAGAATGATGCTCCAGTATCAAATAAAGTCAATACTAATTGGCCAGTAAGTTAAATGATACCTTTCAAAGCTCTTCTGCTCAGCCTTTAATGGCTGGTCTTCTTTTCTACTGCCTTAGCCTCTTGTGTATCAGGCACATTCTTTGATGTCTCAAGCTAAAACACTCTACCTTGTGGTGGGTTTTGCCTCCTCTGGTCTTGTGGTAACTTTCATAGTTGATTCCCTCTCAGGCCATGCATATTTGGTTTCATTAATGGCATTGTAGTTGGTCCTCTTGCACATCTACAATTGAACCTATTAGTGTTGTGCCCAAAAACCAATCATGAGATGATTGTATTTTTGCACATTGAGTAATGATATGTTTTATTAAGGCATTAAACCAATAATTATGTTTGTTGTTTTCTTTCTGCAAAGAATAACAAACATAATTATAACCCTAGAATAATGATATTCTTAAATGTCCTTAGTATGGTATTATCGTGGAGTGGGCTATAATAATACGTAAAGACTAGCATATGTGGAGACTAATATAAGATATGTAGTCTACATATGGGTACAAGATGGAAAACTTGTGTACTGGACCAACCCACCATGAGAATGCTACATGGATCATTATATGAGTGTCATGAGTGATTCTCATAGTGATCATGGTGTATGTAGCCCTTTAACCTAAGGTCATCAAGGTTCCCTACATGTGAGTCACATACTTTGATACTTCCCTTTGTTGCTCATAACTAAGTGAACTTGAAGGAGGTCATTGGGTATGTCTCACATAAAGTAAAGGATTTTGTATGATCAAATGCGATTTGTCCCTCCTATGTAATGGGAGTGATATCTTCAGGCCCCTTGATAGACTGAGACTAAGAAAATGCATGGCCATGCTCGGATGACTTGATATACAATATCAATGTCATCAGTTTAAGTTCATCTACTCGGTAATAAAAAAACCAAAGATTGGGCTATATGAGAGTGACAAATTCCATGTCTTATACCTAGTCTTGATATTTTGGACAAAGGGACAATGGCATATGTGGGTAATGATCATAGAGGTTTAGTGGAATTACCAACTATCTTGTTATTTGGGTAGCAATGATGTGTTGCTAGACACTGCTCATCGTTTATGATCATGAATGTGATTTATGATCATTACCAATGTGGTAAGAGCCTATTGGGTCACATACATAAAGCCTATTTGGATTATTTGAGTGTCTGGACTAAGTTATTTGGGTTATGGTTTCATGAAAATTTTGTATTAATAATTGGCCCAAAAGTTGAGCCATTATGAAGCCCAAAATTAAACCTAATTGGATTTAGGCTTTGAAACCCATTAGCCTTGAAAGTTGAGTCTTATTATACATACGTCATATAGTGAGAAATTTGCAGCTCTTGCCTTAGCCTCCCAAAATGATGAAATCAGAAGAGTTCTATAAACCAGTTGCACCCTTCTCTTGCCATTCCTTAGAGGATGCAACTTAGCACTGTGGGTGCAAGAGAAACGCATATACTAGGACATGGTGGAGGCGTGGTGATCCCAAAAGGCTCATGTGGATACTGTATAGAGCTTGAACATGTCAATTGTTTACGTTTTTGCGATTTGACTCAACAGTTGCGTGAAAATCTCAACCAAATTATGTATGCAAATTTTGAACACCTGGTTTACCCCATTTCACTTAGATCTTGGAGGGTTTCAGTTATATTCTATTGCACTTGTTTGGCTTCTGAAAACCTACAGAACCTCCCTAGCATCTTTTTCTTATCTCCCCTTTTTGGACAATCTCTCACCCAATGATCTGGTCCTCCACACTTGGGGCAACCATTTTTGACTTTGAAACATGGCTTGTTGCTAGGGAACTTTCCACATGTTGAACACTATGGACCATATGGTTATGATCCCTAGTTCCTTTTGTTCTCTTTTCTCCTTTCTTAGGCTCGGTCCCATCTCTAGCACTTTTTTTATGTCCTTGGGGAACTCTACTTACATTTCTTAGGCAACTTTTAATCTGCTCCCTGAACTCCTATTTAAGTGCTATGGCACTTTGCACTATTTGGTAGTAGTCTTTGGCTCCACAACTATGAGGATTTGCCTTAGCTCAGGCCTTAAGCCTCTTAAGAACCTCTTGGTTCTAAACTCCTCTTCCCATCATATTGTGGAGCATATCTTATCAAGTCATTGAATTTGTATTCATACTCTATCACACTAAGATTTCCTTGCTCCAATTGATCAAACTCCACTTGCTTTTGGTCTTTCTAAGCCTCACTCATATATTGTTGTTGAAAAACCTGGAGGAACTTTGCCCACCTCATTAACCTCCCTTTTGCAGGTGGCCTCTTCTGATTCTTACTTTGATAAGTCCTCTGCATAGCTCTCCACTAGAGTTCTGCATTCCCCTCAAGTCAAAAAATGGCTAAAAGCACCATTTGTGTAGATGATACTTTTATTCTTTCAAAAATCTCCTCTACTTGACAGACCTAAAACTCAGTTTCTTCTAGTTCACACCCACCTTTGAAAATATGAGGTTTTAATCATAGGAATCCTTCCAACTAGCCCTCCCTAAGTCCACCACTTCTTTGCCTTTCTCCTCTTATTGTAACTTCTGTAGAAGGCTCAGTCCTCCTTGGAACCATATAAGTGTCCAATTCTTCTACATTTGGATTCTCCTATACTTCAGTTCTGGTTTCTTTCCTTACTTCTAATCTCACTCTCCTAGCTCTTGGATGTCTCCTTTCTTCATCACCTTCTTCTTCATCTCTATCTCCTCCATGGAAAGGACATGGATGGAATTATGAAGAAAGGGCATGGATGGAATTAAAGATATTGTTTGGGACCAAAGTGCTCAAAGAGGAAAAGTTTGTCATTTATGGCATAATGACAACTAAGGTGCTTAAGTGTCCAACTTTTTTCCTAAAGTTATAATGATTTTTGATAAGGTTAAAAGAGGTCAAGATCTATCATTCTCCCTCGCCATTTGTCTAGCCAAAACATGTCCAAGTATGGGCTTAAAGTTGCAAAAATTTCAATTATTGCATGAGATAATTTTGACATAAGTCAAAATGATGAATAAATGAAGAAAAATCTTCATTTGTTGGCCATTTCTTTCATTTCTTCCTCCATATTCAGCCCCCAATTGCTAGCGTTCTTCCTTGAGCTCTTCAATAGCTCTCCACAGCCACCATAGCTTAAAAAATCAAAAGAAAGAAAGAGAAAGCTAGAGAATTCAACAAAGACCACAAAACCCTAGTTTTCAGGTTTATTCCACTTTACCTAGAGTTTTCATAAATGCATAGCCAAGGTATGTGTTTATCTTCATGTTTAATGGATGGTTAGTGTTCTAAGATGGTGATCAAGAATCCATGGAGCTAAGACTATGCATGGAAGGCAGAAAAAATCTCTATGAACCAAGAATAAGTTAAGGGGGAGTGCATGAACAAGGTTTCAACCTTACTATTTTTCATGCACAAAGATGGCCACTTATGAAATGGTTTCTAGAGCCCAAGTTAATATAACTAAGACCTAATCATCTCTGAAGGCTAAAGTAAGGCTATCATAGTGATTATAGATGAATTATATGAATGTTTATGGACTAAACCTAATGTTTTATTGCTACCAGCATTACATATGTTTGTTGTTCTCTTTATCTGTGCATTTGGGTGGCTATATCAGTGCCTATGTGCCATGTCTTTTTCTTTTTTAGTGTCTTTGGATTTTAGGTATATAGCTAGACACTCAAGATTTTAATGATAAGCCCTTACTAAGTGATATGATCAAGGAAGGCACACCCAAGGAAGGCAATGTCCCATTGAAGGTTTCTAGTGGACCAATGACAAGGAAGAAAGCTAAATAGCTCACTAGTGCACTTCAAGCCTTTGTTTCAAGCTTCTTCATGAAGAATGGACATGCAACTTTAAAAGGAGCTGCTGGAACTTTCAAGACACCATATGAGGATGATGGCAATGCTTGGTACTCAGTCCTAGAGTGCCTAGACAAGTCACAAGGCAAGGAACCCCAAGGGCACCCCATAAGTGCACTCTTGGAACCACCTTGAAGTGTTTCAAGGCCATTTTGCCTCTACAAGCTGGTTCTTTGAGCTCTAAATTTTCAAGACCTCTTACCAAGATTTAAGAGGAATAATAATTCCATTGGCACTCAAATATTCAAGCTTGGAGCTAAAGATACAAGCAAAAACCCTAAAGAGCCCAAAGTGCACCTGAGAAGACCATTTAGGGGTTTTTAGAGCCAAACTTGTATTTTCACTTTATTTTCATTAATTTCCTAATTATTTACATTATTTAGGATTTTATTTAGGCGATGGAATTAATTTAGGTGACTTAGGACAAGTGGCATACGCTACATACCTAAAACAAGGTTGAAGGAATGTAGGAGTCCTAATTTGACTAGGTTTTCTTGAGTCCTTTGTAACTATGTTTCCTAGGTGAGTTAGGCTGCGAATTTTGGCCGATATTTTACCCTAGTTTAGGCTTATAAATAGGCACATATTCTATATGTAAAACATAGCTTTCAACTAAAATAATATTGCTACTTTGGAGAGAATTCTCTTTGGTTCTTTATGGACTACCTTGGTGCACAAGTTACTTGTGTTCTTGGGTTTTCTTATACTTCTAATTTCTAATCACAGGTTGATTAGGGGTGGTGGTCAAATCTAGTCTCTTTGATGTCTTTTGGTGCATGAAAAACATCTTGGGCACATTTCATGGTCTTTATACCATTAGGGTTCGCATCAGTTGGTATGAAAACCACAAGTTCCATCCGAATGACATATCTTTGTGTTCCTGTTTCTCTTCATTTTTCTTTCAATTTTGTTCAATAATTTCATGTTTTAATTCTCTATTTTAATCTTTTTCCCTCTTGTTTTACGTCTTTCCCTTTTGTTTCCATCCTTGTTCAAATCAAAAACAACAAAAACAAGCTAATTAGTGTTACCTTGTGTTCTTGATTTTCATCTGTTTGTTCTTGTTTGTTTTTTATCTCTCTATTTCATGTCCAACCCTATTAATCTCTCTTGTTTTCAGTTTTTCTAGCATCCTAGAGTTAAGAAAACACCAAAAAAAGAAGGATCCAAGTTTAGGAATTTTCGATATCAAAAAGTTGTTTCAAATTGTGTAAGATTTCATAGTTTCTTGTCTTTGCTGAAAAGAAATCTAACTTTTTGTCTTTGGTAGCAAGGAACTTCAAGAAGAAAGTTGTTTTAGCATCAAACAACAAGCAGAAAAAAAAAGAAAGAACAAAGGAAAGAAAAGAAAAGAAAGGAGTTTTCAAAAGAAGTTTGCACAAAGTGTTTTGGTTTTTTTGCCCACAAACCCTAACCCTTTGTTTTGAGTTTAAAGCTTTTCTTTGTGGATCTTGTGATCATCAATTGTAAGAGCTTCCTAGAGTATTTTAAAGCTTGTTTAGCCCACCACTTTCGGAGTCAAAATTGTTTTCAAGAATTCAAGTTTTCTTGTGTGCTTTCAGGACAATTTTCTTAGAACATTTGAGAACTCTTTGAATAGCAATATTTTTACTAACAAATTGAGTGTTTGAGTGTTCATGTTTTGAATGAAACACATGAGGTGAGTGTGTGTAAGGATGTTTGTTTTCAAGGGTATGGAGGGCGATGAGGATAGGAGGATGGAAGTAAGGCACAATCAGGAGCCTAGCATGAGAAAAGTTCAAGAAACTCTCAATAAACTTGTGGGGAGGATTAAGGACATAGACTTGAGATTGCCAAGGAGTCCTAATCCCATCATGCAACCAAGGAGAGGTCCAAGTAGAGAAGAACTCGAGGAGGAAGAAGAAATTTGGCATGACCATGGGCTTCCAATGAGAGGGGAGCTAAGGGAGGACAATAACCTTAACTTCATCAAACTTACCATTCCATCCTTCCGGGGGATAAGTGATCCAGATGCATATTAGGGATGGGAGCAAAAGATTGAGATGGTGTTTGAATGCCATCACTATTCTATGGCAAGGTTAAATTGGCTACAATTGAGTTCATTGATTATGCTCTTGTATGGTGGAACAAGGTTGTCACTTATAGGAGAAGGAATGAGGAGGAACCCATCAATAAATGGAGAGCCCTTAAAGCATTGATGAGGAGAAGATTTGTGCCTAGTTACTACTATAGAGATCAACACCTAAAGCTTTAAAGGCTTGTACAAGGTCAAAGGAGTGTGGAGCACTACCACAAGGGCTTGGAGATGACCTTGACCTAAGCCAATATCATAAAGATGAGGAGGCTACCTGATAGCCAAACGCTATCGCCTCGATCTGGCTGAACTCCCTGCCACAAGAATGGCCAGAAAAAACTGGCGCTACCCGAGAAAAGGTGTGACCATGCACCTCGGGAGATAGCCGAAGAGCTCCGAGCCCGGCACGCCAGGAAAGCCCGAGGACACTACTTGCCCCCCCCAAGGTTGTGAACAGATCGCCTTCGGAAAAGCGGCACCAGACATAGCGAGCCGAGCATGATATCCCCGAAGGCGGAACTCCCTGAAACTGGGAACCCCCGAACTGAGGGCTTGTTTCCCGAAGAGGTTCTGTCCGTGCCAAAGGATGACCTCACCCAGGGACCTCGGGAGTACGGCAGGAGCATTTATGGAAGCATTTAAGGAAGCCTCTGACAAATCCATTCGCAGACGCCACAATCCGCCTCAAAAGGCGCACTGCCACGCTGACGCTATCAAAATCATATGATGGCCCATCTCAGCACACGGCTCAAGGCAACCTGCTATCAGTTATCTGTCTCCTATGCCCAGAAATTCAGGAACATCCGACCGAACACGTGTCGCGATCTGAACGGGCTAGGCGCTCCTATAAATACCAGGAATTAAATACTTGGCAGGGGGCTGGTTGGCAAAAACACTGCTCCCGCACTCTGAGAAAATTACCAGGCAAGACTCCTCAGCCCTGTGTGCTATTTCCTCTGCCTTTCTCTCAGCCAACCACTGACTTGGGCGTCGGAGGCTCCCCCCCCGGAAAAACACTTCGGGGGCCTCCTAACCCTTTGTTTCTGAGCTTTCAGGCACACTCCCTTGGGCGATCCAATCCACATGGCGTTCTTCCTCCCAGAAGTCTCTCCTCCAGTCATCATGACTCTCAACGATGAGGCCAATGGCCATCACTACCATTGCTGGATTCATAAATGACCTTAATCATGAGATTGCCAACAAGGTGAAGATGGTGCCATATGTCAACATGGAGGATTTGCTTCACCAAGCCATTAAGGCCGAGAGGGTCATTAAAAGATCTAATGCATCCAAGATGTCTCAATGAGGGAGCTCTACATGGAGGGGAGCATGGCACAAAAAGGCACCAAAGCCAAGAGTGGAGGCCACCAAAGGAGGCTTGTCTCGGCCTCAACAAGACAAGTCCAATGCTCCGCCTAAAGAAGCACCTAAGACAAGGGAAATTGAGTGCTTCAAGTGTAGAGCCAAGGGGCACTACATGAGACATTGCCTAAATAAGAAGGTTATGATTCTTAAGGATGATGGAGAGATCACATTCGAGGATGAAGATGCCATGGAGGAGACACCACCTTTGGAGGATTGATAGCCGAAGGGCTATGGCCTCCGAAATCTCTTGATCAGCTGTCATGAAACCACCCTTACTAAGAACTTAGCCCTAACCTCGGGGCATACTCAAACACACAAACACCACCCTCAGAAAGGTAACATGACCAACCTCTGAAAAAGGTGTCTTCCACCGCCCTCAGATTTATGAAGACATCAACCTCGGAAAAGTAGACCCTACATCCACTACTAGTAAAAAGTCTCCCGAAGGTGCCCCATTTCACTAAAGGGTCTTCCCCGATAGCCCTCGGATGAAAGTCTCTATTCGAAGGGGTCTCACACCCTGAATGCGTCTTATGGAGGTACGACAAAAAGGGTTAAGGAGCCTCTGACAGAGAGGCCTCACACAAGGCCTTGCCCTCTCGCCAAAACAGCCAACGGCCAGTTGGAGACGCCTACCTCCGAAGGTATGGATCGGATCTGACTGAACACATGTCATGATCTGGACTAGCTATGTCAGGCGACCTCCCCCCTTGACCGCCCTATAAATACTTGGGAGGGACCATGGTAAGAACACATGAGACACTTTTTACTCTTTGTTCTCTACTTCTTACTTCCACCCTTAAATACTGACTTGGGCCATAGAGGCTCCTCCCCTGGAAACACACTTTGGGGAGCCCCTAACCCTTATTCTTCTAACAGTTTTAGACATCTTCACATCAAAAGTCTCTCATTCAGGCCAGCATGTCATACAATGAGGATGCCATCGGGCATCATTTGGTGCTGTTCATGGGAGCTCATTCTCAGGTCACCATTGTTGAGACCCGGCATTCTAAGGATGAGGGACCCCCGAAGTCCTAGCCCGCGCTAAAAGCTCAAACAGTGACTAAAGAACCTGCAGTTGAGAATTCACTACCTGACGATGAATGTCCTCTGATGGTCACGATGAGCTTTCTGCGGGATTTTCAGCGCTCTGTTGTGCCTGAAATGACTCAACAACTTAACCAGAGGTGGTCATAACCACCTACTGGGGGAACGACACTTTCTCGTAGCACCCGGCAAGAAAGAAACCCAAGGTTACCTCGCCAGAGCTTCAAAACCGAAGGTTCTCACCATGAGTCATCAATAGAGAATATACCCTCCAGATGACGTCGCACTCGAGAAACATTGTCAAAGGAGCTGAGGACTGCCCAGCAGTGGAGTCCATCCCTACACGGGAAGTTTCAATCCCCTCACCGACAAAGTTACTCTCCAAAAAGAAGACATGCTCTACATTGCTGGCGACCACCAGGCAATGAGCAGAAAACAGTACTACCACCCTCATGGAGAAGATCCTAGAGAGGTTGGAAAAAGTTGAAAAACAGGTTTCCCGGAAGCCCATTTGGTCAAGACTGTTGGAGACCTTCACTGGAGAAGAGTCACCCTTCATTCGTGTAGTAGTAAAGGCACCTATGCCAAGTGACTTTTGAGTACTACGTTTGGAAATGTATGATAGGTGTAAAGAGCCCCAAGCTCACCTAACAAAATATAGGTGCAACATGGTGTTGCATGGCGCTAATGACACAACCCTCTGCAAGTGATTCAAAGTAACCCTTCCAAGGCCGGCAACTGCCTGGTATAACTCCTTGGCTCCCGAAACCATAATGGGCTTCTAGCAGTTATCCTCCGCATTCACCCAGCAATTTATCAGAAGTAGACCGATGATGAAGATGCTCATCCAAATATTTGGCATACCTAAAAGAATAGGGAGACCACTCGGGACTATGTCGACAAGTTTAACAGAAAAGCCCTTAGTGTGCCCAATTTCTACCCCAAAATCCGTATCCTCGCCATGATCAGGGGACTTAGGAGAAATTCACAGCTCTTCTATGAGTTCTCCAAAGATCACCCGGACACCCTCAGATAATTCTACCAAAAGGCAAAATAACACATGGCAGCCGATGAACTGAGGATGGCAGGGCCAAAGTTTGATCACAATCACTCTGAGGGTCAGAGTCACCAACCTCGGTACCCAACTGAGGGTGGGGGCAGGCCTTAGAAACAAAAGGGGAAGAAACTGATGTCATTCATTCCCTTAAACACCACAAGGATGAACATATTGATGGTCTTGGAGAGACAAGGAAGTTCGATTTAGAGATCGAAGGCCATGACCTCAGACAAAAAAAATAACATGAAAAAGTTCTACTGGTTCCACAAAGACCACGGGCACGACATTGAAGACTGATTTTCAGCTGAGAAAGTACATTGAATCTTTAATCAAGCAGGGGCAACTTCGGCGCTACCTGCAGATGCTGTCCCCCGAAGGTAGAAGAGAAAAAAAAGGAAAGCAGAAGATGAGGAGTATGATTCTTACCAACGTCAGAACTAAAGTCCCAGAAAGCATCCACTACCTCTGGTGGGAGTGATCCAAACAATCACCACTAGGATACCTTCATCCAAGAAGAAAAGGAAAGTTTGGGAAATTTCGATGATGGAGTTGGAAACCAATCGAACAAGCTTGTTTCGAAAGATGGGTCTACCATGAAGTTCCCTCATAACGACCCTCTCCTAATCAAGGCAAGGATAGGGAGCCAGGACATCAAAAGAGTGCTCATTGATGATGGCTCCAATGCTGACGTTCTGTTCTCCCACTTGTTGCCAAACTTGGGCATCTCCAAGATTGATCTTAAACCCATTATCTGCCCTAGCTTCAGCGTAGATCCCTTCAAACTCCCTGTACTCAAGTTGATTGATCTGCCTTTGATGGTAAGGGGAACTTTGGTTCAGAAAAAGAAAGAAGTATTTGGTTCTGCAATGAGGAGGTTTATCATCATAGATGTCCCTTCTTCATACAACACCATCCTCGAAAGGCAAACACAAGGAAATCTGCACATTCACCTAGATGTGAAGTACGTAATAGTCACCTTTGGCACAAAGGAAGGGGACGCGAAAATATTCATTGATCAAGCCAAAGTAAGGAAAGTCTTCATGGAGGCAAGATAGAGCCTAATGAAAGTTCAAGTACAAACTTCGGGAGAAAGAAGTATGATTGGCGAAGAGGCAATAGGAGGAGAAAAAAGTGACCCTAAAAAAATAGAAACAGAGGATGTGTTTGTAAAAAAACTAGCCAAAGGTGACAATGAAAAGCTTGTATCCCTTCTATTAATGAACAAAGATCTATTTGCCTACACTCCAAATGATATGCCTGGGGTGGACCCCGGTATAATCCAACATTGCCTTAAAGTGTGCCCGGAGGTGAAGCCTATTCGGCAAAAAAAACATAGCCTCTCGGCGCATAAGAACAACTTTTTCAAAATCAAAGTTGAATGGTTAACAAAGGCAGGCATAATAAGGGAGGTCAAGTACCCCGAATGGCTCAGCAACATTGTTGTTGCCACCAAGGAAGGGAGTGATAAACTCCAAATGTGTATGGACTTTCGAAACATAAACGACGCTTGCCCGAACGACTCTTACCCTCTGCCACCAATAGACTAATTGGTAGACTCCACTGCCGAATATGGCCTGCTTAACTTCCTCTCCACCTTTAGCGAATATCACCAAATTCGTATGAGTCCAAAGATGAGGAAAAAACCCTCTTCATTACTGAAGTTGGAACCTACTGTTACATCAGAATGCCCTTTGGGCTTAAAAATGCGGGAGCAACAAATCAAGGGTTGATGAACATGGTATTCAGTTCCCAAATTGGGAGAAACATGGAAGTATATGTGGATGATATGATAGTCAAAAGTAAATAGCCTGGAAATCATATCATAGACTTGGAGGAAATATTAAACCAACTTCGGGGATTCAGGATCCATCTTAACCCTGAGAAATGTGTGTTCAGGGTGACAGCTAGCGAATTCCTTGGGTTCATGGTATCCGAAAGAGGTATCGATGTCAACCCAGAAATGTACAAGGCCCTACTAGGATTCCAAACTCCCACAACAACCAAGAATGTGCAAAGCCTTACTTGGAAAATCACGGTGCTTAGCAGATTCATCTCTAGATACAGGGACCAGTGCCGACCATTCTTCAAAGTACTCGCCAAAGCTGCAAACAATGAAGGTAACCTTGGTTGCGAGGAATACCGTTGGAATGAAGATTTCCAAAAGGCTTGGGATGAGCTGAAGAGCTACCTAACATGTCTATCGACACTTTGGCAATCGCTGGAATGAGAACCTCTCATACTCTACCTCGCTGTCACCGAAAAGGCCGTAAGTTTGGTGCTTGTGAGGGAAGAGGAAGGAAAATAGTAGCCAGTGCATTAGGTAAGCAAGTCCTTGCACAGTACCAAAGTTAGGTACCCTCTTCTGCAAAAGGCCATCTATGCTCTAGTACTGGCAAGCAGAAGGCTGTGGCCTTACTTCCAAGGACATCCTATCATTGTATGAAGTAACCTACCTCTTAGGGATGTCATGAGGAAGGTAGACCACTCTGGAAGATTGTCAAAGTGGTGTATTAAGCTCGATGAATACGACATTACCTATGAGCCAAGAAGAGCAATAAAGGCCTGAGTATTGACAGACTTCATTGCCGAGGTGCCTAAAACCAAAGATACCTCAGAGGACATTGACGGTGACTAACCTTAGTGCACGATCTTCGTCGATGGTGCTTCCGGTTTCGAACATCAAGGAGTTGGGGTAATTCTACGGGGACCTGAAGGTATGGAAGCATCAAAGTCCATCAAGTTTGGTTTCAGTGTCACCAATAACATCGCCAAATATGAAGCCCTCATAGTAGGCCTATGACCGGCAAAAAGAATTGGTGTCAGAAATCTGATGGTCGACAGCGATTCTCAGCTGGTGGTCCGACAGATGGCAGGGGACTACGGGGCGAAAGACCCCAACTTGGCAAAATACCATGACCTCTCAAGATGGTTTATCCAAGAATTTGATAGGGTACAGATAGAAAATGTAGCTTGGCGAGAAAATATAGAGGCGGATACTTTGGCCAAATCAAAAGAGTCCACCAAAGTACTCTGCCAACCAAGGACAACAATAATGTGCATAGCAACCTTGGGTATAGGGTGCAAAGACCTATCAAGAAATACCTCACAACTTCAGAACATCACAAAGATCCTCTTGAAGCCGCTAGAGTGCAAAAGAGCTTAGGAAGATACTTCCTGTTTGGAGAAGAGTTGTACCAAAAAGGGTATGCAAGTCCATTACAGAGGTGTGTCAACAAAGAAGATGTTGAGATGGTCCTCAAAGAAGTCCACTAGGGGTCCTATGGTTCTCACATCGGGACTAATGCCCTTGCCGGGGCACTACTCCACCAAGGGTATTTTTGTCCTACATTAAGGAAGGATGCGAGGCAATTTGTCTAGAAATGTGACAGTGCCAGAGACACGCTCCCATCTAGAGATTACCCTCAGAAGTCATAACTTCGACAAACTACCCTTGCCCCATCGCTATTTAGGGTATTGACCTCATTGGGCCTCTCCCGACAGCTCAAGGAGGTCTGAAGTTCTGTGTGGTCGCGGTAGATTATTTCACCAAATGGATCAAGGCAGAGCCTTTAGCAGCAATATCAACAAAGGACATACAAAGATTTGTCTGGAAGAATATCATATGCCGATTTGGCATACCAAGGGTGACACTAGCTAATAATGGTTCCTAGTTTACTGATAAAGGTTTCTAGGAATTCGCAACTAATGCCCGACGGCATCCTTGTTGTATGACATGAAGACCCGAAGGAGAGATTTTTTATATGAGGGTACCAACAAGATTTTGAAGAACAAGGGTAAGAGACTCCCTGAAATGTGTTTCCAGGGGAGGAATCTCCGACGCCCAAGTTAGTGTGTGTGAGAGTAAGAGTAGTAAAGAGTTAAAAGTGGGGGAATAACCAGAGTTTTCTATCTTGTCCTTGCCAAGGTCCTTCCTAAGTATTTATGGGAGGGCAAAGGGAGGAGGCCATTTGACACAGCCCACTCAGATCATGACACGTGTTTGGTTAGATGTGATCCGTACCTTCAGAGATAAGTATCACCAACTAGCCGTAGGCCGTTCTGTCCAAAGGGCAGGGGCATGTGTGAGGCCTATTTGTCAGCGGCTCCTTAACCTTTTTTGTCGTATCTTCACAAGTCCCCTTTGGGGTATAAGGCTCCTTCAGAATAACAGGCCCCTTCGGCTAGATATTACCACTGAGGGTTGTCAAGAAAGGTCTTTCGGCATAGTAGGGCACCTTCAAGAGACATTCTCCCTCGATCAAGGATGGGGAGTTACCTTTTTCAGGTTGGTAGGTTCATAAAACCTGAGGGTGGTGAAAGACATCCCTCCCCGAAGTTGGTCATGTGACCTTTCCGAGGGTGGTGTAAGTGTCCCCCGAGATCGATGCTAAGCCCTGTCCGAGGGTGGTGAGGGCCCTCTCTTCCCCGAGGTTGGTCACATGATGTCTCGAGGGTGGTGCTCATCAGGCTAGTTTGGGAGAACTCCAAGGGTAATAGCCCTTCGGCTATCACATGCCCCGCTCAGAAAGCCGAAGTTGTATCTTCGGTGCTTGAGCTTTTACAAGTGTATCATGGAACTCTTAGGGGATGATAGTCGCCTTAATTAGTATGACTAGACTTTTGACCAAGGTTACCTTCTTCGGAAGAGGGCACCACTTTGGTTCAAGATGTCTCTCTTATCCGAGGTGGTTCCTTCGGCATTAAGTGGTGCTGTTCACTTTTTGACTGAGATTTTGATGTTCTTGAAGTTGTTCTTTCGGACTGGATTGAATATTTCCCTTCAGAGTTTTCCATTGCCTACCAGTGAATCATCACATCTTCTGACCAAGTAACGGGCGAATAGTTTTGTTCGTTACATCAGTTACATCCCTTCGCCTGTGAAGGGTCATTATGGTGATGCTTCGCTTGCCTCCTTCAGTCTATATAAACCCTTCCTCATCCAGAGTCCTCTACATTTCTCATTTTTGATTGCCTTTGCTCTCTGATTTTATTTCCCATTTCACCTTCCCTTTTGATAGTCGAAGTGCTATTGCCCTTCAAAGCCCTAAAGCCTTCGCGGAGTGTCACCCTCGGCAAAGGCGGGCGCCACCCTCGATTAATGCGAGCAACAACCTTGAGAAAGCAGGACTCGGCACCCGGACCCTTCGACCTCGGTAGTCCCCCATCACCTTTGGGGAGTGACAGTACTGACCTCGAGAGTATGGGGTATCACCACCCTCAGTAAAATGACCTGACTAACCTCGGGAAAGAAAGACCCACCACCTTAGTAAAGGAAAACACCTCCGAGGGAGATTATCCGTGCCCAACGAACTCGCAATTAACTAGAGCAACCTCGGCAAGGAGCCTTCTTATCCCGAGGAGGTCTCTTTCACTAAAGAGATCACAGGAACACGACAGAAAAGGTTAAGGAGCCTCTAACATGCCACCCTTGCTCTGAAATGCCGCCCTCACTCTGACATGCCGCCTTCACTCTAACACGCCACCCTCGTACATCTTCTGGCACGCCAACCTCCTGCAATCCTAGCTTCTGGCCAAAACGGCCTATGGACAGCTAGAGGTCCCCACTCTGGATGGTACAAACTGCATCCGACCGAACATGTGTCATTGATCTAAATAGGTTGAGCTGAATGGCCCTTTCCTAATACCCTCCTATAAATACTTGGGGCAAGGGTCTCAATAAAATGGGGGAATTCTCCACTCTCTACTATCTACTTATTACTCTTTGTTCAACCAAATACTAACTTGGGCGTCGGAGGCTCCTTCCCTGGAAAAACACTATGGGGATCTTATAACCCTTGTTCTTTGAATGTTTCAAGCGTTCTTTCCCAGGAACTCTCTCCTTTAGACATCCTCCTCATCGGAAGTCCCTTCCAGGGTTACCATGTCACACAACGAAGATACCGGCGGGCATCATTTGGCACCGTCTGTGGGAACTCACTCTCAGGTAGCCATCGTTGAGACCCAGCTTTCTAAAGACAAGGGACTCTCGAAGTGCTCATCTACACCAGAAGCTCAATCGGCAACCAAAGAACCTGCCGCAGCGACTTCCTTGCCTGAGGATGAACATCCTCTAACAATCACGATGAGCTTCCTACGTTATTTTCAGTGCTCTGTTATGGCTGAAATGACCTAACAACTGGACCAAAGGTGGCTACAACCGCATTCAAGCCAAAGGCCCCTTTCACCAGCACCCCATCGAGAGAAAAGCCCGAAGTCTACTCACTAGAGTTCGGCGAGCGGGGACCGGCGTGATGAGTCCTCGATGGAGGACATACCTTCCAGATTCCGACGTACTGGGGAAATTGGGTCCAAAGGGGCTAAGACCTTCCTCCGGCGAAGTTCATCACCTGAAGAAAGATCACAATCCCTCCGCTGCCGAAGTTACTCCACTAAAAGGCGGCGTCGCTCTGTGCTGCATGAGGCCTCCCAACAGGAAGAAGAACCCAGGACTACTGTCCTCATGGAAAAAATCCTAAAACGATTGGAGAGGGTGGAATGATAGGTGGCTCGAAAGCTCGTCTGGTCTAGGCTGTTGGGAACCTTCACCCGGGACGAGTCCCTGTTTATCCGAGCAATAGTTGAGGCACCTATGCCAAGCGAATTTTGGGTGCCCCATTTGGAAACCTATGATGGGCGAAGTGATCCCCAAGCCCACCTGACCAAGTATAGGCGTAGCATGGTACTGCACGTTGCCGATGATGCCACCTTTTGCAAGTGTTTTGAGGTCACCCTCTTCGACCCGGCAACCGCGTGGTACAACTCCCTCGCCCCAGGCACTATGATGAGTTTCCAAGAGCTGTCCACAGCTTTTACACAGCAATTCATTGGCAGCAGGCCGACGGCGAAGTTGCCCATTCAGATGTTTGACTTAGAGAAAAAGAATGGTGAAACCATCTATGACTATGTCGAAAGGTTCAATCGAGAGGCCCTAAGCGTGCCAAACTTTTGCCCTGAAATACGTATCCTCGCCATGATACGGGGACTTCGGCGAGATTCATAACTTTTTTATGAGTTCTCAAAAACCCCACCGGACACCCTTGGCGAGTTCTACCAAAGAACCGAGCAACACATGATAGCCGAAGAGAAGAGAATGGGAGGATCAAAGTCTAATCACAATCACCCTGAAGGCCAAAATTGTTAGGCTCACCTCCTAAGTGGTTGGCTTAGGCCAAGAAGCATGAACAAAACAAAGAAGAATGATGTGAGGACTATGGGAACTTGTACAGTGATCTATGTGCAAAACTGGGAACTTTCAGGACTTACCTGCACATAAATACTGGACTATGGGAAAAACAGGCAGAAAACAGAGAAAGGGGACCAAATTGTACACTTAGATGAGTGGTACAATTAAAACTATCAATTTTGAGATGGAGATTTCGGCCATGCAAGATTTATGGGTGACTAGTGCAAGACTAGACCAAATTTGGTGGACAACAATGATTACTAGTCAAGTCTTGTCTACCACTAAAGAACTATTCACTAGTTAACTAGTTAAACTAACTAGTTTTTATGCTAGTTACATGGCTGGTTATACATGGGAATTATGGTACTTTGGTACTTGTGTTTGATGTGTACATGGCATTATAGTCCATGAAGTGACTTAAAGGTCAAGATAAGCATATGTTTTAGTGGCGGCCTTGTGATCATGTGAAGTTAAGGGCTACATTGTTTCATGCAAAGAAATGGAAGACAAAAGTTAGCATTTTTGCTAACTAATTTACATATGTCTTTCGGCCGAAACTAAGTCAAGGCAATTTGTTCCATTTCGGGTTCCCTTGCTCTTGACTTGGCCGAGAGTTGTTCTTGAGCTTTTCTTTTGAAATTGATCTTGAATTTAAGCAAACTTGAGAGCACTTGAAGAATTCAAACTTGGAAGACTTGTTTCGGCATATGTTCACTTGGATTCAAGCTTTGGCTCTTGGAAATTCAAGGAAGGCCGAGCCATTCAAGCTAGGGTTTTGAGGTAATGCTTGTGTTTCCTTGATTCCATGGTAATTCTTCCATGAACAAGGAATTTAAGTGCTCAATTGATGTTGTGTTAAGCTAAATGAGCAAGTGATGTGTTGGTTTGCAAATTTAGTGTTGGCCGAAAGTGTTGAATGGGATAGTTTGGTGTTCTTCCTTGTTTACATGGAAATTAATCCATGATGAAGGTGTATTAATGCCTATTTGATCTTATGCTAGGCAAGTTTGAGTGAGGAACATCAAGGTGAACAAGTGGGTGTTTCGCCGAAAGGTACAAAATGAGGTAAAATCATGTTCTTCAATTGATTACATGGTATTGATGCCATGAACAAGATTTATTGATGATTAGATGATTATGTGTTGGATTAAATTTGGTGAAGAACCTTGTTGGATGGAATTGGGCATGTTGGCCGAGAGCTTAAACTAGTGTATCTTGGTGTTCTTCTTTGAGTACATGGTATTTAGTCCATGAATAAGTGATATTGACACCGATTTGTTGTTATGGTAGTCAATTTGAGTGAAGAACACTTGGACATTTAAATTTGGTGTCTTGGCCGAAAGCATTTGAGGTAGGGTTCACTAACACTTGATTATGCTTGGTGAATTACCATGGTTCAACTGTTTAGAGTGGCTAAGTGACGGTTAAAATTTGCCAAATGACCTTAGTTGCTTGATGGGCTATTGAGAATACATTCGGTCTACTTGTTGATTAGCTAATTAACTAATGTACATGCACTAGAAATGCTAGCAAGTGTGGCCTAATAGCTTAGCATTTTGGAGCTCTAAGTGGAAGTGGAGTGTTTGATGGTGTTTTGTGTGCAAAGTGCACATGGGTACATGTATGCCATATTTGGCCGAGAGCCATATGTGGTGTGCGTGTTGTGTTATTGTGTGCTTTGGTGCTTTCCTTGTGCTTGCTAACCAAATTTATGTTATTGTGGATCATGTGCTATGCATGGTTATCATGTATATGTATATGATTGGTTTTCCTTGTCTTTGTGTTTGTTTTGCAGGTATGCTGAGCTAATGGGTGGTTAAGCCTTGAGTGAATACTCAGCTTAACTAAATAGACTCATATTTGAGTTGTGTATTAAAGTGAATCCTACTGAGTTTATACTCACT
Source organism: Aquilaria sinensis (assembly GCA_005392925.1). Lineage (NCBI taxonomy): Eukaryota > Viridiplantae > Streptophyta > Magnoliopsida > Malvales > Thymelaeaceae > Aquilaria > Aquilaria sinensis. Next base: position 337,572 of record SMDT01002786.1, on the reverse strand, counting down.
GCCCATCCTATTTTTTTTCAGGAAAAGATATTCGGCCTGAGTAGTACTAAGTTGCTTTGTGCTTGTGCTTAGTACTAGCTTGCTTATTTTCCAAGGTATGTGCCAATGGATGCTTGGCTTAGTGAATTTGGTTCATTACAAGTCTTATATCTTAATGGCCGAGACTTATGGATTAAGTTTGCAGGCTGTAGTGTGTGGGGGACCTGTCTAGGAAAGCATGGACACTTGGACTTTGGCTCTAATTGTAGTTTTTACTTTTATGACCATGAATATGGCCATTGGCTTGGTGTTGCAATGTGTGATTCTATATGGGATCCTTAAGGTTCTGTTTGACCATTAATGGTCTTGGTATGTATATAACTTGGAATGGATAACTTTCGGGTTCATGGCATGTAGCCATGTTGGACTAGGTAGACTACCATTTTGTGTATTTACATGTAGTCCTGGATGCCTAGATTGGTGATGATTTTGGTTGGACTTGAATGCCAAGTTATGTATGGACTTATGGCTAGTTTTGTGCTAGTATATGGATGTTGAATCTTATGGGCCAATGGTTGGCACCATTAAGTTTGATTTTGGACTTATGCTTGAGCATGTTTAGGTGAACCTCCATGTATACCTATGTTGGCCGAGAAGAACATATGCATATTAACTTGTGATTTCAAAGTCAAAACCAATAATGTGGCTTCTTGGTTGTCATATAGATAGCACACTTGATTGCACACCATTTATGCACTTAAAATTTCATTAAGTGTTGCCTTGCTTGTTATGCAAGTAATCTAGCAAAACCTTGCTTGTTTTGCAAGTTAGTGGATTTGGGCCTTACATCTGCTGCAAGTAATTAATGGATTTGTTTTAAAAGCCTCCTGGGCCACCTCCCAGGCTTCTCACCTTAAGAAAATGAGACTTAAGGTTTCCATTGCTTGTTTGGCCAAATTGAAGAACTTAGATTTAAGTTGAGTTTGGGAGTTAAACCTAGAACTTATGGGCCAGGGCCTGCTGGGAATGCAATCCTTGGCTAGAGGCCAAGCCCAGAATCAAGAAGAGCCAGAACCAGCAGAGGGTGAAGGGAGAAGAAGGAGAAGAAGGCCTGGCAAAGAGCCAGTGGGTTATGACCAATCCAGTAGAGCTGGCCATGGAAAGGCAAGGAAACCCCGATCCAGGGCCTAAAGGCCATGACTTCAGAAAACAAGAAGAATATGAAGAAATTTTGCCATTCCATTGGGATCATTGGCAGAATACTGAAGATTGCTTCCAGTTAAGGAAGTACATCGAGTCTTTGATAAAGCATGGCGAACTTCGGCATTACTTGCGAATGCCCTCCCCGAAAGGGAGGAAGAAAGAGGAAAAGAAAAGAGATGATGAGGACTACGACTCTAACAGGCATCGGAACAGAAGTCCCAAAAGACATCCGCCACCTTCGGCTGGGGTAATCCAGACAATCACCAGCAGATTACCTTCAGCGAGAAGAAAGAGGAAAGCCAGGGAGATCTCGGTAATGGAATTTGGTAAGCTATCGAACAAACTTGTTCAAAAAAATGGGTCTACCATAGTTTCCCACACGATGACCCACTCCTCATTATGGCAAGAATTAGGAGTTGGGACATGAAAAGGGTGCTCCTGGAAGATGGATCCAACGCCAATGTTCTATTCTCCCACCTGTTGCCAATATTGGGCATCGGCAAAGCTGATCTCAAACCTGTCACATCTCCCACCTTTGGGTAGGTCATTCCGAACTCCCTGTCCTAGGGAGGATTGATCTACCCCTGATGCTAAGAGGAATTTCTGCTCAGAACAATCGGGAGCTGTTCGCCTCAGTCATAACTAGATTCATAGTCATTGACGTCCCCTCTTCCTATAATGCCATCCTTGGAAGGCAGACTCAATGGAACTTTCATATTCGACCAGATGTGAAGTACCTGATGGTCACCTTCGGCATGAAGGAGGAGGACGCAGAGATATTTATTGACAAAGCTGAAGTCCGGAAGGTCTTTGTGAGGGCAAGGCAGAGCCCAGTAAAAGTACACACGCAGACCTTAGGAGAGAAGGGCACACCAACCAAAGAATCTACAGAAGGGGAGAAAAGCAACCCAGAAAAAATTGAAACTGATGATGTAGAGCTTGTCCCGGGCTGAAGTACCTATGTTGGGAAACACTTAGCCGAAGGTGATAAGCAAAAGCTTGTATCTTTCCTTTTAATGAACAAAGATCTATTTGCCTACTCACCGAAGGACATGCCTGGGGTAGACCCTCACATAATTAAGCATAATCTTAAGATATGCCCCGACACGAAGCCCGTGCACCAAAAGAAAAGAAGCTTTTCGGCACATAAGAACAGCTTCATAAAATTCAAAGTCCAACGGTTAATGGAGGCCGGCATAATAAGGGAAGTCAAATATCCCGAATGGCTCAGTAACGTGGTTATCGCCACAAAAGAAGGGAGTGACAAACTCTGAATGTGCATCAATTTTCAAACCGTAAATGATGCTTGCCCAAAGGATTCATATTCGTTGCCACCAATAGACCAGTTGGTGGACTCAACTACCGATTATGGTCTCCTTAGCTTCCTCAACGCATTTAGTGGGTATCATCAAATCGTGATGAACCCCAAAGACGAGGAAAAACCACCTTCATCACCGATGTCGGTACATACTGTCATATTAGAATGCCTTTCGGGCTTAAGAACGCAAGAGCCACGTACCAGAGGTTGATGAACAAGGTCTTCAGCTCCCAAATTGGTAGAAACATGGAGGTCTACATTGATGATATGATAGTTAAGAGCAAACTACCTAGTAATCATATCACAGACTTGGAGGAAGCATTCCACCAACTAAGGACCTTCCGAATTCATCGTAACCCCAAAAAATGCATATTCGGGGTAAAGGTGGGTAAGTTCCTTGGATACATGGTGTCAGAGAGAGCAATTGATGCCAATCCATAAAAGTTCAAGGCGCTGCTTGGATTCCAAACTTCCAGAATGACTTAGGATGTGCAAAGACTCACAGGGAGAATCATGTCTGATGGTGCTGGGCGCCATCAGGATCTCCACTGTGTGCCGTGGAGACTGCACCAGGGACTTCCAGAGGTGCAGATGAACGCAGGGAGAAGGTGCTTAGTGTGGATCACCTGCGATGGTCAGCAGCGTCTTTGGCTCGCGGTAGGTGGGCCTACCTGAAACACTCGAAAAATAGGGGTTAGAAGGTCCCCAGAGTCTTTTTCGAGGGAGGAGCCTCCGACACCCAAGTTAGTGCTTAGCAGAGATGGAGAAAGAGTAGTAAGCACAAGAGATTCTTGCCTGTCGTGGCCGTGTTCTCTTTTGAGGGCCGAGAAGAGAGGAGAGAGAAGCCCCTTTACCTCAAAGTATGTTTGACAGAGAGAGGAGAAAGAGAGAGAGAGCCCCCCAGGCTTGGACCATTCTCCTGGTAAATATAGGAGGGGGTGAGCCGTTCGGATGGCAACACGTGTATGAACGGATACCATCCGTACTTCTGGGCGTGGGGGCCCTTAGCCGCCTGCAGGCTCCTCAGGCCGCAGCGTAGCCCTGCAGAACGTAGGCTGTGACGGCATGTCAGAGCGTGTCTGGGGGCGGCGTGTCGGGGGCCGTAAGAGTACGGTGTGTCAGAGGCTCCTTGATGGCTCCCGCCGTACTTCCGAGGTCCCCTGGGTTGACGTCTCCCTTCGGGGTGAGGGGCCTCTTCCCGGAGTCGTACTGGTACTTCGGCGTATTTACGGGCGCCGAAGTTGGTCTCTTCAGGGGGCTTTCACCTGCAGGAGGTGGTTGGCGCTCCTCCTCGAAGCTAGTTCGGTCGCCCTCCCGATGGAGGCGCTACGGTAGTTTCCCGAGGTTAGTATTGGCGGGCTACCGAGGTCGCGTGCCTCAGGTGTTTGGCTCCCTTTTTCCGGGGGTCCTAAGGTGTTCGGGGCGATAGCACTTCGGCTATCACATGCCCCCCCTCGGAAAGCCAGAGTGGAGACTTCGGCTAGTGGTCCTTTCGGGGGCGCTTTTCGGGACTCGGAGTGCGACGTTCGCAGGGGAGGTGATTTACCACGTAGGAGGTAAGCCTTGTTCGGGCAGGTGTTACCTGTTTGCCTTTTGGTGTTCTCGAGATACCCAACCTCTTTACTTTTTCTGCCATGGGCTAATGGACCGTCACGTCTTTGAAACTAGGCGTGTCATTTTGGAGCAGCGTGCCCGCTTTTTCAGGATGTCAGAAAATGTGTCCTAGTTTCTTGTGACGGATGACACGTGGCAGATGCTGGTTGGGATGGGCACGCCTTTTGCGCGCGAGGGGCAATTATGGTGACGTTTTGCCTTCGTGCAGCAGTTATGACGTCCTTTTGGTTGCCCTTCCTCGATCTATATAAGTCTCCTCCTGTCACACTCTTCATTTGTTTTCCTTTGCGTTTCATTTTGCTCTTGTCTGCTTCCGTGCCTTTTTGTGGTGGTATTAGTGGCGGAGCAATTTTTGACATCTTGCACGATGGCGTTCAGAAATCCTGATTTCGGCAAGGCCTTCGGTGTGTTCTTCCTCTCGATTTCTGCTTTTTCTTTTTGCCTCTAAACTTGTTTTTCTTCTCTTCCGAAGCCTTTATTTTGGCCCACCATGTCTTTGGCTATTCCCGAGAGCTGGCAATCTCTTATGTCTCACCCTTGTTGCTCCACTTCTGAGAAATTAGAGAGGTGGACAACTAAATTTTTCCTCCCTTCGTACGAAGTTACTATATTCAACGTTGCCATGCTCGGATGGCTCACTATTTTGGTATTTTTTGGTCTTGGTCAGGCTGTCTGCCTCTTCGGCATTGTCTCGGAGAGGTGAGTTTTCGCACTGCATCGCACTTTCGGATGAGCTTTGTTACACCTTTATGGTATTTTGCCGAAGTTGGACCCTTTGTGCTATAGTCCCCTGCCATCTGTCATACTAATAGCCGGCACCATGGCGTAGACAGCTTTTTGCAGCAGGAGGTACCCGACTTTTTTTCCAAGGAGATGGTGACTTCTCTTTGGGTGCGGAACTCCTTCGGCGGGGAAGTCTGGGTCACTTTAATCCTGTTTCTCCCATAGGTCACATCCTGAGGGGTATGTTTCCCACCGAGGACTCTTCTTGTCGATCTCCGCTTCCCATACTCCTGTGAGTTAACACGGGACTCTTCTCCGACGAGGTACTGATGAAGAGGACCCTCGTCCAAAATTTAGCTGCGGCCATCTTCGGTCTAACTGCTGCGTCTCTTTGACCACAACAGAGCGTGGGAACTCAAGCAGGAAGGCCATGGTAATAGTTAGAGAATGTTCGCCCTCAGGTAGGAAGTCCCTGCCATGGTGGTTTGGTCGTCGACTGGTCCTCTGGCGTGGACGGGGACCTCAGAAGTCCTTGGTCCTTAGAATGCCGAGTTTTCAACAACAATGGCATGGGAATGGTTTCCCACAGACGGCACCATCAGGATCTCCACTGTGTGCCGTGGAGACTGCAGCAGGGACTTCCGGAGGTGCAGATGAACCCAGGGAGAGGGTGCTCTGTGTGGATCTCCTGGGATGGCCGGCAGCGTCTTTGGCTCGTGGTAGGAGGGCCTGCCTGAAGCACTCGGAAAATAGGGGTTAGGAGGTCCCTGGATTCTTTTTCTGGGGAGGAGCCTCCAACACCCAATTCAGTGCTTAGCAGAGATGGAGAAAAACTAGTAAGCACAAGAGATTCTTACCTGTTGTGGCCGTGTTCTCTTTTGAGGGCCGAGAAAAGAGGAGAGAGAAGCCCCTTTACCTCAAAGTATTTTTGATGAAGAGAGGAGAGAGAGAGAAAGAGCCCCCCAGGCTCGGATCATTATCCTGGTAAATATAGGAGGGGGTGAGCCATTCGGATGGCAACATGTGTATGAACGGATACCATACGTACTTTTGGGCGTGGGGGCCCTTACCCTCCTGCAGGCTCCTAAGACCGCAGCGTAGCCCTGCAGAACGTAGGCTGTGATGGCATGTCAAAGCGTGTCGGGGGCCGTAAGAGTACGGTGTGCCAGAGGCTTCCTGATGGCTCCCGCCGTACTTCCGAGGTCCCCTGGGTTGACATCTCCCTTCGGGGTGAGGGGCCTCTTCCTGGAGTCGTACTGGTACTTCAGTGTATTTACGGGCGTCGAAGTTGGTCTCTTCAGGGGGCTTTCACCTGTAGGAGGTGGCTGGCGCTCCTCCTCGAAGCTAGTTCGGTCGCCCTCCCGATGGAGGCGCTACGGTAGTTTCCCAAGGTTAGTATTTGTTGGGTTTCGGAAGCCAAACAGCGCAGCGGAATTTAACCGAAAGCCTCCAGGATCCAAGTGAAACGGGGTAAACCGGGTGTTCGAAAATTTTCATACCTAATTTTCGATTGAGATCTCTCACTCAACTGTAGAGTCGAATCACAAAACCTGAACAGTTGACGTGTTCAGGCTCTCTATGGTATCCACACGAGCCTCTCGGGATCACCACGCTTCCACCACGTCCCGGTAAATGCGTTTCTCTTGCGTTCACAGTGCTAGCTTACGTCCTCCAAGGAATTGCAAGAGAAGAGTGCGGCTGTCCTTTTTGGAGGCTAGGGCAAGGTGACCTGCGAATTTCTCACTTAAAAGTTATATTTATAGTGAGACTCAACTTCCAGGCCTAATAGGTTTCAAAGCCCTAATCCAATTAGGATTTAATTTCGGGCTTAATAATGGCTCAACTTTTGGGCCCATTATTAATACGAAATTAAAGTGAAACCATAACCCAAATAATTAGCCCATGCACTCTAATGATCCAAAATGCTCTATGTGTGCGACCCAATAGGCTCTTATCACGTTGGCAATGATCATAAATCACATTTATGATCATAAGCAATGAGCGGTGTCTAGCAACACATCATTGCTACCCAAGTGACAAGATTGTCGATGATTCGACTATACCTTTATGATCATCACCGATATATGCCATTGTCCCTTTGTCCAAGATATCAAGACTAAGCACGAGACATGGAATGTGTCACTCTCGTATAGCCCAATCTTTGGTTTCTTGATTACCGAGTAGACTAACTTAAACTGATGACATTGATATCGCATATCAACTCATCTGAGCATGGCCATGCATTTTCTGAACACGTAAGTCTCACTCTATCAAAATCCCATTGTGATCATACAAATCCCTCCACATGTATGTGACATACCCAATGACCCCTCGTAGGAAGCATGCCCAGTGTTCCACGGAGGAAGGAGAAACTGAAAGGAAATGGTGAAATGGGACGAACAAGACAAATGGGAGAGAGATGGGATAGGGGTTACAGGAGGACGGTTAGGAGAGTAGAAAATGGGGGGAGAAGTCGGCCCGAAGATATCGCTCCCGTTACATAGGAGGGACAAATCCCATCTTGATCATACAAATCCCTCCACATGATATGTGACATACCCAATGACCTCCTTCAAGTTCACTCAGTTACGAGCAACAAAGGAAAGTATCAAAGTATGTGACTCACATGTAGGGAACCTTGATGATCTTAGGTTGAAGGACTACATATACCCTGATCACTATGGGAATCACTTATGACACTCATATAACGATCCATGTAGTGTTCTCATGGTGGGTCGGTCCAGTACACAAGTTCTCCAACTTGTACCCATATGTAGACTACATATCTCATATTAGTCTCCACATATGCTAGTCGTTATGTATTATTGCAACCTGCTCCACAATAATACTAGACCAGGGACTTTTAAGAATATCATTATTCTAGGGTTACAATTATGTTTGTTAAGTTACGCAGGAACAAAACAACAAACATAATTGCTGGATTAATGCCTTAATAAAATATCATGACTCAATGTGCAAAAATACAATCATCTCATGACTGGCTTTTGGGCACTCCCCTTCCTTTGCCACACCACCCTTTGGTTTCAGTGCAGCTGAAGAAGAACTAGCATTGGACTTTCCATTAGCTTTATCCTTCTTCTTGTTGGCTTTTCCTTTTCCCTTGCCCTTTTGAACCATCAAAATGGGCTTAGCCTTCTTAAGGTTTTGCTCAGCAGTTCTCAACATGTTGAGCAATTCAGGGAGGGACTTGTCGAGGTCGTTCATGTTATAGTTCATGACGAACTGACTGTAGCTTTCAGGCAACGATTGCAAGACTACATCGATAGCCAACTCTTTCTGAAGAGCAAATCCCAAATTCTCAAGATTCTCAATGTACCCAATCATCTTGAGCACATGAGGACCCACGGGACTTCCTTCAGACATCTTGCACTGAAACAATGCCTTAGAGGTCTCAAACCTCTCATGCCTAGCTTGCTCTTGGAAAAGCATTTTGAGATGTTCGATCATATCGAACGCTCCCATGTTCTCATGTTGCTTCTGAAGCTCAGATTCCATGGTAATAAGCATGAGGCATGCAACATCCAAAGCATCATCAGAATGCCTCTTGTGAGCATCCCTTTCAGCTATTGGAGCAGTGGCAGCAGGCTCATTCGGAATGGGCTGCTCTAGGACATAAGCCTTTCTCTCTTGTTTGAGGACTATCCTCAAGTTTCGGTACCATTTGAGAAAGTTGGTCCCATTCAGTTTTTCCTTCTCAAGGATCGATCGCAACAAAAGTGTCGATGTGTTTTGTGCCATGGTTATCTACAACAGTAAATATGCAGTGTAAGAGTCATGTATTTTAATTCATTTAATAAGGACTTTTATTAAATGATACTCCCACTATTTTCCTCAAAATAATAACCCTCGATATTATTTCGGAACACCTCGGCGCTAAGGTATTCTAGTGGGCCAAGATCCATATTTGACCATAACCTGAGTCAGCTTTGGCTTGTCTCTCAAGTTACAGTTATTTAGGTAGGCAACTCTTTGCCAATTGCATCTTATGCAACTCTTGGATAGTTGGGTGAACAACACTTGTCCAAGCTCATCTCATGAGCTTAAGCCCAACTCTATGCCTCTAAGTCCCTAATCCTATTAGGATGACTTAGTTAAGTCGACCCAAAGTTAGCAATTTGGATATCACTATTATCCCATCGCGCCTTACCAAGATGAACATAGGTGCTTTGCTTTGGCAAACCCACCTAATGTTGATCAAAGTCTTGACGAGTGCCAACATTTGGAAGGCATCACATTTATGACTTAATATTTGTTTGAGGGATTTTTTCGTTTGATCTCACCAATTTGTTATCTCCGGTTGTCTTATACATGCATCACATACAAATATAAAACATGCATCTCATGCGTTCAAGAAAGTAAACGTGACATGGTTATAGCCCAAACTATGCGATATTCTCAAGCCAATGAGAATATCATAAAAGCCTAAGAAAAGAAAAAGAGTCTTCACAAGCTCCTTCTCTTCCTTTCTTGGCTGCCCTTTTGTTGTCATCTCCTTGGACATACCTCCTTGGATGATCCCATAATGCACCATTACATCAATAATAGAAACCTCGAGTTACATTCGAGGGGAGTAAGGTGAGAAGAGAATGTACAATGAGAGTGATAAGAGAAGGCACGACTCGCAGGCTGTATTTACAAGTACAACCAATCAAGGGCTATAACCATGCACCATGCTTCAAACACCAATCAGCATATCATGTCAAATCTCATTCAACAAAGATGCATGCCAATTTTCGCGCGTTGATTAACCAGTTTTTATTTATATGGCGCTTCGCATACGGCGGTCCCGCTGGCCGATCAGCGGGCGGTGGTTCCGCTGACCAGGTCAGTATACGGCGGTCAAGGGTCGAGCCGCCCTTGTCAAGGGGAGCGTGGGGGGGGGCGCCCCCCAGCGCAAAAAATTGTCTTACAATTGCTTAGCCCAAAATCTTCTATTTCGAGAAAGTAGGCACCCGAGACTCCTCTATTCGAGCCACCAAAAATACCTTACTTTCGGTGCCCGAACAGGCCGAATCCGAACCAAGCTAGGGTTTTTGCAACTATTGCAAGAATCCTAATCCATATAGGTATCTCATACCATTCAATTTCAGGTTAATCTCATTAACCAATTTGTGTCGTTTCTTCATATATCTCATATGTTCATTACGAATTCCGGTTTCATGCATCATGAATCAATCTAATTAATCATGGCCGAAAAGCAACCGAACACATAGCATCATGCGATTCAACACTCAATCCCGATTTAGGGTTTCACCAGTAGCTCTGATACCACTGTTGGGTTTTGGGAGCCAAACAGCGCAGCGGAATTTAACCGAAACCCTCCAGGATCCAAGTGAAACGGGATAAACCGGGTGTTTGAAAATTTTCATACCTAATTTTCGGTTGAGATCTCTCACTCAACTGTAGAGTCGAATCACAAAACCTGAACAGTTGACGTGTTCAGGCTCTCTATGGTATCCACATGAGCCTCTTGGGATCACCACGCTTCCACCGCGTCCCAGTAGATGCGTTTCTCTTGCGCTCGCAGTGCTAGCTTGCGTCCTCCAAGGAATTGCAAGAGAAGAGTGTGGCTGTCCTTTTTGGAGGCTAGGGCAAGGAGACCTGCGAATTTCTCACTTAAAAGTTGTATTTATAGTGAGACTCAACTTCCAGGCCTAATGGGTTTCAAAGCCCTAATCCAATTAGGATTTAATTTCGGGCTTAATAATGGCTCAACTCTTGGGCCCATTATTAATACGAAATTAAAGTGAAACCATAACCCAAATAATTAGCCCATGCACTCTAATGATCCAAATAGCTCTATGTGTGCGACCCAATAGGCTCTTGCCATGTTGGCAATGATCATAAATCACATTTATGATCATAAGCAATGAGCGGTGTCTAGCAACACATCATTGCTACCCAAGTGACAAGATTGTCGGTGAATTCGACTAAACCTTTATGATCATCACCGATATATGCCATTGTCCCTTTGTCCAAGATATCAAGACTAAGCACGAGACATGGAATGTGTCACTCTCGTATAGCCCAATCTTTGGTTTCTTGATTACCGAGTAGACCAACTTAAACTGATGACATTGATATCATATATCAACTCATCCGAGCATGGCCATGCATTTTCTAAGTCTCACTCTATCAAGGGGCCCGAAGATATCACTCCCGTTACATAGGAGGGACAAATCCCATCTTGATCATACAAATCCCTCCGCATGATATGTGACATACCCAATGACCTCCTTCAAGTTCACTCAGTTACGAGCAACAAAGGAAAGTATCAAAGTATGTGACTCACATGTAGGGAACCTTGATGATCTTAGGTCGAAGGACTACATATACCCTGATCACTATAGGAATCACTTATGACACTCATATAACGATCCATGTAGTGTTCTCATGGTGGGTTGGTCCAGTACACAAGTTCTCCAACTTGTACCCATATGTAGACTACATATCTCATATTAGTCTCCACATATGCTAGTCGTTATGTATTATTGCAACCCGCTCCACAATAATACTAGACCAGGGACTTTTAAGAATATCATTATTCTAGGGTTACAATTATGTTTGTTAAGTTACGCAGGAACAAAACAACAAACATAATTGCTGGATTAATGCCTTAATAAAATATCATGACTCAATGTACAAAATACAATCATCTCATGACTGGCTTTTGGGCAAAAGACTTACAGTATTCGCGGGCTACCGAGGTCGCGTGCCTCAGGTGTTTGGCTCCCTTTTTCCAGTGGTCCTAAGGTGTTCGAGGCGATAGCACTTTGGCTATCAATGTCCCTCAGTAGATTCATCTCCAGATATAGGGATCGCTGCCGATTGTTCTTCAAAGTCCTCACTAAGGTAGGAAAAATAGGGGCAACCTTGGAACCGAGGTGCACCCTTGGAGCGAAGACTGGAAAAAGGCTTGGGAAGAGCTTAAAATCTACCTAACCCATTTGCCGACACTTCGGCAGCCATGAGAAGGAGAGCCCCTTATACTCTACTTCGCCGTCATGGAAAAGGCTGTAAGTCTGATCCTCATGAATGAAGACGGAGCAAAGTAGTGGCAGGTATATTATGTGAGTAAGTCTTTGCATGATGTTAAAGTTAGGTACCCCTTGTTGCAAAAGGCTATTTACGCCCTGATACTTGCAAGTAGAAGGCTACGACCCTACTTCCAAGGACACCCCATTGTCGTGTGAAGTAACCTGCCCCTTCGAGATATCATGAAGAAAGTAGAGCACTCGGGAAGGCTTTCAACGTGGTGCATCGAGCTCGGTGAGTATGACATCACCTACGAGCCGAGGAAGGCAATCAAAGCCCAAGTGTTGGCGGATTTCATTGCCGAGGTGCAAATGGCCGAAGAAAGTCAAGCCAGCAGCGGGAATGATGAACCTGAGTGTGCTCTATTTGTCGACGGGGCCTTCGGATCTGAACATCATGGAGCTGGAATAATTCTTCATGGCCCAGAGGGTATGGAAGCCATGAAGGCCATCAAATTTGGGTTTAATGTAACCAACAATATGGCTGATGCCCATCAGTATCTTCACTGTATGACATGGTGAGACTATGAAAGACTTCCAATGAGGGAGGAATGTCCGAAGGGGAGATTTCCTAGGGGAGACCACCTGAAACACTCAAAGAATAAGGGTTAGGAGGTCCCCGGAGTATTTTTCCAGGGAGGAGCCTCCGATGCCCAAGTCAGTGTTCGAAGGTGAAAGGTAAGTAGGGGGCCAAGAGATTATTCCCTTTTCTGAGCGTCCCCTTTTATTGAGGCTACTTCCTATATATATATATAGGAGGATGTGACCCGTTCAGATTATGACACGTGTTCGGTCGGATGTAACCTGTACCCTTGGGCGTGGGGGCCTCTAGCCGACTGCAGGCCGCTCGGGTCAGGGGCCAAGGCCAGAGTAGGCCTGCGTGACAGGACGTGCACGGCGGCGTCATGTCAGGGCACATTTGAGGGCGGCGTGTTGCGTACGAGGGCGACATGTCAGAGGCTCCTTAATTGTTTCTGCTGTACTCCCGAGGTCCCTTCGGTAGAAGGGAGCTCTTCGGAATAGGGGTCCTTTTTCCGAAGTCATCTTCAGTAATCCGGGAGTCCTCTTGGCACTGAAGCTCCCCCTTCGGGCGCGTTCTCTCCTGCCGAAGGTGGAGGGTCTTTCTCCTCCGAGGCTGGTTCGGTTGCCTTGCCGAGGGGGGCGATGCACCATGTTCCCGAGGTCAGCATTATCGTTCCCAGGGGCGTTGGTGGGCCACCGAAGTCGGATGCCCAACGCGTCAGACTTCCTTTCTCCGAGGTTGGTGCTCGTACTCCTTGCGGGTGACGCTCGACTTTCCGAGTGTGGCGCTTTGCCCGAGCCTATAGGTTTAAAGGGCGATAGCACTTCGGCTATCACATGCCCCCCCTCGACAAGCCAAAGTGGAGACTTTGGCTTGTAGACTTCCTGGAGGCACCTTACAGGACTCAGAGTGGGACGTCACTGCTTGTCCTTTGGTTAGTCCCTGGGTACTCTCGAGGTGCGCAGTCTCTTCATTTTTACTTTTTCTGCTGCAGGTCAGTGGACCATCGCATCTCATAACCAAGAGTGTCAGCTTGGATAGGCGTGCCTAGGTTTTCATGGTGTCAGAAAGCGTGTCCTCATTTCACGCATTGGATGACACGTGGCATGCGGTGATTGGGGGTGGTCATGTCGGTTGCGCCAGCCGTGTCTTTTCGCCTCCGAGGGATAATTATGGCGACGATTCACCTTCGCAGGGTAGTTATGGCTACGATTCGGCTACCCTTGTTCGGTCTATATAAACCCTCCTTCCCCTCATTTGCTTTCCTTTATCTCTCTCTTGCTCTCATCTGTCTTTGAGCTCTTCCTTCTCTTCTTTCTCTTTTTGCGGCGGTGCAAGCGGCGGAGCGATTTCTGGCAACCATTTACGATGGCGTCTTCTAATCCTAACTTCGACAAACGTTTTGGTGGGTTTTCCTCCCATAGGTCCTTCAGTCTCTTTGGTTTCTATTTTTTTCTAGTCCCTGAAGTCCCCTGATTCTTTTTTTCCGAAGTCATTTTCTTTTTCCGACCATGTCTTCTCCTGTCCCCTTCATGTCTATCCAAGCTATTCCCGAGAGCTGGCAACCTCTCATGTCTTACCCATGTTGCTCGGGCCGATAGCACTTTGGCTATCATTAGTCAAGTGGACGACCAAGTTGTTTCTTCCCTCTTATGCCACCACCAGACTACCTCATCCCAGTCACTTCAGCTTTATGAACAAGAGTGACGAGGTTACCATTTTCTATGCCCAACTGAAGGCCGTACTTTGTTTTCCTCCGCCGAAGATGATTTGTGACTTTTGCCAATTCCATGGCATAGCCGTGAATTAGCTTCCACCCAACTCTTACTATTATTTCAATGCTTTTCTGTGCATGTGTAGGGTTTTCAAGGTAGAAACCCAGTTCATCATTTTCATACAGTACTACAAGCTCTATCCAGTCCTGAAGGGTGGCTTCTATTTCATGCTGCCTTTGGGGATCTGGGAGCAAGAAATATATGTTCACGTTCGATATTAAAGATACTTGGCGAGGGTGGCAAAGGAAGTTCTTTTTCCTGAAGGTGGCGAAGACATAGTCGGGCATGCCAACTAGGTGGGCTCGGGGAAAGTTGGAGACGGACGTCGTTGACCCCAAGAAGTTGCTAACTCCTAAGTTGGCAGCGAGGTTTGAGAATTTTGACAGCCGTATCCGAGCTGTAGCCGACTGGGATGCCGAGGTCCCACCACGCTCCTTGTATCCTTTCCCTATTAAGTGGAACCTCATGACCGAGGAGGTTCTTCGGGAGCTGGGGGTGCTCAAGGAGCATGAGACGGACCTCGGCATGCCAGCTCCTGCCACTGACGGGAAGAAGTCCTAGCTAGTGATGCTCCTTCGAGGGCAACTCTCTTACGAGGCCTTTTTTTAGAGTAAGTTACTTTCCAATTTTTTGTATAAGTATCCTTTTGGACTTACACTGATATTTTCCTACTTTTTCAGAGATGGGTGATCAGTCAGTAGCTTTCTACAAATCCCTCTTCCTCGGTCAAGCTGAGAAGGGGGAACAGACAAAGAAGCGGGCCGCGAAGTAGTGAAAGACGACTGGGGGCAGTCCATCTTTGGCTAGGAAAGCAAAGAAGGACCGTCTTCCCCCTTCTGTAGAAGATGTTGAGGAGGCCAAGGATTAGCCCGAGTTCCAGGCCATCCTACAACCGGAGCTTGCCGTCAGCTCCATTGCCCGGAGTCCCACTACTTCGGCGGACCTTCTAGGCTCTTTGGCGGGGGTCCCTTCTACTGAGGAACTTGAGGAGCATAGAAGAAACAAGGGCAAACATTTCCCTGCCGAAGTGGAGGAAGTTCAGGACTCTGATGACGACGTCGCCGAGGTGGCATCAGGTTTGTCTCTTAGCCATTTTTAGTACTCTCAATCTCATTGATATATGACTAAGGAACAATGTCTTAATGAAACTGTGCCTTGAACTTTTTGCAGAGGAATTGGTGCCCTCGTCATGGATGGTAGAGCACGCTCGGAGGCGGGCCTTTCGGGATTCCCACATCCCGAAGGATAAAGTCCTGAGGGAGCCTTTATGGGCTTTCACGGAGGACATGAATTTGTTTTCCGACAACTGCCAGCAAATGGCTCCCCAAATGGCGAGGGGCGTCCTCACCCAGGCTTCCTTCAAATCAGTTGCCGAAGAGTGCGTGAAAGAGGAGGTCCTTGCTGCAAAGATGTCCGTGCATGCTACCCAGGTACTTTTCAGGCCCTTTATTATTTTTTCTCGCAATTTTTTCTAAGTGTTTGGCTTTCCTTGTGCGAGTTTTACCAAGTGTCCTCCCCCATTTTTTGCAGCTCCTGGGGTATAGTGGATACTTTAGAGCTTGCGCGGCAAAACAATCTTCGGTCCGTGCTTAGGCCAAAGATCGTCTGGAGAAGGCCAAGGTGTTATACGCTAACTCGGTCATGAAGAACGCCGAGTTGAGTAGAATAGCCAATGAGGAGGTTGCCAAACTCCGGAGGAACTCTGGAAGGGCTAAGAGGAGCTCTTGAAGGATTTTTCCCAGAAGATGTCCAACCTCCGCGTGAAGGTAGTGAATCTGACCTCGGCTAACAATGCCTATCAGAAGGAGAAAGAGGAAGATTCTGCTCTTCTGGTGAAGACCCTTGCTGACAACGCCGAACTTTAGGCCGAGGCCGAGGCCCTGAAGAAGGAGACAAAGAAGAAGAAGAAGACGAAGAAACTAGAGAAGGAGGTTGCTGATCTGCAGAATGAGGTGGAAGACTTGTCTGTCGAGTTAGACAAGGCTAACCAGGCGACCAAGGTTGGCTTTCAAGATGGCTTTTGTCTAGCTCAACACCAAGTTTTTGAGAAATATCCAGACCTTGACCTTTCCTTCCTGGCTGCCCTAAACATCCCCGAAGGGCCTCGCTGGGCCTGGCCAAAGATTGAGCTCCCCAACCTGCCATTTGCCCCTTCTCTGGCACCGAAGGCAGCGGCTAAGGACACTGGGGATAGAGCATCTCAAGACGCTGAGGTCCTTTAGATGTTTTAGGGCTTTTACTTTGCTTTCGTCTTTTTCTTTGTAATCTTCTTCTTGTAATCTTCTCCTTGTAATAAGGCCTTCTCAATGACATTTTTCCTTCCCTCAAAATTTGGTTAAATCCTTGAGCAATAATCTTTGTTTCTAAGAGTAGTTTTGACCACTTTCGGTTTAGGGCCCTTTGGAAGATATTTTTTGCTCTTTTTGTCGACCGTCTTCGAGGAAATGTTAACTTTTGGCGCATACCCGTTGGCAAAGTTTGGCCTATTTTCATCAGCTGTATTTGGTGGACGCACTTTTTTAGGAAAATGACCCAATCAACTTCGGAAGGAATACGTGATTTTCACAAATACACACTTGAACTTTGTTCGGCGAGAACTCTTGGGCGAAGTTATTTTCCTAAAAATTGTCTGTACTTAGAAAAAATTTCTTACTTGTCCAATTTCTTATCACAATTCTAAGTGTAGAATTTCTTCAAGGTGTCTGGGTGGCATGTATTCTTCAGCTCTCCACCTTCGGTATCGCCAAGCTTATAGACTCCGTTTCGAAGCTCGTCAAGGACTAAGTAAGGCCCTTCCCAGTTCGCCCGAAGTACCCCGTGGGACTGCCTTCGGGGTTCGAACTCAGCTTTACCGAGAATGAGGTCTCCTTTCCTTATTCCTTTTTTTCTAACGCACAGGTTTGTAGCCGTGGCCATCCTTTGCTGAAAGGCTTTTCTTCTAAGTTCAGCACTTCTCTGTGTTCGTCAATTAGGTCGAGCTTAGTCCTTAATCCGAGGTCATTCCCTTCCTTGTCGAACACTTGTACCCTGATTGATGGCTGGACTACCTCGACAAGAATAATGGCCTCTGTGCCTAAGACGAGCGAGAAAGGTGTCTCACCCGTGGCCCTTCGGGGTGTTGTCCGATAGCTCCATACCACACTAGGAAATTCCCCTGGCCATTTTCCCTTTGCTTCTCCCAATCTCTTTTTTAGACCATCTTTTATGGTTCTGTTAGATACCTCTACTTGTCCGTTGCTCTGAGCATGAGCTACCGGGGCGAAGTGCATTTTTATCCCGAGGTCGGTGCTGAATTCTTGGAATCCCTTTTCAATAAACTGGGAACCATTGTCAGCCCCTATCACCCTCAGTATGGCAAATCTGCATAAAAAGCTCTTCCAGATGAATTTTCGTATGTCTTTTGCTGAAATGGTTGTCAGGGGCTCTGCCTCGACCCACTTAGTGAAGTAATCCACTGCAACCATGTAGAACTTTACTCCTCCAGGTGCAGTCGGGAGTGACCCGATGAGGTCAATGCCCATACTGTGAAGGGCCAGGGGTAATTTTTTGAGGTTATTAACTCCGAGGGTAACCTCTGGACGTTGGTGTATCTTTGGCAATTATCACATTTCTGGACAAACTGCCTCACGTCCTTTCTTAGGGTGGGCCAGAAGTACCCCTGGCGGAGTATCACTCCTGTTAAGGCGTCAGTTCCAATGTGGGAACCACAAGCCCCCTAATGGATGTCTTCAAGAACTGTCCTAGTGTCCTCTTCGCCGACACACCTTTGTAGTGGACTTGCATACCCCTGTCGTTACAATTCTTCCCCAATTAGGAAATATCGTCCAAAGCGTCTTCGTACTTTTGCGGCTTCGCGAGGGTCATCGAGAAGCTCTAAAGTCGTAAGATACCTTTTTATGGGATTTTTCCATCCTCTTTCCGAGGTCGTTATGCCCATTATTGCTATGCTCGGATGGCTCAATACTTCAATGGATTTTTTTGATTTAGCCAGGCTATCTGCTTCAGTGTTGTCTCGGCGAGGCACGTTCTCAATGTGGATTGTGTCAAACTCCTGAATGAGCTTCGATGCGAGCTTGTGATATTTTTCCAAAGTTGGGTCTTACGCGGTATTGTCTCCTACCATCTGTCGGACCACTAGCTGAGAATCGCTGTGGGCCTTCAGGTTTCTTACGCCAATTCTTTTAGTAAGGCATAATCCTGCTATAAGGGCTTCATACTCTGCCACATTGTTGGTGACACTGAATCCAAATTTGATGGCTTTCATGACCTCCATACCCTCGGGACCTCGGATGATCACTCAAGCTCTCCAGTGTTCGGAGCCGGAGGCTCCGCCTACAAACAAAGTCCACCCTGGTTCACTTTTGCCAAGGTCTGGTTGACCATCTTCGGCAATGGGTACTTCAGCAATGAAATCCACTAAAGCTTGAGCTTTTATTGCCATCCTCAGTTTATAGGTGATATCTGATGGTTTCCGGGAGCTAAACAGCGCACCGAAATTTAACCGAAACCCTCCAGGATCCAAGTGAAATGGGATAAACCGGGTGTTCAAAAATTTTCATACCTAATTTTCGATTGAGATCCCTCACTCAACTGTATAGTCGAATCACAAAACATGAATAGTTGACGTGTTCAAGCTCTCTATGGTATCCACACGAGCCTCTCGGGATCACCACATTTCCACCGCATCCCAGCAAATGCGTTTCTCCTGCGCTCACAGTGCTAGCTTGCGTCCTCCAAGGAATTGCAAGAGAAGAGTGCGGTTGTCCTTTTGGAGGCTAGGGCAAGAAGACCTGCGAATTTCTCACTTGAAGTTGTATTTATAGTGAGACTCAACTTCCATGCTTAATGGGTTTCAAAGCCCTAATCCAATTAGGCTTTAATTTCAGGCTTAATAATGGCTTAACTATTAGGCCCATTATTAATATGAAATTAAAGTGAAACCATAACCCAAATAATTAGCCACTGCACTCTAATGATCCAAATAGCTCTATGTGTGTGACCCAATAGGCTCTTAACACGTTGGCAATGATCATAAATCACATTTATGATCATAAGCAATGAGCGGTGTCTAGCAACACATCATTGCTACCCAAGTGACAAGATTGTCGGTGATTCGACTAAACCTTTATGATCATCACCGATATATGCCATTGTCCCTTTGTCCAAGATATCAAGACTAAGCACGAGACATGGAATGTGTCACTCTCGTATAGCCCAATCTTTGGTTTCCTGATTGCCGAGTATACTAACTTAAGCTGATGACATTGATATCGTATATCAACTCATCCGAGCATGGCCATGCATTTTCTAAGTTTCACTCTATCAAGGGGCCCGAAGATATCACTCCCGTTACGTAGGAAGGACAAATCCCATCTTGATCATACAAATCCCTCCGCATGATGTGTGACATACCCAATGACCTCCTTCAAGTCCACTCAGTTACGAGCAACAAAGGAAAGTATCAAAGTACGCGACTCACATGTAGGGAACCTTGATGATCTTAGGTCGAAGGACTACATATACCATGATCACTATAAGAATCACTTATGACACTCATATAACGATCCATGTAGTGTTCTCATGGTGGGTCGGTCCAGTACACAAGTTCTCCAACTTGTACCCATATGTAGACTACATATCTCATATTTGTCTCCACATATGCTAGTCGTTATGTATTATTGCAACCCGCTCCACAATAATACTAGACCAGGGACGTTTAAGAATATCATTATTCTAGGGTTACGATTATGTTTGTTAAGTTACGCAAAAACAAAACAACAAACATAATTGTTGGATTAATGCCTTAATAAAATATAATGACTCAATGTTAAAAAATACAATCATCTCATGATTGGCTTTTGGGCACAACACTAACATTATCATACTTGCCGAGCTGTATGCACCACTTGGAAAGCCTTCCCGAGTGGTCTACCCTCTTCATGATATCCCGAAGAGGTAGATTACTTCGAACAATAATGGGATGGCCTCGGAAATATAGACGCAGTCTTCTGCTTGCAAGCACCAGGGCGTAAATAGCTTTTTGTAGTAGGGGGTACCTGATTTCGGCGCCATGCAAGGACTTGCTCACATAGTATACTGGCCATTGTTCCACCCCCTCTTCCTTCACAAGAACTGAACTTAGTGCCTTTTCTGTGACTGCGAGATATAGTACGAGGGGTTCCCCCTCCCGTGGCTGCCAGAGTGTAGGTAGCCGAGTCAGGTAGACCTTAAGCTCTTCCTAGGCCTTTTAGCAATCTTTGTTCCAAGGATGCATATCGCTTTTGAGGTCACCACCGTTTTTTGCTGCCTTGGTGAAGACCTTAAAGAACGGTCGGCATAGATTCCCATATTTGGAGATAAACCTACTAAGGGACGTTATTCTCCCTGTGAGCCTTTGCACATCCTTCGTTGTGGCAGGAGTTCGGAATCCTAGTAGCGCTCTCACCTTTTCTGGATTGGCATCGATACCCCTTTTTGACACCATAAATCCAAAGAACTTACCCGCACTTATGCCGAAGATGCATTTTGCAGGATTGAGGCAGATTCTGAAGGTTCTCAGTTGGCGGAAAGTTTCCTCCAAGTCCGCGATATGACGACCAGGCACTTTGCTCTCAACTATCATTTCAGCGACATAGACTTCCATGTTCTTCCCTATTTGGGCGTTGAAGACCTTGTTCATTAGCCTCTAGTTGGCGGCTCCTGCATTTTTAAGCCCGAAAGGCATTCTGATGTAGCAATATGTACCAATTTCGGTGATGAAGGCTGTTTTTTCCCCATCTTCGGGGTCCATCCTGATTTGGTGATACCTGCTGGAGGCGTCAAGGAAACTCGGCGATCGATTCCACCAACTGGTCTATTGGCGGTAGAGGATACGAATCTTTAGGGCAAGCGCCATTTATGTTTCAGAAGTCGATGCTCATTTGGAGCTTATCACTCCCTTCTTTTGTGGCGATAACCACGTTACTAAGCCATTCGGGGTATTTTACTTCCCTAATTACACCTGCATTTATTAAGTGCTGGACTTTGGTTTCGATGAAGCTGTTTTTGACGGATGGGCTTTGCTTCTGGGCATACTTTAAGGCTATATTGAATTATGCGAGGGTTTACCCTAGCCATGTCCTTCGGTGAGTAGGCAAACAGATCTTTATTCATTAATAGGAAAGATACAAGTTTTTCCTTGTTGCATTCGGCCAGGTTTTTCCCTCTTCGGGTATTTCGGCCTGGGACAAGTTCTATATCTTCCATTTCTATTTTCTCGGAATCTTCTGTTCCTTCTCCCTTTGGCTCTCCTGCAAGTCCGATCATTGCTCCCGTAGTCTGTGCACAGTTTGTCGCCGGGGCATTTCTCGCTTTGACAAATACTTTCCTCACCTTCCCTTGGTTAATGAAGATCTCAGCATCTCCATCCTTTGTGGCAAAGGTGACCGTCAGGTATTTCACGTTCGGGTGGATGTGGAGGTTTCCTTGCATTTGCCTCCCAAGGATGGCGTTATAAGACCAAGGGACACCTATGACTATGAACCTTGTCATTGTGGAGGCGAATAGCTCATCTTTGTTCTTCAGTGAAATTCCTCTTAACATCAGGGGAAGATCAATCCATCCGATGACGGGGAGTTTGGATGGTCCCACTCCGAAGGTAGGAGAAATGACGGGCTTGAGGTCGCTCCTTGACATACCCAAACTCGTTAGCAGATGAGGGAACAAGACGTCAACATTAGAACCATCATCAAGCAGTACTCTCTTGACGTCCCAACTCCCTATCCTTGCCATGACCAGTAGTGGATTGTCATGAGGGAATATTAAGGTTGACCCGTCTTTCCAAACAAGCTTTTTTGAGAGGCTTCCGTGTTCCATCACCGACATCTCCCTAGCTTTTCTTTTCCTCTCGGTCGATGGCAGTCCTGTGGTGATCATCAGTATTACTCATGCTGGAGGTGGCGGATGTCTTCTGTGATAGCTGAAGGACTATCGTCTCTCTTAAAATAAATTCCCTATGAATATGATGGTCGAGAAGCCTGGCGTCATCCGAAATAGGCACTATTGCTAACTTCGGAAAAGACGGAACCGAACACCTCGAGCGCATGAATTCGACTAGTACATCAGGAATCTCAAGTATGTCGCCGGTACCTTCGGGGAGCCTGACGAATCAGAAGGACCAGCTGCTTCAAGCAGGAAAGAATCTCCCCGAAGGAACATCTCCTGAACTAAAGAAACCCCTGAAGTGCGAACATGATTTCCAAAGGACAACCTCATTTGAAGGACCTCGGGAGTACGGCAGAAGCATTTAAGGAGCCTCTGACATGTCACCCATACGCGTTACACGCCGCCCTAAAAGGCGGTCTGACGCGCCGACGCCGTCCATGTCTTGTCATGACCTGTCCCGGTTCTTGGCCCGAGGAGCCTACAGACGGCTACCTGTCCCCTATGCCCCAAAGTACAGGTCACATCCGACCGAACACGTGACATGATCTGAACGGGCTGCACACTCCTATAAATGTTAGGACAAAAGAACTCAACAGGGATCAGACCCCCTCCCTTAGAAAACACAAACAGGCAAGATCATTCAGCTTCCTTGTACTCTCTCCTCCTTCTCCCTTTCAAAATACTGACTAGGGCGTCGGAGGCTCCTCCCCGGAAAAATACTCCGGGGACCTCCTAACCCCCTTCTTCCGAGTGTTTCAGGCACATTCCCCTGGGAAACCTTTGTTCCAGACGTTGTCCCTCACTGGAAGTCCCTCCCGGAGTCACAATGTCACCTGACGAAGATGCTGATGGCCATCATGCCGGCCATCATTTGGCACCGTCTGTGGGAAACCACCCTCAGGTCACCATTGTTGAGACTTAGCGTTCAAAGGACAAGGGACTTCCGAAGTCCTCGTCTGCGCCCAAAGCTCAACCGGCTATTGAGCAAACCCTTCCAAGGACATCCTCACCGGAGGAAGAACGTCCTCTAGTTATAACTATGGGTTTTCTGTGTGACTTTCAGCGCTCTATTGTGGCTGAAGTGACACAGCAGATAGACCGAAGGTGGCCGCCACCAACTCAGGCCCAAAGGCCTTCCTCGCCAGTACTTCCTTGTGAGAAAAGCCTTAAATCAACCCACCACAGTTAGGGAAGCGGGGATCCGCGTGATGAGTCCTCAACGAAAAATATACCCTTCGGGGCACGACCTACGGGACAAATGGGGTCCGAGCGACCTAAGACTCCTCGCCAAAGGAGCTCATCACCTGATGCGAAGTCGCCATCCACTCGGAGCCGAAGTCAGTCCACAAAGAGGCACCGACAATCTCCCTTCCCAAAGGCCTACAAGCACCAGGACGAAGAGCCCAGTGCCACGCTCCTTATGAAGAAAATATTGACAAGATTGGAGAGAGTGGACAAACAGGTAGCTCGGAAACCAGTCTGGGCTAGGCTGTCTGAAACTTTTGGTGGGGATGAATCACCGTTCACCCGAACAGTAGTCGAGGCAGCCATGCCAAGTGACTTCCGGTGCCTCGGCTGGAAACCTATGACGGCCGAACTAATCCGCAGGCTCATCTAACCAAATACAAACGTACCATGGTGTTGCACGGTGCTGATGATGCTACCCTGTGCAAATGCTTTGAGGTCACCCTCACAGGACCAGCAACAGCGTGGTATAACTCGTTGGCTCCCGAAACCATCAGGGAGTTCCAGGAGTTATCTACGGCCTTTACGCAGCAATTCATTGGAAGCCGCCCGATGGCGAAGATGCCTGTCCAGATGTTCGACATAGTGCAGAAGAACGGAGAAACCATCCGCGACTATGTCGAAAAGTTTAATAGAGAGGCCTTAAGTGTTCCAGACTTCGGCCCGAAATACGCATCCTCGCCATGACACGGTGCCTTGGGAGGGACTCACAGCTGTTCTACAAATTTTCCAAGGACCCCCCGGACATGCTTGGCGAATTCTATTGAAGGGCCGAGCAGCACATGATAGCCGAAGAGCTGAGAATGGGCGGACCGAAGTCTGATCACACCTGTGCCGAAGGGTCCAATCAGCAAACGTGGTATCCAGCCGACCAGGTAGGACGACCTCAAAGCTTTAAGGGAAGGAAACCCCCCACCTTCACAGCCCTGAACACCACAAGGACCAATATCCTCATGACAATGGAAAGGCAGGGGACCCAGATTCAGCGGCCAAGGGCCATGACCGCTGATAATAAGAAGAACATGAAGAAGTTCTGGCAGTTTCACCGCGACCACGGGCACGACACCGAAGACTATTTCCAATTGAAAAAGTACATAGAGTCGTTAATAAAACAAGGCCAACTTTAGTGATATCTGGGAATGTCACACCTCACTCAAGACCTGGTCTATATGTTTCTAATTTAACTCACAAGCCTAACTTCAAAATTTAGGTTCTAGTATTCGGCCAAGCAAACAATGGCAACATTAAGTCTTATTTTCTTAAGTTGAGAGGCCTGGGAGGTGGCCCAGGTGGCTTTAAACAAGACCAACAATTACTTGCAGCAAAAAGGCAAGGCCTAATACCACTAACTTGCACAACAAGCAAGGCTTATATTGATTACTTGCATTGCAAGCAAGGCAACACTTAATGAAGTTTGAAGTGCATAATTGGTGTGCAATCAAGTGTGCTACTTATATGACAACCAAGAAGCCTCAATGTTGGTTTTTGATTTTGAAACCATAGGTATAATGCACATGATGCCCTCGGCCAACAACATACACATACTGGGCACAACATTTCCATAAGACAAGGCCCATAACTAATCACATAAAAGTGCCAAACATTGGCCCATAACATTTAGTATCCAAGCATAGGCATAAAGCCATCCATAAGTCCATACATAACTTGGCATATAAACCCAACAAAACCAACACAAGTCTAGGCATCAAGGACTACACATATGTACACAAAAGAGTAGTCTACCTAGTGTCCAACATGGCTACATGCCATGAAACCAAAAGCTAAACATGCCAAGTATTTACATACCAAGACCACTAATGGTCAAACAGGACTTTGAGAATTCCATACAAAAGTACACACTGCAACACCAACCCAATTGCCTGATTCATTGTCATGAAATCAAATATTATGATCAGAGCCAAAGTCCAAGTATCCATAGCCTCCCCTAGACAAGTCTCCAACTACAGCCTGCAAACTTAGCTCATAAGTCTCGGCCAACAAAGATATAAGACTTGTAATGAACTTAAATGATAAGCCAAGCACACATTGGCACATACCTTGGAAACTAAGCAAATTAGTGCAAAACACAAGCAACAAGCAAGCTAGCACTACTCAGGCTGAATGTCCTTGCCTGAAATAAAAGGATGGGCAGTGAGTATAACTCAGTAGGATTCACTCATATATATTCAACTCTAAAAAGAGTCTATTTAGTTAAGCTGAGTATTCACTCAAAGCTTAACCTCCCATTAGCTAGCTTTACCTGCAAAACAAACACCAAGACAAGGAAACCAAGCACATACATATACAAGATAATTAACCATAGCAAATAATCCATAATACCATAAGTGGGGTTAGCAAGCACATGGAAACACCAAAGCACACAAGTACACACACACACTCCACATGTTTGCTCTCGGCCATAATGAACCATACATGTACCCATGTGCACAATGCACACAAAAAAAACCTTCAACATACCACTTCCACTTAGAGCTCCAAAATGCCAAGCAAATAGGCCACATTTACTTGCATTTCTAGTACATGTACAATAGTCAATTAGCTAATCAACAAGTAGACCAAGTATTTTCAATAGCCCATCAAGCAACTAAGGTCATTTGGCAAATTTTAACCATCACTTAGCCACTCTAAACACTTGAACCATGGTACATTACCAAGCAACATCAAGTGTTAGTGAACCCTACCTCAAGAGCTTTCGGTTTCAAGCCAACTTCAAATGCCCAAGTGTTCTTCAATCACAATGCCTACCATAACAATACATAGGCATCAACAACACTTACTCATGGACTAACTACCATGATTTCAATGAAGGACACTACAACATACAAGCTTAAGCTCTCGGTCACAATGCCCAATTCCACATATTTGTGTTATCCATCAAACTAACTCATTACATGATCATCTAATCCTCAATGAACATCACTCATGGCATCATTACCATGTAACCAAGTGATGAACACCAAATTACACTACTTCAAGCCCTCGGCCATAATGCCCATTGCCAAACACTAATGTTCTTCACTCATCCAATCCAACATACAATCACCTAATCATCATTAATCAACGTTCATGGCACCATTACCATGCAATTAGATGAAGAACACCTAATTACACTAATCCATGCTCTCGGCCATAATACCCATTTTCACACTTTAATGTTCTTCATCAATGTAATCCATCATATAATCACCAAATCATCAATAACCCTTATTCATGGCACCATTACCATGTAATCAAACGAAGAACATAACATTACCTCAAAATGAGCTTCTCGGCCAAACACTAACTTCCACACTTTGATGTTCCTTGCTCAAAATTGCCTAGCATAAGATCAAATAGGCACCAATTAACTTGAATCATGGATAAATTTCCATGTACACAACGGAGAACACCAAGCTATATCAAATGATTCTTTCGGCCAAGACTAGGTTTTCACTTCAACATAACAATTGCTCAATTCACCTAGCTTAACATCATTTAAGCACTCAATATCCTTGTTCATGGAAGAAATACCATGGATTCAAGGAAAGATAACAAGAAATACCTCAAACCTAGCTTGCCTTGGTTCGGTTCTTCTCCATTTCTCATGAACAAAGCTTGATTCCAAGTGATGTTGTGCCGAAACCAAGTCTTCTAGCTTGTTTCCCTCAATTGCTTCCTAGACTTGCTTGATTTCAAGCCAAATGGTGAATGAAGTTCATGAGCAAGCTCTCGGTCAAGAGAAAGCAAGGAAGCCCGAAATGAAACCAAAACAAATGGTGTTGACTTAATTCGGCCGAAAGACACTTGTGCTCAAAATGGCACTAACACAAGTCTTTAACTCCAACTTATTTGCATGGCTCACTAAAGTCCTCACTTGCCCACGGTTACACATGCACCATTAAAACATTGATTCAAATGACACTTAAGTCCAAGCATGGCCCATAATGCCAAGCACAAGACAAACACAAGTACCAAAGTACTATAATCACCCATGTGTAACCGGCCATGTAACTAGCTAACAAACTAGTTAGTTTAACTAGTTAACTAGTGAATAGTTCTTTAGTGGTAGACAAGACTAGACTAGCAATCATTGTTGTATCCCACAATTTGGCTTAGTATGGCACTAGTCACCTTAAAAACTTGCATGGCCGAAATGATCAACTTAAAGTTGATAGTTCTAATTGTACCACTCATTTAAGTGTACAATTTGATCCCCTTTCTCTGTTTTCGGTCTGTCTTTCGATAGTCTAGTTTCTATGTGCAGTTAAGCCTTGAAAGTTTCCAGCTTTGCATATAGACCAC
This sequence comes from Aquilaria sinensis, assembly GCA_005392925.1. NCBI lineage: Eukaryota > Viridiplantae > Streptophyta > Magnoliopsida > Malvales > Thymelaeaceae > Aquilaria > Aquilaria sinensis. Next base: position 309,912 of record SMDT01002786.1, on the reverse strand, counting down.
TGTGCTAGTTTCCATAGTTCTCCTTATCCTTCCTTTTTGTTTTCTCTTATTTTCTTTTGTTTTTCTTGGCCTAAGCCAAGCTCTTAGGAGGTACCTAACAGCGAATGCCTTCCCCGAAGGGAAGAAAGGAGGAAGAAGGAAAGGCAGATGACGAGGAGTACGACTCTGACAGGCGGAGGAACAGAAGTCCGAAGAGGCATCCTCCACCTTTAGCGGGAGTAATACAAATAATTACGACAGGACTTCCATCCTCGCAAAGAAAGAGGAAGGTCAGGGAAATATCAGTGATGGAATATCAGAGTCCGTCGAAGAAACTAGCCCACAAGGATGGTTCCACCGTCATCTTTCCCCATGATGATTCGCTGTTGGTCATGGTGAGGATAGGAAACTAGGACGTCAAGAGAGTGTTACTTGACGATGGATCAAACGCCGACGTCCTGTTTTCACATTTGCTGCTAAACTTGGGTATATCCAACACCGATCTCAAGCCCGTCACTTCGCCTACTTTCGGGGTAGGACCATCCGAACTGCCTGTCCTTGGATGGATCGATCTCCCCCTGTTGATGAAAGGAACTTCAATTGATGGGAAAAACGAACTGTTCACCTCCACAATGACAAGGTTCATCGTTATGCATGTCCCTTAGTCATATAACGCCATCCTTGGGAGGCAAACGCAAGGAAATTTACACATCCATCCAGATGTAAAGTACTTGACCGTTACCTTCGCCACCAAGGACGGAGACGCGGAAATCTTCATTGATCAAGGCGAAGTAAGAAAAGCATATGTCAAAGCGCGAAAAGCTCCAACAACCAACCTCGCACAAACTATAGAGAAAGAGGCTTTGTCAGAAAGAAAGCCAAAAGAGGGAGAAGTAGAGGATCCCATGAAGGTAGAAATGGAAGAAGTAGAACTTGTCTTAGGCCGAAGTACCCGAATAGGGAAAAATCTGGCCGAAGGTGACAAGAAAAAGCTTGTATCCTTTCTAACAATGAATAAAGATCTGTTTGCCTACTCGCCGAAAGATATGCCTGGGGTAGACCCTCGCATAATACAGCATAGCCTCAAAGTAAGTTCGGAAGCAAAGCCCATCCGACAAAAGAAACGGGGTATCTCAGCATATAAAAACAACTTCGTTAAAACCGAGGTACAGCGCCTGTTGGACGCAAACGTAATTAGGGAGGTCAAGTACCCCGAATGGTTGAGTAACGTGGTTATTGCCACAAAAGAAGGGAGCAGCAAGCTCCGAATGTGCATCGATTTCAGGAACTTAAATGATGCTTGCCCGAAAGATTCATACCCTCTCCCACCAATAGACCAGTTGGTAGACTCGACTGCCGAGTACGGACTCTTAAGTTTCCTAGACGCCTTCAGTGGGTATCATCAAATAAGGATGAACCCCGAAGATGAGGAAAAAACCGCCTTCATCACCGAAGGCGGAACGTATTGTTACATCAGGATGCCCTTCGGACTTAAAAACGCAGGAGCAACCTACCAGAGGCTGATGAACAAGGTCTTCAGTGACCAAATAGGAAGGAACATGGAAGTTTATGTTGATGACATGATAGTTAAGAGCAAACTGCCCAATAACCACGTCGCAGATCTGAAGAAAACCTTCCACCAGCTCAGAACCTTCGGAATTCACCTTAATCCCGAAAAATGCACCTTTGGTGTAACCTCGGGAAAATTTCTTGGGTACATGGTATCAGAAAGGGGTGTTGATGCTAACCCAGAAAAAGTCAGGGCTTTACTTGAATCCCGAACTCCTGTCACGATAAAGGATATACAGAGACTCACCGGAAGGATAACTTCTCTTAGTAGATTTATTTCCAGGTATGGTGATCGGTTTCGACCATTCTTTAAAGTCCTCACCAAGGCAGCAAAAATGAGGGTGACCTTGGATGTAATGATCATCCTTGGAACGAGGACTGCCAGAAGGCTTGGGAAGAACTCAAACTCTATTTGGCCCGTCTGCCCACTCTTCGGCAACCTCGCGAGGGAGAGCCCCTCGTATTGTACCTCGCTGTTACAGAAAAAGCAGTAAGCTCGGTCCTTGTGAAAGAGGAAGGACTGAAGCAATGGCCGGTTTATTATGTAAGCAAGTCCCTGCACGGCGCCGAAGTCAGGTATCCCCTGCTACAAAAAGCTATATATGCCCTGGTGCTGGCGGGAAGAAGACTACGGCCATATTTTCAAGCTCACCCAATCATCGTCCGAAGTAGTCTACCTTTTCGGGACGTTATGAGGAAAGTCGATCATTCGGGAAGGCTTTCCAAATGGTGTATAGAGCTTGGCGAGTATGACATCATATACAAACCTCGGAAAGCCATAAAAGCTCAAGCTCTGGCAGACTTTATTGCCGAAATACCCATCGGTGAAGCCAGCCATTCAGATCCCGGCGAGGATGAGCCAGAGTGGATTTTGTTTGTAGACGGAGCCTCAGGCTCTGAACACCAGGGAGCTGGGGTAATTATCCGAGGTCCCGAAAGTCTACAAGTAATGAAGGCCACCAAATTCGGCTTTAACGTCACCAACAATATGGCTGAATATGAAGCTCTCATAGCTGGATTACGCCTAGCCAGAAAAATCGGTGTAAGAAACTTAAGAGCCCGCAGTGATTCCCAGCTAGTAGTTCGACAAACAGCAGGGGACTATGCCGTGAAGGACCTGACCTTGGCAAAATACCATGAGCTGGTAACAAAACTTATCCGAGAGTTCGACACCGTGTGGATTGAAAATGTGCCTCACCGAGACAACACCGAGGCAGATTGCCTAGCAAAGTCAAAAACATGCACCGAGGTGCTGAACCACCCGAGCATAGCGGTGTTGAGCATAATGACCTCGGAGGAAGGCTGGAAAGGTCCTATAAAAAGATATCTCGCAAACGGCGAGCTCCCCGAAGACCCCAACAAAGCGGCAAAAGTACGGAGGCATGCTGGCTGATTCTTCTTAATCGGGGAAGAACTGTATCGGCAGGGATACGCAAATCCACTACAAAGGTGTGTTGGCGAAGAGGATACTAAGATGATCTTCGCAGAAGTTCACGAAGGTGCTTGCGGTTCGCACATTGGAACTGACGCCCTCGCAGCAGTGATGCTTCGTCAGGGATACTTTTGGCCTACCCTAAAAAAGGATGCAAGGCAGTTTGTCCAAAAATGCGATAAATGCCAAAGACACGTGAATATCCAAAGGACACCCTCGGAATTTGTAACCTCGGCAAACTATCCCTGGCCCTTCGCAGTCTGGGGCATAGACCTCATCGGGCCACTCCCAACAGCGCCTGAAGGCGTGAGGTTCTGTGTGGTCGCAGTGGATTATTTCTCTAAGTGGATCGAGGCAGAACCTCTAGTGACTATCTCCGCAAAAAATGTGCAGAAGTTCATATGGAAGAACATTGTGTGCAGATTTGGCATACCAAGGGTCCTAGTAGCTGACAATGGATCCCAGTTTACGGACAAGGGGTTCCGAGAGTTTATCAACAACCTCGGAATAAAAATGCACTTCGCTCCGGTAGCTCACCCCCAAAGCAATGGACAAGTAGAAGTATCTAATAGGACCATAAAAGATGGCCTAAAAAAAAGGTTGGGGAAAGCAAAGGGAAAATGGCCAGGGGAGCTCCCGAGCGTGTTATGGAGCTACCGAACAACACCCCGAAGAGCTACCAGGGAAACACCTTTTTCGCTTGTTTTTGGTACAGAGGCTATCATCCCAGTTGAGGTAGTACAACCATCGGTGTGAGTACAAGTGTTCGACGAATGGGGAAATGACCTCGGCCTAAGAACCAAGCTTGACCTCGTTGGCGAACACAGAGAAATAGCCGAACTCAGAAGAAAAGCTTTCCAGCAAAGAGTGGCCGTGGCTATAAACTTGCGTGCTAGGCCGAAGGGAATAAGGAAAGGAGACCTCGTTCTCCGAAAGGCCAAATTTGGACAACGAAGGCCGTCCCACGGGTACTTCGCGCAAATTGGGAAGGCCCTTATTTGGTGCTTGCCGAAGTACGAAAAGGAGTATATAAATTGGGCGATGCCGAAGGCGTAGAATTAAAAAATACATGGCATTCGGATGCCTTGAAAAAATTCTATGCCTAAGATTTTGGTGGGAAAATTGTACAAGTTAGAAAAATTCCTGAGTACAAAAGTTTCTTTTCACCAAAGCAGTCGTCGCCGAGCACAGCTCAAGAAAGTTTATTTACAAAGCTTATTCGCCTTTTTCGAAGGTACAAATTTGCTTAAGAGAATTTAGCAAAGGTGATTCCAAGGGTGATTGGCGTAATAGGCGTAAACATGATCTTCCGGAGTCTCTTGAACGAACGTGTTCGGGACAATGGGAAACAAAAGATCTTGCGCAAAAGACTTAGCCAAAAAAAATTTCATAAAAGAAAGAGGAAGTTCTGTTATGCTGAATCTCAGTACAAGGAGAGAAGGTTGCCAGAAGAAGAAGTACAAAAAAGGAAGAAAAGGAAGGCAAAGGGCCCTAAGACAAGCTAAGGAATCTCGGCATCTCGAGAGCCACCAACCCCCGCGTCCTTGTCTACCACCTTCGGCGCCGGAGAAGGAAAGGGCAAGTTGAGGTGCTCGATTTTGGACCAAGACCACCGAGGCCCCTCGGGAATGTTTAGGGCCGCCAAAAAGGAGAGGTCCAGATCTGGGAACCTTTGTAAAATTTGATGCCGAGCAAGGCAAAAGCCATCCTGAAAACCGACCTTGGTCGCTTGGACGGCTTTCTCCTTCTCGACCGCTAAATCGTCAAGTTCCTTCTCCAGATCAGCGATCTCCTTCTTCAGTGCCTTCGTCTTCTTCTTCTTCGGTTCCTTCTTCAAAGACTCGACCTCAGCCTGGAGTGCGGCCTTCTCGGCAAGCACCTTCGCCAAGAGAGACTCAGACTCTGACTTCTCCTTTTGATAGGCCTCGTTCGCCGAGGTTAGCTCCACTACCTTGGACCCAAGGTCAGACATCTTTTGGGAGAAGTCCTTCAAGAGCCCTTCTTGGCCCTTCAAGAACTCCTCCCGAACAGCAGCAACCTCCTTTCCCGCAATTTGAGTCATCTCCGCGTTCTTGACGACCAAGTCGGCGCACATGACCCTGGACTTCTCCAAACGATCTAAGGCCCAGGCTCGGAACGCGGCTTGCTTGGCTGTCCGAACCCTGAGGAAGCCAGTATACCCCAGAAGCTGCAAAAAAAAAAAAAAAAAAAAAAAAAAAACAAAAAAAAAAAAAAAAAGAAAGCATGCACAAAGTCAGTAAGACAAAAATAAGGCAAACAAAAGGAAAAGACAAAGGCCTGAAATATACCTGGGCAGCGTGTTCGGAAATTTTCGCAGCAAGGGACTCGTCATCCGGGCACGCCTCGGAAACGGCCTTGAAGGAGGCCTCGGTGAGGATCCCCTTCGAAATTTGGTTGGCCATTTGCTGACAATTGCCGGAGTACAAGTTCATGTCCTCCGTAAACGACCAGAAAGGCTCCCTCGGAATTTTCCCCTTCGGGATGTGAGAATCCCGAAGGGCTCGTTTCCGGGCGTGCTCTGCCACCCACGCCGAAGGCGGCACCTTCTCTGCACAGCAAAACAAGCAATTTGTTAAGGCAATGGTCCTAAAAAAAAATGAACAAAGGCACTACAATCTGTCTGAAAGACGAACCTGGTGGCACCTCGGAGACTTCGTTGTCGGAATCCCTGACCTCCTCAACGACGACAGGAATTTCCTTGCCCTTACTCTTGCGACGCTCCTCGAGCTCCTCGGCAGAAGGGACTTCCACCAAAGCGTCCAAGAGAGTCGCCGAGGGAGTGGGACTCCCGGAAGGGATGTCTGCAACCACCTCGGTCGGCTAGGTGGTATTGACATCTGGCTCCCCACGCACCTCCTCGGGAATTTCCTGGTGGGGAGGAGACGCGTCCTTCTTCGCCCGTTTGGCCGATGATGGCCCACTCCCAGCCGTTTTGCACCTTCGGGAGATGGCCTTCTTTGTCTGCTCCCCCTTCTCGGCTTGACCGAGGAAAAGGGACTTATAGTAAGCAGCGGACTCGTCGGACATCTCTGAAACAGAAGGAAAACATCAGTGTGAGTCTAAGACGTATCTATAACAAAGAAAACTTTTGAGATAACTTACGCTCACAAAAAGTCTCGTAAGTGACCTCCTTCCTAAGGAGTTTTACCAGCCAGAAGTCTTTCCCTGTAATGGTAGGAGCCGGCATCTCGAGGTCCTTCTCGTGCTCCTTCACTACCCCTAGCTCCCGAAGGACCTCCTCGATCATCAGCTTCCACATGATGGGGAAGGGGTAGAGGGAGCGTGAAGGGACCTCGGAATCCCAGTCAGAGACCGCTCGGATCCGTCTGTCGAAGTCCGCAAATCTGACCGCCAACTCAGGAGTCAGCAGCCTCTTCGGGTTTACAACATCCGTCTCTAGCTTTCCCTGTGCCCACTTGGTCGGAACGTACGACCAGGCCTCCTCCATCTTCAGAAAAAAGAATTTTCTTTGCCACCCTCGCCAGCTGTCCTTAGTGGCGAAGGTGAACATATACTTTTTGCTCCCTGATCCCCGAGGTAGCATAAAGTAAAAGCCACCCTTCGGGACTGCGTAAAGCTTATAGTACTGCATAAAAAGAATGAAATGGGGTTCTATTTTGAAAACGCCGCACATGCAAAGGAAGGCGTTGAAATAGCAGTACGAGTTCGGGGGAAGTTGATTTACGGCAATGCCATGAAATTGGCAAAAGTCGCAAATCACCTTCGAGGGAGGGTACCGAAGTCCGGCCTTCAGTTGGGCACGGAAAACGGTAACCTCATCCTCGTCGTTCATGAAACTGAGTGTTTGGGGGCCAGGAAGTCTGGTGGTGGCGTAAGAAGGAAGAAAAAAAATTTTAGTCCACTTCTCCAATTTTTCTGAAGTAGAGCAGCAAGGATGGTGAATAAGGGGTTGCCAGCTTTCTGGGATAGGGGAGACAGTCATGAGAGGAGTTGGTGAAGACATCCTCGATGAAAAAGGGGGGACTTCGGGAGAAGAAAAACCGACTCCGGGAAAGCTTTAAAAAAGGCACAGAAAATCAAAAGACTCTGGAAATCAAAACCCACCGAATGTTTTGCCAAAATCTGGGTTTGAAGTCGCCGTCGCGAAAAGTGGCCGGAAAAACACTCCGTCAATAGCACCGCCGCAAAAAACAGGAGAGAACGCAAAAACAGTTAAGAGCAGGAGGAAAGCAAAAGCAGAAGCAAAAGGAGATTATGACGGAACAGCGTATATATAGGCCGAGGGGGATAGGCGAACCGGCATCATAAAGTGCTCTGTGAAGGCAAACAGTCGCCATAACTGCTCTCTATGCATAAAAAGATGTGCCTGCCGTAGCCAATGCAGTTCCCTCCGATGACAGCGTGCCACGTGTTAGCCGTTGCCCCAAACGAGGAACACGCCTTCTAACACCCTTAAACCCCGAGCGCGACGCTCCAAACTGACACGTCCAGTTACGAGACACGACGCTGCACGGACCTGCAAAAAAAAGAAAGAAAGAAGTGGGTTGCCTTGAGGAGACCAAAGAACAGGCCATGGCCGAACAGCCTACATCTTCAGACAACAGGTGCATCTTCGGTATAGTTATCACACCCAGGGCCCTGAAGGACACCCTCAAAAGGTCTATAAGCCGAAGTCTCCACTTCGGCTTTCCAGAGGGGGGCATGTGATAGCCGAAGGACTATCGTCTCTCTTAAAATACATTCCCTACGAATATGACGGTCGAGAAGCCTGGCGTCATCCGAAAGAGGCGCTATCGCTAACTTCGGAAGAGACGGAGCCGAACACCTCGAGCGCGTGACTTCGACTAGTACATCAGGAATCTCAAGTATGTCGCCGGTACCTTCGGGGAGCCTGATGAATCACCTTCGGGGAAGAAGGACCAGCTGCTTCAAGCAGGAGAGAATCTCCCCGAAGGAACAGCTCCTGAACTAAGGAAACCCCCGAAGTGCGGACATGATTTCCGAAGGACGACCTCGTTCGAAGGACCTCGGGAGTACGGCAGAAGCATTTAAGGAGCCTCTGACATGTCGCCCATACGCGCTACACGCCGCCCTAAAAGGCGGTCTGACGCGCTGACGCCGTCCATGTCTTGTCATGACCTGTCTCGGTTCTTGGCCCGAGGAGCCTACAGACGGCTACCTGTCCCCTATGCCCCGAAGTACAGGTCACATCCGACCGAACACGTGTCGTGATCTGAACGGGCTGCGCACTCCTATAAATATCAGGACAAAAGGCCTCAACAGGGATCGGACCCCCTCCCTTACAAAACACAAACAGGCAAGATCATTCAGCTTCCTTGTACTCTCTCCTCCTTCTCCCTTTCAAAATACTGATTAGGGCGTCGGGGGCTCCTCCCCGAAAAAATACTCCGGGGACCTCCTAACCCCCTTCTTCCGAGTGTTTTAGGCACATTCCCCTGGGAAACCTTTGTTCCAGACGTTCTCCCTCACTGGAAGTCCTTCCCGGAGTGACAATGTCACCTGATGAAGTTGCTGATGGCCATCATGCCGGCCATCATTCTGGGACTTTGGTCCAGCGTTTGTCGGAGTCATATTCCTCATCATTTCCTTTCCCTTCTTCTTCCCATCCGGAGGTAACGCCGAAGTTGGCCTTGCTTTATCAAGGATTCTATGTACTTCCTTAGCTGGAAGCAATCCTTGGTATCATGCCCGTGGTCTCGATGGAACTGGCAAAACTTTTTCATGTTCTTTTTGTTGTCCGAGGTCATGGCCTATGGATGTTGAATTTGCGTTCTTTCCCTTTCCATGGCCATGAGGATGTTTGAGGGGATGGCAATTTCTCCTCTGGCGAAGAACTCCTATGGCAGGGGGTACTGGGTCACTTGGGCCCCGCTTCTCTAGTTGGCCGAACCTTGAGGGTTATATTTTCCGTTGAGGACTCATCACGTTGGTCCCTGCTTTCTAAACTCTGGTGAGTTGACTTCAGGCTTCTTTCCCGACGAGGTGCCGGTGAAGAAGGCCTTCGGTCTAGAGGTGGCTGTAGCCATCTTCCGTATAGTTGCTGTGTCATTTTAGCAACAACAGAGCGCTAAAAATCACGCAGGAAGCTCATGGTAATGGGGAGAGGACGTTCATGTTAGTGTTGTGCCCAAAAGGCCAATCATGAGATAATTGTATTATTTTTTTTTTGGACATTGTGTCATGATATTTTATTAAGGCATTAATCTAGCAATTATGTTTGTTCTTTTGTTTCTACATAACTTAAAAAACATAATTGTAACCCTAGAATAATGATATTCTTAAATGTCCCTAGTCTAGTATTATTGTGGAGTGGGTTGCAATAATACATAACGACTAGCATATGTGGAGACTAATATGAGATATGTAGTCTACATATGGGTACAAGTTGGAGAACTTGTGTACTGGACCGACCCACCATGAGAACACTACATGGAACGTTATATGAGTGTCATAAGTGATTCTCATAGTGATCATGGTGTATGTAGTCCTTCAACCTAAGATCATCAAGGTTCCCTACATGTGAGTCACATACTTTGATACTTTTCTTTGTTGCTCGTAATTGAGTGAACTTGAAGGAGGTCATTGGGTATGTCACATATCATGCAGAGGGATTTGTATGATCAAGATGGGATTTGTCCCTCCTATGTAACGGGAGTGATATCTTCGGGCTCCTTGATAGAGTAAGACTTAAAAAAATGCATGGGCATGCTCGGATAAGTTGATATATGATATCAATGTCATCAGTTTAAGTTGGTCTACTCGGTAATCAAGAAACCAAATATTGGGCTATATGAGAGTGACACATTCCATGTCTCGTGCTTAGTCTTGATATCTCGGACAAAGGGATAATGGCATATATCAGGGATGATCATAAAGGTTTAGTCGAATCATCGACAATCTTGTCACTTGGGTAGCAATGATGTGTTGCTAGACACCTCTCATTGCTTATGATCATAAATGTGAGTTATGATCATTGCCAACGTGGTAAGAGCCTATTGGGTTGCACACATAGAGCTATTTGGATCATTAGAGTGCATGGGCTAATAATTTGGGTTTTGGGTTCACAATAATTCTGTATTAATAATGGGCCCAATAGTTGAGCCATTATTAAGCCTGAAATTAATTCGTAATTGGATTAGGGCTTTGAAACCCATTAGGCCTGGAAGTTGAGTCTCACTTTAGATACAACTTCTAGTAAGAAATTTGCAGGTCTCCTTGCACTAGCCTTCGAAAAATGATGGCCACATTCTTCTATTGCAATTCATTGCAGGACGCAAGCTAGCACTGCGAGCGTAAGAGAAATGTATCTACTAGGACGCAGTGGAAGCGTGGTGATCCTGAAAGGCTCGTGTGGATACCATAGAGAGCTTAAACACGTCAACTGTTCAAGTTTTGTGATTCGACTCTACGGTTGAGTAAGAGATCTCAACCGAAAATTAGGTATGAAAATTTTTGAACCCCCAATTTACGCCGTTTCACTTGGATCCTGGAGGGTTTCGGTGAAATTCTGCTGTGCTGTTTGGCTCCTGAAACCCAACAGTTCATCCTCAAGCAAGGAAGTCCCTGCTGTGGGTTGTTCGGTTGCCGGTTGAACCTCTAGCGTGGAACAGGACTTCGGGAGCCCTTTGTCCTTGTAACGCCGAGTTTCAATGATGGCCACCTGGGAGTGGGTTCCCACAGATGGCACCAAATGATGCCCACCAGCATCTTCACTGTATGACATAGTGAGACTAGGAGGGACTTCCGGTGAGGGAGGAACGTCTGGATGGGAGATTTCCTAGGAGAGACCACCTGAAACACTCAAAGAATAAGGGTTAGGAGGTCCCTGGAGTGTCTTTCCGATGAGGAGCCTCTGACGCCCAAGTCAGTGTTCGGAGGTGAAAGGTCAGTAGGAGGCTAAGAGATTCCTCCCTTTTCTGAGCGTCCCCTTTTATTGAGGCCACTTCATATATATATATAAGAGGATGTGACCCGTTCAGATTATGACACATGTTCGGTCGAATATAACCTGTACGTTTAGGCGTGGGGGCCTCTAGCCGACTGCAGGTCGCTCGGGTCAGGGGCCTAGGCCGGAGTAGGCCTGTGTTATAGGACGTGCGTGGCAGCAGCATGCCAGAGAGCTTTTGAGGGCGGCATGTTGCGTACGAGTGTGACATGTCAGAGGCTACTTAATTGTTTCAGCTATACTCCCGAGGTCCCTTCGGTAGAAAGGAGCTCTTCGAAATACGGGCCCTTTTTCCGAAGTTGTCTCAGTAATCAGGGAGTCCCCTTGGTACTGAAGCTCCCCTTTCAGGCACACTCTGTCCTGCAGAAGATGGCGGGTCTTTCTCCTCTGAGGCTGGTCTGGTTGCCTTGCTGAGGGGGTGACGCACCATGTTCCCGAGGTCAGTACTATCATTCCCCGGGGTGTTGGCGGAGTATCGAGGTCAGCTGTCCAAGGTGTCAGACTTCCTTTTTCTGAGGTTGGTGCTCGTGCTCCTCACGGGTGACTCTAGGCTTTGCGAGTGTGGTGATTTGCCTGAGCTTATAGGTTTAGGGGGCGATAGAACTTCAGCTATCACAAGGTTTTCATGCTCATGTACATTCGGCCAAGTAAAGATCACAAGAGGTTCATCACATAACAACTTGTCCATAATCACATAAACTTATTGTAACTTGGCATATAAGCATCCAACATATGTACATCCAAAACCAACTTCAACCGAGGCTACATATGTACACAAAATAGCCACATACGAGAATCACATACTTGGCAAGCTACCAAGGATGCTAGAAGTCCAAAACAAGTCAATTTTACACATTATAGGTGATCCAACCTAAGTCACCCGAGAAGAAACTTAAGTGTGTAATACAGGAGCACACACTAAAGTACAAGCCCAATGACCATGTTCATGGTCATGAAAGTGAACACAACTATCAAAGCCATAGTCCATACATCCATCTCCATCTCCTAAACAAGTCCTACAACCTACTCAAGCCTACAAAACTTAGAACATAAGTTTCTGCACAACATAAGACTTGTATATATGTACACTTAAACAAGCCAAGTTTCGGTTTGGCACATACCTTGAGCAACAAGGTACTAACTTAGTACACAAGCAAGCAAATCTAATACACAACTCAAGCTCAATTCCCTTTCTTGAAAATTCAAACAATATGGGCATGAGTTTTACAACTCAATATGGTTCGTTACAACTCATAATGAGTTTATTTAGTTAAGTCGAAAGCTTAACCTCCCATAAGAAAAACTGATCCTGCAAGAAAGACATAAAAACAAAGAAAAAACAAGTCCAATATATATATACATATGATAACCGAGACACTATATAACACCACACAAAAATGGGAGAATTACATGTGTGTCATAATGGCTAAAAACCATTATATTATATAAGTCTCACCATAGTGATTGTAGTGTGGGGGGTAAAAGTCTTGATCAACACTTTCTTAAAAGTGTTCTGAGTCAGTAACTTGGCACCCAAGAAAAGCCTTAAGGATTGCTTGTTTGTCAAGCAACCTATGGACTTTTTAGTAAGGTTTTGGAAATTCAGGTACTCAATTACAAAACTTTCAAAAAGAGACTTAGAGAGTTATGGGAAGGATATAAATGGCATGAAAGTGCTATTGGAGGACCCAATTACTCATGGAAGACAAGTTTGGAGAAATGAAATACTCAAGGCAATAAGGACCTAAATGTCTTAGTGTAAACCTTAAGGTGTTAAAGCTTTTGACTTAAGTTTAAGGGTGGAATTGTAGGGTTATCCAATCATGTGGGAGGCAGCCAAGACTTGATAATTAGTCAAAAATGTTTGACACATGTGTACCAATGAGTTTAAGACAAAGAAACCAAAATTAGTGAGAAAGAAAATGATATAAAGCAAGGTTAAGCTTGTTAAGTGTGTTTTGTGCCCTTAAGCTCATTTAAGGCCATTTAAGTGACCAATTCACTTATCCCTCTCTCATTTTCATCCTCCCCCAACCCAAGAACATAGCCATATTTCCTCCATAGCCACCACACCTTTAAACTTGCAATTGATTGAAATTGAAGGCAAAAGAAAGCAAGAAAGGGCAATTGGAAGCTATGTGGTGCTAAGACTTGAGTGCACCTAGGATTAAGTTCCAGTTTTAGCGTACCCATCAAGGTAAGGGTTTGGGTTGTTTTCTTCATTTTCAAGCAACCATGGAGCTAGGGCTAAGCTTGGAAGAGAGCCATGAGCTTGATGAACCAGGCTTAGTGAGGGGAGTGCACTTATTGAAGGTTTTGTGACCTAGTGTCGAGTGCACAGTGATGGCAATGATTTGAGGGTTTCTAGAGCCCAAAGTTAGTACTAACTGCTGTTAAAATCCTCCTAAGACCAGGCATTAGCCTGAGGAGGGCTACTAGAGTGATCTTATTGTGATATCTCATTATTTTATTGAATGATTATGGACTAACCCTAATGTGTTATTGCTACCAGGATTACAAGTGTTTGTTGCTGTGCTTGTTGGTGCATCTATGTCTATAGTGGCTAGGAAATTTGTTGATGCCATGAAATTGCTTATGGGAGAATCCTTCAAATAATTCTCTTTTCTTCTGTCCAGACACTAGTCCCATGTGCTCATCTCTAGATTGAGCTTCTCTGATAAGTTCTTTCCATTTTGGGGTAATAGTGAGTACACTAAGCTGCTCTCATTCCCAAGTTAGCCATTGACTTGCCAAGCAAGTAAGGCTAAAGCTTTGGGCCTTATGCTATACTTCTCTACCCCTAAGCATCCCTGTATAATTCCTGCTCACAGCATCTGCCACTACGTTGGCTTTCCTAGCTGTGTATTCAATTACACAGTTAAAATCCTTAAGGTATTCCAACCACCTGATTTCTCTCATAATTAAGTCTTTCTAGGTAAAAAGGTACTTGAGACTTTTGTGGTCTGTATAAACATGAAATCTATTACCTAACAGGTAATGTCTCCATTGCTTAAGGGCAAAGACTACTGCTGCTAATTCCAGGTCATGCACTGGATACTTTTTCTCATGTGGTCTTAACTGTCTAGACCCAAAAACAATACCTTGCTTTTCCTGCATTAGGACACAACCTAGTCCTACATGAGAGGCATCCGTATACACCTGATATCCCTTTTCAGGGTCTGGTAGGACTAATAGAGGAGCTATTGTCAGTCTCCTTTTAAGCTCTTGGAAGTTCTCCTCACATTTGGTTTCCTAGGTAAATTTCTGGTTCTTTCTGGTTAACTAGGTCATGGGTACTGCTATAACAGAAAATTTTGGCACAAATCTCCTGTAATAGCTAGCCAACCCCAGGAAACTCCTAACCTCCCTCACATTCTAGGGTTGCTTCCAATACAGGATTGACCTTACCTTTTCAGGATCCACTGCCAACCCTTGTTCATTTATTATATGACCCAGAAACCCAATTTCTTGAGTCCAAAATTTGCACTTAGCTTTCCATAGAGTTTATGTTCTTGGAGCAAGCCAACCACTACTTTTAGGTGATCTTTATGAGTTTCATCATCTTTAGAGTACACCAAAATATCATCAATGAACACTACTACAAAGTCATCTAGGTGTGCTCTAAGCAGCCTCTGCATTAAGTCCATAAAGCATGCAGGTGCGTTAGTAAGCCCAAATGGCATTACTGTGTACTCAAAGTGTCCATACCTAATCCTGAAAGCAGTCTTAGGTATGTCCTCCTCCTTAACTCTTAACTAGAAATATCCAGACCTTATATCTATTTTGGAGAACACCCTTGCTCCTTTCAACTGGTCAAATAGATCTTTTATTCTTAGGAGGGGTTACTTATTCTTAATGGTCCAGGCATTCAGCTTGCTATAATCAATACAGAGTCTAAGGGTTCCATCCTTCTTTTTCACAAACAGCATAGGTGCTCCCCAAGCAGACACACTGGGTCTGATGAACCCTTTCTCAAGTAGTTCATCTAACTGCTTCCTCAATTTTACCATTTCAGGTAGTGCCATCCTATATAGAGTAGTAGACACTAGTGCTGCTCCTAGTACCAGTCTAATTTCAAACTCCACTTCTCTCAATGGTGGTAATCCAGGTAGGTCTATAGGAAAGACCTCTGGAAAATCCTGAACTATAGGTATCTGCCTAAGTTCATTAGCTACTTCTTGGTCATTAAGTTCTAGGCATTCATATTCATTCTCTAGAGTTATTAGTTTCAGCACTTCAAGTTGATAGTCCAAAGCTAACTCTAGTGATTTATCCAACTCATATGCTTCACAACCAGGCATTAATAATTGTCTAGCATGATAGTCTATGATTACTTTATTCTCTCCTAGCCAGTTTATGCCTAATATCACATCATAGTCATAAGTATCCAGTACTATCAAGTCTGCTCTCAGTTTCAGCTTGTTTATCTAGATTTCACAATTTTCAAGTATGTGATATGTTAATAGAACTTCATTGCCAGCAGTTTTAACCAAGTACATATTGGTCATATACTTTACTTCCAGATTCATGGTCTTAACCAAGCTATTAGAAATCACAGAAAATGAAACTCCAGTATCAAATAGTGCATACACTAACTGCCCATTAAGGTAAATAGTACCTTTCAGGGCCCTCCTGCTAGTCCTCTGTTGACTAGTCTCTCTGCTTGCATTCTCGGCCTCTGGTGCTTCCTGCACCTTTCTGGAAGTCTACAGCTGAAATACCCTACCAGGGGATACATTAGGCCTTCTATGCTCTTGAGGCACCCTCTAGGTCTGCCTTCCTCCTTGAATGGGTACATTTGTTCTCAACTAGGGCATGGGTATCTACCCACTAGGTCCTCTGGGGTTAAACGTCCCCAGCATTTTCCTATCATCTCCTCTCTTTGGGCAATCCCTCACCCAATGATATAGTGCCCCACACTTGTGAC
Organism: Aquilaria sinensis; assembly: GCA_005392925.1. Taxonomy (NCBI): domain Eukaryota; kingdom Viridiplantae; phylum Streptophyta; class Magnoliopsida; order Malvales; family Thymelaeaceae; genus Aquilaria; species Aquilaria sinensis. The sequence continues at coordinate 294,057 of SMDT01002786.1, read as the reverse complement.
ATCTAGCAGAAGTTTTGAAGCACGGCTTATTGCCATAGAACTTCCCATAAATGTTACACTGTGGACCATACTACTGTGGTCCTTTCTCCATCTCACTTCGTTTTCTTCCTTTACTAGGCTCTACCTCCTCTCTTGGCCTTTTATGTTGCCCTTTTTGGAATCCACCCCACTTCCAGGTCTACTCCTGGTCTGTTCTTTAAACTCCTACTCTAGTGCAATGGCACTCTGCTTCATAGAGTAGTAGTCTCTGGCTCCTACTGCTTTGAAAATTTCTCTCAACATAGGCTTTAAGCCTCTCAAAAACCTCTTAGTTTTTAGATCTTCCTGCCCATCATACTGTGGAGCATATCTGATTAGACTGTTAAACCTTTGCTCATACTCCAGGACATTGAGGTCCCTTTGCTCCAACTAATCAAACTCTACTTGTTTCTAGTCCTTTTAGGCCTCACTGACATACTACTGGTGGAAGACCTGAAGAAACTCTACCCACCTCATCGATCTTCTCCTGGCTAGTGGTTTTCTCTGGTTTCTCTCCTGATATGTCCTCTATACTGCCTGCCACCATAACTCTGCATTTCCTTCTAGCCAAAAGGTAGGTAGAAGTACCTTTCGAGTGGATGACACATCCATCCTTTCAAAATTTTCTCCATTTGATATACCCAGAACTCAGCTTCATTGAGGTCACATCCACCCTTAAACACTGGAGGTTTTAGTGCCAGGAACCCCTCCAGCTGGCCCTCCATTAGTGCACCCCTTCTAGACCTCTCTCCTTTGACTTTTGTGTTTCTAATTTTGTCCCTGGATGTCCTTCCTCTAGCTGTGGTCTCAGTAGGAGGCTCAGTCGTCCTGGAATTGATATAGGCATCCAACTCCTCTATGTCTGGACTCTCCTCATCATCCTCCTCAATTCTGGGCTCATGTCTGACTTTTGACCTTAACCTTCTGACCCTTGGATGTCTTCTCTCCTCATCACCTTCTTCTTCTTCCTGGTTGCCTTCATTCTTGCTAGACTGATCATAATTCACTAGCTCTTTGCTAGGCCTTCTCCTTCCTCTTTTGCCCCAAGGCCACAAAGTTCTCTCCTGCTCCTACTTGTTTTGGCTTTTCCTATGACTGAGCTTGGCCTCTAGCCAATGCTTGCATTCCTACTACAAGCTGAGCTACAGTAGCCTATAGTGTTTCCATCATTAATTCCATCCTATCTTCTCCTCCTCTGCTAGGTAACCTGGCATTTGGCTCTTCGGCCAAACTAGGCTCATTGGCCTCTGCCTACCCTTCAGGCATATCCATATGCATACCATCTCTAGGATGGGCTGCTATGTTCTTTGCCTGTGTTAGGGATTCTTTTTCCCTGTCTCTTGTTCTCATCCTGCACTTTCAGATGTAGCTATTCACATATGCTCAATAAATACAAGTCTTATATAATCCTATGTGGGAACAAGTCTACGCTAAACACTCTACTAAATCAGAAGCTGTAAACGTTAAGCTCTGATACCAAACAAATCCTATCACACCCTACACATGCCCCAACCCGTGCACTCTTAGTGCCACTCACTGTACTACCCAGAAAGTTTTTAAAACACTTGTATTCTTAAGTGTTATGAGTAAACAATTAATTTTGGCCAACTTTCTTTAGGATAGTTTTAAGTCTTATTTTCTTAAGCTGATAGCTTGGGAGGTGCCCCAAGAGGCTTATGAGAAGTCCTGTGCATTTTATTTGTAGCTTAAGGCAAGGCCTAACCACTAACTTGCAACACAAGGCAAGGTTGTATTCAGAAACTTGCAATACAAGCAAGGCATACACTTAGTTCTTTAAGTGTCTAGGATGTGTGCTCATCAAGTGTACTACTCCAATGCATGAAAACCAAGAAGCCACATCTTTGCAAACTTTGAAAACAACGTTTTCATGGTCATGTACATTCGGCCAAGTAAAGAACACAAGAGGTTCATCACATAACAACTTGTCCATAATCAAATAAACTTAACATAACTTGGCATATAAGCATCCAACATATGTACATCCAAAATGAAGTTCAACCGAGGCTACATATGTACACAAAATAGCCACATACAAGCATGACCTACTTGGCAACGTACCAAGGATGCTACGAGTCCAAAACTAGCCAATTTTAAGCATTACAGGCCATTTGACCTAGGTCACCCGAGAAGAAACTTAAGTGTTCAATATAGGAGCACACACTGAAGTACAAGCCCAATGACCATGTTCATGGTCATGAAAGTGAACACAACTATCAAAGCCATAGTCCGCACATCCATCTCCTTCTCTTAGACAAGTCCCACGGCCTACTCAATCCTACAAATCATAGAACATAAGTTTCTACACAACATAAGACTTGTATATATGTACACTTAAACAAGCCAAGTTTCGGTTTGGCACATACCTTGAGCAACAAGGTACTAACTTAGTACACAAGCAAGCAAATCAAGTACAATACTCAAGCTCAATTCCCTTTCCTGAAAATTCAAACAATATGGGCATGAGTTTTACAACTCAGTAAGGTTCATTACAACTCATAATGCATTTATTTAGTTAAGTCGAAAGCTTAACCTCCCATAAGCATAAGTTAACCTGCATGAAAGACATAAAAACAAAGAAACACAAGTCCAACATATATATACATATGATAACCGAGACACTATATAAACATAAACACTATCTATATTAGGTTAGCACACACAAACCACTATTCTCATTTTCAATCAAGTCCATCATGTTTTCCTTACATTTTTTTTGCATTCTTGGCCTAGGCCAAGTACTGAGGGATGGTCCTGACAAGGGGTAGATTACAAGGGAAAAGAAAAAAAAGGCCTACTTGGAGTCCTGGCTACTTTCTAGCTCCCCGACATCTTCAGCTTCATCACCTTCGACGTCATCTTCGACAACACGAGCTTCGGTCCTCGAAGAAGGAGGAAATTGCAGATTGAGAAACTCCTCAACCATTCCGAAGATGGTTCTTCGGGAATGTCTGAGCCACCAAAAAGGAAAGGTTGAGGTCAGGAAACTTGGACAGGATGTGGCGGTGAGCAACGCAAAAACCATCTTGATAAGAGGACTTAGTCATCTTATCAGACTTCGCCTTTTTTTCCTTCAAGTCGTCCAGCTCCTTCTTAAGGACCTTGACCTCCTTCTCCAATTAAATAGGGCTCCCTGTCCCCTCCAATTGAAGATGAAAATGGGGCTCCATTGGTGCTGACCCTCCTTCGGGGGCGGCCATCTTCTCCACTCCCCTTAGTCCTAATGTTGCTGCCTAGGTCTTGGGGACCTCGATGGAGGAGATTTTGGCATAAGAGGCCCAAGAGTGGTGAAGGTGCAAAGGGAAAGAGGTCACTACTGAGGTTCTCAGGGTTGACAATTCTGACGAGGACGTCCTTGAACTCTCGCCAAGTTTGCCTCTTGGCCATTCATCCTTGAGTTATGGATTTTTTGGCATTTTGTGTTACCACCTCACAAAATGGGAGAATCACAATGGCTAAAAACCATTATATTGTGTAATTCTCACCATAGTGATTGAAGTGTGGGGGGTAAAACGCATGATCAGCACCTCCTTAAAAGTGTTCAAAGTTAGTAACTTGGCCCCTAAGAAAAGCCTTAAGGATTGCTTGTTTGTAAATCAATCTATGGACTTTTTTGTAAGATTTTGGAAATTCAGGTACTCAATTGCAAAACACTCAAGAAAGAGACTTGGAGAGTTATGGGAAGGATATGAATGGTATGAGAGTACTATTGGAGGACCAAATTGCTCATAGAAGATAAGTTTGGACAAAGGAAACACTAAAGGCAACAAGGACCTAAATGTCTTAGTGTAAACCTTCAAGTGTTCAAGCTTTTGACTTAAGTCTAACGGTGGAATTGTGGGGTTATCCCACCATGGGGGAGACAGCCAAGACTTGATAATTAGTCAAAATTGTTGGGCACATGTTTACCAATGAGTTTAATACAAAGAAACCATAATTAGTGAGAAGGAAAATGACATAAAGCAAGGTTAAGCTTGTTAAGTGTGTTTTGTGCCCTTAAGCTCATTTAAGGCCATTTAAGTGGCTAAATCACTTATCCCTCTCTCATTTTCATCCTCCTCTAGGACAAGAACACAGCCACACTTCCTCCATAGCCACCATACCTTCAAACTTGCAATTGATTGAAATTGAAGGCAAACGGAAGCAATTGGAGGCAAACTAGAGCTATTGCTTGGATGCTTCAAGGATCAAGCTTGATTTTCAGCGTACCCACTTTGGTAAGGGTTCTCTTGCTCTCATGGGTTGTTTTCTATATTTTCAAGCAACCATGGAGCTAGGGCTAAGCTTGGAAGAGAGCCATGAGCTTGATGAACCAAGCTTAGTGAGGGGAGTGCACTTATTGAAGGTTTTGTGACCTAGTGTGAAGTGCACAGTGATGGCAGTAAAATGAGGGTTTCTAGAGCCCAAAGTTAATACTAACTACTATTAAAATCCTCCTAAGGCCAAGCATTAGATTGAGGAGGGGTCCCATAGTGATTTATTTAAGTTTATTGCATGTTTTTGTGAATGCTTGGTGCATTTGGTTTGTAAAGTGAGGATTTCTAGAGCCCTCATCTGTTTGTTTGTTGTGAATGCCTGGTGGATTTGGTTGTTATATCTTGTATATATGCAATGTTATTTTTTTGTTTTTGTGTCTTTCAATTCAGGTTTTAATGAGGATCACATTACCTTAAGAAACCAAGTGCTACCCTTACTAAGTTACTCAATGAAACTTACGCCCCTCAATTCTATCATTTTAGGTTCAGCAGAAAGATCACATTCAAAATGACCTTTTTCGTTCGAGTTTTGATCTGAAAATTCAGGTATATGAACTTCCATGTGTCTATTTATGATCTGGAAATTTTGGTGATTTTAGGAGCACATTTGGTATTTTTAATGGTGGTACTTATTTGTGGTATGCAGCAGCTGTCCAGCATCCTGTTTCTGGAGTCCATTGTATCTCAGGCACTCTTGTAACCTAGGGTGTGTATTTAGCTGAGTTAATACCATTCCGTAATGAATGTATGCATGTACATTCAGTATATGTAAAATGAGACAAGCATGTGAACATTTGAGTAATGTTTTGGCTATATAAGTGATGTGGTGCAAAGCCACCTAAGTGTGAATGATAGGCTGCTTACTTGTAAATCCTGTTTTGGCCACATAAGGTTGCTAGATGCAAGAGTATGTAATTCGTATGTGTAATGGACATATATGGGATAGCCTTGAAGGGTTTTTCCTTTGTGAATGAAGTGTTTGCACACTTATAAAATTTTGTGTGGCGAAAATGGTCAAAAAGTGACTAGAATTTTGAATCTGGACTTAAAGTTCTATATCTCCTTGTGTTTAAGGAATATTAGCATAAAATTTTGACCACACCTAGAGAACATCTGGAGGATGAACTGGGATTTTGGATTTCTGAATTTGGAGCCCTGTAGCAAAAAATATGACATTGAAAAATTGGTTAAGTTACTGTTCATTTGGTCAGAATTTTGTAACCAACTTAAAAAATCCATAACTTGGTCCATGGGTGGGCTATTGATGTAAAAAAAAAATTTTTTGGTTTGCTCTAAGTCTCTAATTGAGAATGGAGGAAATAAAATAGGGCGGTACATGGCTAGAATGATACAGTTTATTAGTAGAATTTACATGTGCAGTGGCTGGTCACTAGAACTTAACAAGATTGCCTAAAGTGTGGTAGCCAAGATTAAGATTGTGTTAGTGTTTTCCTTTTTTGCTGCCATAGTGTGCATGAAATGTGACTATGTGTGTGATGGTTGGACCAATATGCATGTGTTTACATATTGCCCAGGAGGGCCACTTGGGTATGCACACTAAGGGTAGTGTTTTGATGGGCTATATAACATTACCAATCCTGGGAGTCTAAATGTACAATTTTGGCACCATAATTGGACTACCCCAGAGTGGGTAATATTTTGGATTTGGTAGATGAATGGCTAAGAGATAACGTAACAAAGGAACTTTGGCATGATTTTGCAGAGGAAAGGGCCCAGACCAAGTGGATGATGTACCATCTTCGGAAAAGGTTTGTTCGGGACTTGAAGATTCTGAAAGAGAATGTCCCGAGGGAGCCCTTCTAGACCTTCACTGAGGATATAGACCTATTCTCCAAAGAATATCAGAAGATGGTCCCTTAGATGGCGAGGGGCATTATGACCCATGCCACCTTCCAAACTCTGACAAAGAAGTGTCCCAATGAGGAGGTTCTTGCTTCTCAGATGATCGAGCACACTGCCCAGGTACACCCCTTCAGGAGTTTCTATTCCTTTGGACACACATTCTGGATTCTTCCTTTCGCAGTTGTTAGCGTTCGGAGTGTATTTTCGGGCCTGGGCGGCCAAACAGTCTTTGGTTTAAAGTCAACCAAAGGAGAACTTGCTAAGGACTACCAAGAACCTGATTGGGGGGTGTGGTAAATACTCATAAGTGTATTGTTATTAAGGGTTTAAATCATCATTATACACTTTGAGTATGATTAATTTCTATATTATGAACATTTTTCCACCAGGTTACTATTCACGTATTTTTACTATTCATATGCATTTTTTACTATTCACCTATCACTATTCACTGATTTACTATTCATACACACATTTCACTATTGATACACATATTCACCGTACATACACGGTTTACTGTTCATTAATATTAAAATATATATATTAAATAATTATTTTTTATGTAGGTAAAAATCATCACTTGGCGGCCGTTCACGAGAAAAAATCATATCTGGACCTTTAGATATTGGAACTGAGTAATTCCAAAATCATTTGAAAGCCAACACATAGATCTTTAACTCTACTTCATTCCACAAGCTATTTTGATCATTTTCATTGCCAAAATCTGATTATAGATGAGACCCTTCGTTATTTCGTGTGCTGAAGAGCAGTTTCAGTAGAAAACTCATAACTTGAGCTACAGTTGTCCGATTTGAATGACCAAGCTATTGATTTGAAGCTAAAGAGGAGATCTACAACTTCCATGTTTTGAGAAAAAGCTAATCTGATGTCCACGATGGCTGAAAAATTAAAAGAAGTTGTAGTCTGCCATTGTTAATTTGTATTTACCTATATTTTACCATTTTATTTTTACAATTTCACCCACCCCAAAACTCTATAAATAGGAACTTTGGGGGGAGGGTGAAGTATGCCATTTTTCTTAGGCCATTTCCATGTTCTTGTATCATCTTTAGCTTTTTTCCTTTGTTCTTGTTCTAGTTTTGAATATCGAAGCTTTGTCCAAGTGTTTTCTCATTCTTAATCTTTTAATCTATGTTTATTTCATATTTCTACATGTTGTTTACTTTTATGATGGCTAACTAATCTTTTTTTTTGCGTAAAAGGTTGAAGCTTTTGGTATAGAGGTTATGATTGATTTGAATGGATCACAACATTAACGGTATTTTTTTCCTTAATCTATTTAACATCCCTTCTTGTTAAGTGGGAGTCTTGATTCATCATAGTCAATCATTGGCACAAAAGCTGCTTGATTCCCCCTGTAGAACATGGCTTTGCTGACTATATTAGAATCTTGAGTTATTGTCGACAAAGGTTGGCATGATGGATACTTGAATCCATTAGCAAGCGTTGGTATTTTAAGATCAATGAAAGTTAATACTAACTAAATTCCCTGATTGGGACCTCCTTTATGTGTGGATAACAATTGAGGGGTAAGATGGGCTAAAATTAATCATAACCGATATACTAAAAGTGGATCCCCTAACCTTAGCTATTTTATTTGAATTTCAATTTTAATTCACACTTGTTCACACCTTCCACCAAAACTTTCTCTATTAAAAATTCAACTTGTAGTTCTTAATTCACTTCCCCGTGGTTCGTCACTCAGACTCCTAAGATTTTATTACTTGTAACAACCTACACTTGGGTTACAACTGCTAGAGTGCAGTAAGTTTTTTGGCGTCGTTGCTGGGGAAGTAAAATTAGAGTACAAGTTAATTTTTTTTTCTTTTTGTTTTTTTTATTGTAATTTATTTTATTTTATTTTATTTTTGTTCTTTATATGGCAGGCTGAGCCTCCTACCTCTTAATTTGTGTTAATCTTATTTTTCTTTATTGTTCAATGGCAAGCTAAGCCTCCTACCTTTTGTTTTCTATTTATTTTTTGTTATTTTTTTTGTTGTTGAATGGCAAGTTGAGCCGCTTATATTTCATTTTTTGTTCATATTGCTTCCATTTTATTTATTTTTCTTATTATTATTGTATGGAAGGTTGTGCCTCCTACCTAACTTGTTATTGATATTTGCTTTTTTTTGTTGTTATTTTGTTAATGCCTAAAAGCTTGGTCACCTACATCAAGTGGTAGACTGGTAAGAGAATCTTCATGTTCTTCAAACTTGGCTGAACACATTAATGAACAAGAAGATAACCATTCTCTACATAATGTCCAAGATCAGCCTAGGACACTTAGAGAACTCATGAACCCCATAAGAAATAGCACACCATCATGTTTAATTTTTCCTGTTGATGCATGTAACTTCAATTTCAAGCTAGGTATTATTCAACTTTTACCAACTTTTCATGGCTTTGATTCCGAAAATCCTTACTTGCATTTGAGAGAATTTGAGGAAGTCTGTCACACATATAATAACCTAAACTGTAGCATGAACACTATCAGGCTTAAGCTTTTTACTTTTTCTTTAAAATATAAAGCTAAAACTTGGCTACAGTATCTTAGGTCAGGCTCTGTTAATTCATGGGATGAACTGCAACAACAATTTTTGAAAATTTTTTTTTCCTACCCATAGAATAAATTCTTTCAAATGGCAAATCACCACTTTCACACAAAAACCAGGAGAAACTTTTTACCAATGTTGGGATAGATACAAGGATTTACTTAACACGTGCCCACACCATGGTTTTGAAACTTGGAGATTAGTTTCACATTTTTATCCAGGTTTGACACCTAGGGAAAGACAAATGGTAGAAATGATGTGCAATGGAACATTTGAGGATAAAGATCCTGATGAGGCAATCAATTACCTAGACATGCTAGTAGAAAATGCACAGAATTGGGACATTACTGGTACATATGAGGCCCCAGGTAAGACTTAAACCCTTACATCTAGTGGAGGCATTTATTATCTTAGGGAAGATAATGACTTTCAAACAAAGTTTGCATCTTTAGCTAGAAAGGTTGAGAATTTAGAAATGAAAAAAACTGGTCATTTAAAATATGTTGAAGAAATTGTTTGTCACATCTATGAGACCAATGACCATCCCACTAGCAATTGCCCAAGCTTGCCCTCTTTCAAAGAATGTTTCCATGAACAAGTCAATGCATTGAACAACTTTGAGAGACCAACCCAAAATCCATACTCGCAAACTTACAATCCTGGTTGGAGGAATCATTCAAATTTCAATTCGAGAGGTGATAATCATGCTCAATTGTCATAACCGCCTTTGCACATCCAACAAAATTTTCAACAATCTCAAGGGTATGCACCATATGTTCCTCCTCTTAGGAAAAATCTTGAAGAAACATTGCATTCATTCATTGAGAAGCAAGAGTCCATCAATGCTCAAACAAATCAAAACCTGATTGATTTGAAAGATACTCTTCAAAATTTGCATCTGCACTCAACATTCAAGAGAAAGGAAAATTCCTTCTCAACCATAAGCGAATCCCAAAGGTTAAACTATGGATCAAGTGAAGTCAATCATTACACTCTGTAACGGTAAGGTTGTTGAAAAACCCATTCCTGATCCCTGTTAAGGAGACGATGAGTCAACTTCTAAGAGTAAAGAAGGGGTTGAACCTATACCAAGCGAAGAACAAATTGAATCTCCACCTGCACCTCTATTTCCTCAGGCATTAATTGTCCCTAATAAGGTGAATAAGAATCCTGAAATTCTTGATATCTTCAAGCAGGTAAAGATCAATATCCCCTTGTTGGATGCAATTGAATAGATACCTTCTTATGCCAAATTTTTTAAGGATTTGTGCACTGTTAAAAGAAAATTGAATGTGAAAAAGAGAGCCTTCTCGGCCGAACAAGTAAGTTCTATTATTCAAAATAACATTGCTTTGAAATACAAGGATCCTGGTTGTCCAACAATTTCATGTTTCATTGGAGAACATAAAATTGAGCAAGCATTACTTGATCTTAGGGTTAGTGTAAACTTACTTCCATATTTAGTTTTCGAAAAACTAAATTTGGGTGAGTTAAAACCAATTGAAGTAACTCTTTTGCTTGCTGACAGATTAGTGAAAGTGCCCAGAGGAGTCATTGAAGATGTGTTAGTCCAAGTTGATAAATTTATATATCCTATTGATTTTATTGTTTTGTACATGCCACCAGTGGAAATTAACAATTCAATACCTGTTATTTTGGGATTTCCATTTTTAGCAACATCTAATGCTTTGATTAATTGCAGGAATGGACTGATGAAGTTGTCATTTAGAAATATGACATTGGAGCTAAATATTTTCAATTTGCTTAAATGACCTCCTAAAAAAGAAGATGAAAGTGAAGACGTCTGCATCATTGGTGAAATTGTGGAAAACTATATCCAAGAAGGGAGCATTTCTGATCCTCTTGAAATGCGTTTAGTTAATTTATTTGAATCAAGTATGCAAATGAATCAGGATACTTCTAACATATGTGCATTACTTGATTCTTCATAGGTGAAGGAAAACAAATGTTGGAAACTGAAAATTGAAGAGCAAAATAAAATTCACACAATTGAGTTGAAGCCTTTACCCAAACAATTGAAGTACCTAATGTCAGACAAAGATGCTAAATCAAGGCCGATACACTGGATCATAGTGCCCCAAGAATTCACCACTATGGTCAAGGATAAGAATGGCTCCAAAGATGTTATCGCTATCTATTTGTCAAGACTGACAACGAATTCAACAATTGATATACCAGCTCAATGGAGTATCCAAGATAAGAAGAAATTTCTACATGAGGTGACAAATTTTTATTGGGGTGACTCTTATCTTTTCAAATATTTTCCTGACCAAATATTTACGAGATGTATACCTGAGGATAAGGTAAAAAATGTCATTGAATTTTCTCATTCTAAAAAAAGTGGAAGGCATTTTTTGCCAAAGAAAATAGTTGTAAAGATTTTGTAGTCTAGATTTCACTTGCCCTCTTTGTTTCAAGATGCACATGCATTCTGCAAAGCCTTTGAAAATTTCAGAAAGTAGGATTCATTTCTCCCCGATTAAGTGGTGGATACTGTACTCTGTGGCTCTCAAGTCGGTTATTTTAGTTTCCCATAATAATTGATTTTTTTCCCTTTCCCTTCTTTCAATTTCTTCTAAAAAAAAGTGGATTCTACTATTTATGCTTTGCGAAAGTACTTTCCTTCTCTCCTAATGAATGTTCTTAAAAGGATTTACCAAGCTAAATGTGAACAATTAAGAGTTTTGATACACAAAGGCATTCCTGATGATGTGCGTTGGTTAATTGAAGCTAAGGTCCATTTGGCTGGTGAAACCATAGATACATTTGTGTCTCATATGCCTGGCTTAGGCAAAAGCTTTTATGCCAAAAAGCGTAGAACGAAAAGGTTACAAGTCTGTCATAAATGTGGTCGATGGACTTGTGATACTACATGTCGTTCTTTAGGAATGGTGTCTGATAATCGAGAAGATAAAATACAATTCATCAAGAATGGCCTGAGTAAGGATTCTTTGGATAATATCCAATTGACTCTTAAGACACATTCTTGTGGATTAGTGCAACATGAACTTGGTTTATCGAGTATTTTTCATAAAGAACAAGAGCGTTATAGTCTTGGGAATCTAACTTTCAAAGACCCTATTTGCCAGTTTGTAAGAAAACTGGATGTGAAGCAAATCCCCAACTCTTACAATGCATTGAAGCTGTTACTAGACGTAAAACTAATGGAAGATGTGAGCCACAGTCACAACTACTGTACATACAAGCTGTCATTTTTGAAAATTTTCTTTTTCTTCTGACAATAATCTACCTACTCCTGTTGGTGTATTCATTGCATTATCCTTTCATCTATATAAATACGTGTTCGTCTTTTCTTTTTTTATAGGGATAAGAATAGAAATGCAGGGAACCTCAAATCACAGATTCTGAAATATTTGTGTATTTTCTCGATCCTTTCCTGGAAAGGATGAAGAGTTCTTGAGGGCACCCGACCATTTGGGTAGAGTACTAGTTGAGCGAAAAATACATTTGGTTTGTGGGGGAGGTAGCATAGGATTGATAGGAGGTGTAGCAACAACAGCATCTATAGGAGGTAGCCATATTTTGGGTATCATCCCTGCACATTTGAAATTGATTTTTGGAGGCACGATTGGAGAAGAATTAGTGGTTAAAAACTTGCAAGAGCGTTTGTTACAAATGCTCTGTAATTCTGATGCCTTTATTGCTCTACTAGGAGGGTTTGGCACATTGGGGGAAAATTTTCAAATTATTTCCATGGCCCAACTTAATTTGCACCAAAAACCCATTGGGCTGTTAAATGTTAGCAATTTCTTTGCAGATCTGTTATCTTTTATTGATCATGCTATGTAGGAGAAATTTATCTCAGAGATAGCACGACGGATCCTAATATCTGCATCAACTCGTGAAGAATTGCTAGGCAAAATGCAAGCTTTCATTCCTAAACTAGATCTTGTAGTGATTCAGATAGACTGGACACAACAGCCTTTCCCAATTGGTTCCATCCTCTAAGTATCCTTTACCCTGCTTGTCATTTTTTATTTTTGTTAATAAGTGAGAAGCACTATGGAAGATAGCAATCGGACTTCTGGAACTTTTTATCTTATCTTTTAGTTTTACTATCAGCATTTTCTTCATTATGCTTTAAGTTATTTTAGGTTTTTCATTTTCAATAACTACTATTTCAGGTAATTTCTTCTTCACTCTTTTTTTCTAAGTTTTGACATTGGGGACAATGTCTTAATCTGGTTGGGGGGAGGGATAGTTGTCACATTTTTTCTTCTTTTAGGATAGTTTTTCTCATGCTGATCTGAAAACTATTGGACAAAGCCCTTACTTTAGGATGGCTGAGTAATGTGTAATCTTACTCTTGAGGCGCATCCTATTAGGCATGCTAGTCATAACATTTTGGGTTAGCTAGGTTTCAACCCTATTTGGATGACATATCTAACAAGTAATCTATATTTTCTAAAGAAAATATTGGATGAAACTTGAATATTGATTCCAAACATCCATTCCCTTGCATAATTTGTTAGTTTTATTGTCATTTTTTTTATATTTTTGTGGTAGTGTTGATTATTGATTTTCATTTTTAATTTTATTTTTTTTCATGTTCAAGTACATGTTTGCATGATAGTTGCATGTAGGAACATTTAGCATCAATTTAGGTTGTTTGTTTACATTTAGGAACCCAACTCATGAAAATATCATCATTGGATATATGATTTGTAAATTTGAAATGGTTGTTAATTTTTAAAAGCAGTTAAAGTATGTTGCTTGTTACCTAAGAAAAATAAATAACCGGTGAGCACTTTTGAGCCTTTAGTGTTTATTAGGATGTGTGAATGTCTTTGTTAAGAGTCTTTACTTTGTGTTTTGAGTTAGACCTTGCTTGCATGAGTGGTCTTAAGGACCCCTGCAACCTCACTTCTTGTATGTTAATTTAAGGAAGAAGATGACATTTTAGGGCCAGCCACTTACCAAAAGGCTAACCTTGAACTGTTGGGTTTCGGGAGCCAAACAGCGCAGTTGAATTTAACCGAAACCCTCCAGGATCCAAGTGAAACGGGGTAAACCGGGTGTTCAAAAATTTTCATACCTAATTTTCGATTGAGATCTCTCACTCAACTGTAGAGTCGAATCACAAAACCTGAACAGTTGACGTGTTCAGGCTCTCTATGGTATCCACACGAGCCTCTCGGGATCACCATGCTTCCACCACATCCCGGTAGATGCGTTTCTCTTGCGCTCGCAGTGCTAGCTTGCGTCCTCCAAGGAATTGCAAGAGAAGAGTGCGGCTGTCCTTTTGGGAGGCTAGGGCAAGGAGACCTGCGAATTTCTCACTAAAAGTTGTATTTATAGTGAGACTCAACTTCCAGGCCTAATGGGTTTCAAAGCCCTAATCCAATTAGGATTTAATTTCGGGCTTAATAATGGCTCAACTTTTTGGCCCATTATTAATATGAAATTAAAGTGAAACCATAACCCAAATAATTAGCCCATGCACTCTAATGATCCAAATAGCTCTATGTGTGCGACCCAATAGGCTCTTACCACGTTGGCAATGATCATAAATCACATTTATGATCATAAGCAATGAGCGGTGTCTAGCAACACATCATTGCTACCCAAGTGACAAGATTGTCGATGATTCGACTAAACCTTTATGATCATCACCGATATATGCCATTGTCCCTTTGTCCAAGATATCAAGACTAAGCACGAGACATGGAATGTGTCACTCTCGTATAGCCCAATCTTTGGTTTCTTGATTACCGAGTAGACCAACTTAAACTGATGACATTGATATCGTATATCAACTCATCCGAGCATGGCCATGCATTTTTCTAAGTCTCACTCTATCAAGGGGCCCGAAGATATCACTCCCGTTACATAGGAAGGACAAATCCCATCTTGATCATACAAATCCCTCCGCATGATATGTGACATACCCAATGACCTCCTTCAAGTTCACTCAGTTACGAGCAACAAAGGAAAGTATCAAAGTATGTGACTCACATGTAGGGAACCTTGATGATCTTAGGTCGAAGGACTACATATACCATGATCACTATGAGAATCACTTATGACACTCATATAACGATCCATGTAGTGTTCTCATGGTGGGTCGGTCCAGTACACAAGTTCTCCAACTTGTACCCATATGTAGACTACATATCTCATATTAGTCTCCACATATGCTAGTCGTTATGTATTATTGCAACCCGCTCCACAATAATACTAGACCAGGGACGTTTAAGAATATCATTATTCTAGGGTTACAATTATGTTTGTTAAGTTACGCAGAAACAAAACAACAAACATAATTGCTGGATTAATGCCTTAATAAAATATCATGACTCAATGTGCAAAAATACAATCATCTCATGATTGGCTTTTGGGCACAACACTAACAATCTCCCACTTGCACTAAAGCCAATCATCCATGTATCTAATACCGATGGACCTAGAATGGCTATCATGCTTTTGCTGCGTAAGGGGCTTTGTCAGTGGATCAGCAATGTTGCTATCTGTCGAAGTCCTGCATATCCTTACATCACCCCTCTCGATGATCTCCCTGATGAGATGATAGCGTCGGAGTATGTGTTTGGATCGCTGGTGAGATCGAGGTTCCTTAGCCTGTGCGATTGCTCCATTGTTGTCACAATAGAGCTCTATCGGGTCGGCAATGCTTGGAACCACTCCAAGTTCAGTGATGAACTTCTTGATCCAAACTGCCTCCTTCGCAGCATCAGAGGCGGCAATGTACTCAGATTCTGTTGTAGAGTCAGCTACTGTCTCTTGCTTTGAACTCTTCCAGCTCACAGCACCACCACCAATACAAAACACATAACCAGATTGCGATCTAAAATCATCCTTATCGGATTGGAAGCTTGCATCGGTGTAACCCCTTACAACGAGCTCATCTTCACCTCCAAAGACCAAGAATGCATCCTTAGTCCTTCGTAAGTACTTAAGGATGTTCTTAACAGCTGTCCAATGACTCTCACCGGGGTTCGATTGGTACCTACTTGTCATGCTCAAAGCATATGAGACATCGGGACGAGTACATATCATGGCATACATGATAGATCTAATTGCTGAGGCATATGGAATCTTACTCATGCGCTCTCTCTCCTAAGTTGTACTCGGACACTGAGATCTAGAAAGAGTGATACCATGTGACATGGGCAAGAATCCTTTCTTGGAATCTTGCATGCTAAACCTCTTTAGCACCTTGTCAATATATGTACTTTGACTTAGGCCAAGAAGCTTTCTAGATCTATCTCTATAGATCCTGATGCCTAACACATAGGCTGCTTCACCCAAGTCCTTCATAGAGAAACATTTCCTTAGCCAAGTCTTCACAGACTGTAGCTCAGGAATGTCATTCCCGATGAGTAGTATGTCATCTACATACAACACCAAGAAGACAATAGCGCTCCCAATAACCTTCTTGTAGACACAAGGTTCATCTTCATTTTTGATAAAACCAAACTCTTTGATTGCATCATCAAAATGAAGATTCCAACTTCGAGAAGCTTGCTTCAGTCCATAAATGGACCTTTGCAACTTGCACACTTTATTGGCATTCTCAGGAGTGACAAAACCCTCAGGTTGTGTCATGTACACATCCTCAAGTAGCTTTCCATTTAGGAATGCAGTTTTGACATCCATTTGCCATATCTCATAATCATAGTGTGCAGCAATAGCAAACAAAATTCGGATGGATTTAAGCATAGCAACTGGTGAAAAAGTTTCATCATAGTCAATACCATGAATTTGCTTGAAACCTTTTGCAACCAATCGTCCCTTAAAGGTAATCACATTACCATCCATGTCAGTTTTCTTCTTGAAAACCCATTTGCACCCTATGGGTTTTACCCCTTCAGGTGGGTCAACCAAAGTCCATACTTGGTTTTCATACATGGATTCCATCTCGGATTTCATGGCCACTAGCCACTTCTCAGAGTCAGGCCCTGACATAGCTTGTTGGTAGGTTGTGGGCTCATCCTGATCCATGAGCATCACATCACCAGTGTGAGTCACAAGAAATCCATATCTCTCAGGCTCACGCCGAATCCTACCAGACCTACGTGGGCTCTGTGCTACAGGAACAGACTCTTGAACCACAACATCTTGTGGTGTCTGTTCAGGTTCCATTTCAGGTTCGATGTCTCCTTGTTGTTCTTGAATTTCTTCAAGTTCTACTTTCCTCCCACTAGTTTCTTTAGAGATAAACTCTTTCTCCAAAAAGACACCAGTTCGAGCAACAAACACTTTTTGCTCAGAAGGATTGTAGAAATAGTAACCCTTTGTTTCTTTGGGATACCCAACAAAAAGGCATTTTTGAGATTTGGGCCCTAGTTTGTCAGAGGATTGATGTTTCACATAAGCGTCACAGCCCCAAATCTTCATAAAAGACAAATTGGGATGCCTCCCACTCCATATCTCATATGGTGTCTTTTGAACCGATTTAGATGGAACTCGGTTTAGTGTAAAAGCGGCTGTCTCTAGAGCATGTCCCCAAAAGGAGTTTGGAAGGTCAGCTTGACTCATCATAGAGCGAACCATGTCTAACAGAGTTCGATTTCTCCTTTCAGATACACCATTCCATTGAGGTGTACCTGGTGGAGTGAGTTGTGATACTATACCACACTCCTTCAGATAGTCAAGGAATTCTCGATCCAAGTACTCTCCACCTCGATCTGATCGAAGCACTTTAATACTTTTCCCGAGTTGATTCTCTACTTCATTCTTGAATTCTTTGAACTTTTCAAAGGATTCTGACTTGTGTCTCATGAGATACACATAGCCATATCTGCTGAAGTCATCAGTGAAAGTAATGAAGTATTGGAAACCTCCTCTAGCTTGTGTAGACATAGGGCCACATACATCACTATGTATGAGTCCTAGTAAGTCATTAGCCCTTTCACTTTGCCCTGTGAATGGGGCTTTGGTCATCTTGCCCAACAAACATGACTCACATGTCTCATATGATTCAAAATCAAATGAGTCCAAGAGTCCATCCTTATGGAGCTTGGATATGCGGGTCTCATTTATATGGCCCAAGCGACAGTGCCAGAGATAGGTCGGGTTTGAATCATTTAATCTGACCTTCTTGGTATTCACATTATAGATTGGATCTTCGAGGTCTAGAACATACAACCCATTGCTAAGTTGAGCACTACCATAAAAGATTTCATTCAAATAAATAGAACAACATTTGTCCTTTATTATAAATGAAAAACCTTTCTTGTCCAAACAAGAAACAGAAATCAAATTTCTACTAATAGTAGGCACAAAGTAGCAGTTGTCTAATTCTAAAACTAATCCACTAGGTAAAGTGAGAACATAAGTCCCTACGGCTAAGGCAGCAACCCTTGCTCCATTTCCAACACGTAGGTCCACTTCACCTCGGGCCAATCTTCTACTTCTACTTAGATCCTGCACATTTGCACAAATGTGAGATCCACATCCAGTATCCAATACCCAAGATGAGGAAGTAGAAAAGTTAGCCTCTATAACAAAAATACCTGAAGTGGAAGTCTTACTTCCCTTTTCCTTAGCAAGTTCTTCAAGATAGAGCTTGCAATTGCGCTTCCAGTGTCCAGGTTGCTTACAATGGAAGCACTCCCCTTCCTTTGCCACACCACCCTTTGGTTTCAGTGCAGCTGAAGAAGAACTAGCATTGGACTTTCCATTAGCTTTATCCTTCTTCTTGTTGGCTTTTCCCTTTCCCTTGCCCTTTTGAACCATCAAAATGGGCTTAGCCTTCTTAAGGTTTTGCTCAGCAGTTCTCAACATGTTGAGTAATTCAGGGAAGGGACTTGTCAAGGTCGTTCATGTTATAGTTCATGACGAACTGACTGTAGCTTTCAGGCAACGATTGCAAGACTACATCAATAGCCAACTCTTTCTGAAGAGCAAATCCCAAATTCTCAAGATTCTCAATGTACCCAATCATCTTGAGCACATGAGGACCCACGGGACTTCCCTCAGACATCTTGCACTGAAACAATGCCTTAGAGGTCTCAAACCTCTCATGCCTAGCTTGCTCTTGGAAAAGCATTTTGAGATGTTCGATCATATCGAACGCCCCCATGTTCTCATGTTGCTTCTGAAGCTCAGATTCCATGGTAATAAGCATGAGGCATGCAACATCCAAAGCATCATCAGAATGCCTCTTGTGAGCATCCCTTTCAGCTCTTGGAGCAGTGGCAGCAGGCTCATTCGGAATGGGCTGCTCTAGGACATAAGCCTTTCTCTCTTGCTTGAGGACTATCCTCAAGTTTCGGTACCATTTGAGAAAGTTGGTCCCATTCAGTTTTTCCTTCTCAAGGATCGATCGCAACGAAAGTGTCGATGTGTTTTGTGCCATGGTTATCTACAACAGTAAATATGCAGTGTAAGAGTCATGTATTTTAATTCATTTAATAAGGACTTTTATTAAACGATACTCCCACTATTTTCCTCAAAATAATAACCCTCGATATTATTTCGGAACACCTCGGCGCTAAGGTATTCTAGTGGGCCAAGATCCATATTTGACCACAACCTGAGTCAGCTTTGGCTTTTCTCTCAAGTTACAGCTATTTAGGTAGGCAACTCCTTGCCAATTGCATCTTATGCAACTCTTGGATAGTTGGGTGAACAACACTTGTCCAAGCTCATCTCATGAGCTTAAGCCCAACTCTATGCCTCTAAGTCCCTAATCCTATTAGGATGACTTAGTTAAGTCGAACCCAAAGTTAGCAATTTGGATATCACTATTATCCCATCGCGCCTTACCAAGATGAACATAGGTGCTTTGCTTTGGCAAACCCACCTAATGTTGATCAAAGTCTTGACGAGTGCCAACATTTGGAAGGCATCACATTTAATGACTTAATATTTGTTTGAGGGATTTTTTCTTTTGATCTCACCAATTTGTTATCTCCGGTTGTTTTATACATGCATCACATACAAATATAAAACATGCATCTCATGCTTACAAGAAAGTAAATGTGACATGGTTATAGCCCAAACTATGCGATATTCTCAAGCCAATGAGAATATCATAAAAGCCTAAGAAAAGAAAAGAGTCTTCACAAGCTCCTTCTCTTCCTTTCTTGGCTGCCCTTTTGTTGTCATCTCCTTGGACATACCTCCTTGGATGATCCTTAGACATACCACCTTGGATGATCCCATAATGCACCATTACATCAATAATAGAAACCTCGAGTTACATTCGAGGGGAGTAAGGTGAGAAGAGAATGTACAATGAGAGTGATAAGAAAAGGCACGACTCGCAGGCCGTATTTACAAGTACAACCAATCAAGGGCTATAACCATGCACCATGCTTCAAACACCAATCAGCATATCATGTCAAATCTCATTCAACAAAGATGCATGCCAATTTTCACGCGTTGATTAACCAGTTTTTATTTATGTGGCGCTTCGCATACAGCGGTCCCGCTGGCCGGTCAGTGGGCGGTGGTTCCGCTGACCGGTCAGCGGACGAGGTCAAGGGGGGCAGGCCCTTGCGGGGGGTTGGGGGGCGAGGGGGGTAAGCGCCCCCCTGGCGCAACACATCCTCCATGCGAAAAAAATTGTCTTACAATTGCTTTGCTCGATATCTTCTATTTCGAGCAAGTAGGCACCCGAGACTCCTCCATTCGAGCCACCAAAAATACCTTACTTTCGGTGCCCGAACAGGCCGAATCCGAATCAAAGCTAATCCTAAATCAAGAATCCGAACCATATAGGTATCTCATACCAATTGCAAGAATCCTTTTAGGGTTAATCTCATTAACCAATTTGTGTCGTTTCTTCATATATCTCATATGTTCATTACGAATTCCGGTTTCATGCATCATGAATCAATCTAATTAATCATGGCCGAAAAGCAACCGAACACATAGCATCATGCGATTCAACACTCAATCCCGATTTAGGGTTTCACCAGTAGCTCTGATACCACTGATGGGTTTCGGGAGCCAAACAGCGCAGCGGAATTTAACCGAAACCCTCCAGGATCCAAGTGAAACGGGGTAAACCGGGTGTTCGAAAATTTTCATACCTAATTTTCGGTTGAGATCTCTCACTCAACTGTAGAGTCGAATCACAAAACCTGAACAGTTGACGTGTTCAGGCTCTCTATGGTATCCACACGAGCCTCTCGGGATCACCACGCTTCCACCACGTCCCGGTAGATGCGTTTCTCTTGCGCTCGCAGTGCTAGCTTGCGTCCTCCAAGGAATTGCAAGAGAAGAGTGTGGCTGTCCTTTTTGGAGGCTAGGGCAAGGAGACCTGCGAATTTCTCACTTAAAAGTTGTATTTATAGTGAAACTCAACTTCCAGGCCTAATGGGTTTCAAAGCCCTAATCCAATTAGGATTTAATTTCGGGCTTAATAATGGCTCAACTCTTGGGCCCATTATTAATACGAAATTAAAGTGAAACCATAACCCAAATAATTAGCCCATGCACTCTAATGATCCAAATAGCTCTATGTGTGCGACCCAATAGGCTCTTGCCACGTTGGCAATGATCATAAATCACATTTATGATCATAAGCAATGAGCGGTGTCTAGCAACACATCATTGCTACCCAAGTGACAAGATTGTCGATGATTCGACTAAACCTTTATGATCATCACCGATATATGCCATTGTCCCTTTGTCCAAGATATCAAGACTAAGCACGAGACATGGAATGTGTCACTCTCGTATAGCCCAATCTTTGGTTTCTTGATTACTGAGTAGACCAACTTAAACTGATGACATTGATATCATATATCAACTCATCCGAGCATGGCCATGCATTTTCTAAGTCTCACTCTATCAAGGGGCCCGAAGATATCACTCCCGTTACATAGGAGGGACAAATCCCATCTTGATCATACAAATCCCTCCGCATGATATGTGACATACCCAATGACCTCCTTCAAGTTCACTCAGTTACGAGCAACAAAGGAAAGTATCAAAGTATGTGACTCACATGTAGGGAACCTTGATGATCTTAGGTCGAAGGACTACATATACCATGATCACTATGAGAATCACTTATGACACTCATATAACGATCCATGTAGTGTTCTCATGGTGGGTCGGTCCAGTACACAAGTTCTCCAACTTGTACCCATATGTAGACTACATATCTCATATTAGTCTCCACATATGCTAGTCGTTATGTATTATTGCAACCCGCTCCACAATAATACTAGACCAGGGACTTTTAAGAATATCATTATTCTAGGGTTACAATTATGTTTGTTAAGTTACGCAGGAACAAAACAACAAACATAATTGCTGGATTAATGCCTTAATAAAATATGATGACTCAATGTGCAAAAATACAATCATCTCATGATTGGCTTTTGGGCACAACACTAACATGAACATTATCCCTTAGTGAGCCCCTTTGAGCTTTCTAGCCTTATTCTTTGTTTGAACCCTATATGTTTAAACACTGCCACTTTCTTTTGATCCTTTATTTCCTTGGAACTAATGATGCTTATATGATTATGGGCTTAGAGAATTAAAATGAATGTGTTATTTTCTGTAAAATAAAGAATAAGTGTGGGGTGTACTTTAGAATATGTTAGGTTACCTTGTGCTTAATTTGTCATAGTGGAAAAATTGGGGTGAGTTGAGCTTAAATCATAAAAATTGAGTGTATATCATTGGGTGGTTGAGTTTTAAACAAATTTTGATTTATGCTAGAAAAAGGCAAAAGCGAGATCATAAGAAAAAGTCATCACAAAATAAAGTAAAAAAATATATATAGATAAATTTAAAAAAAAAAGACTCTTCGTTTCATAATACTTAGCCTCTTTTTCTTTTATGGCTGTCTCAAAAAAAAATTGTTCTAATTCCTTTTCAAATAAAATTATATATGCTCATACCCATGTGGGATCCTTAGTAAAGTAAAGATGAAAGACATCTTCTTTTATCTTTTTTCTGACAGATAAACACATAATCATGGGAGACAGTTAAAAAAAAGAAAAAATAGCTTCAGCCTTAATATTTGTGCAAATCAAATGAGGCCAGCCATTTTGAAATGGAGAGAGGTAAAAAAAAGAAAAAAAAGAAAAAAAAGGGAAAAGAAAAAAAATGTTAAATTCAATAAGTTTGAAACTCAACTATATTTGTTTTCTAAACTCATGTGTTGTTAAGGAATTGTGTTTTGGAAAGGACTTGGAGACTAGGGTTATTTGGGTATTTAATGTTTTAGGTACCCATAATTATTGTTCATCATATTACTAGTTCTCTTAAACTCCACCATTAAAAAGCCTCCATCCGATTCCCGTTTTCACCAAACCCAGCCTCATTATAACTTTGTATAAAGACCATTGGATTTAAATTTACATACAGTCCCCTTTTGGGAATCTAGTGAAGGTGAAGTTGGATCCCCTTGCATGCTTCGGATTGAGAAACACAAAGTAAGCTGTTTCACAAACCCACCTTAAAATAAGTGCAAATACTTAGAGAGTGATCCTCTATCTCTGGTAATAAGGACTTAACTTTTTCTCTTTTCATTAATTACTTGCAAGTCAAGTTTACAAGTGTTATATATTCATAGCATGATCTGTCATGAGTTGTTAGATTATGTATTTTGTTTATTTTCTTAGGTTACACTTGCTAGGGACTAGCAAGAACCTGGATGGGGGGTGTGATGAATACTCATAAGTGTATTGTTATTAAGGGTTTAAATCATCATTATACACTTTGAGTATGATTAATTTCTATATTCTGAACATTTTTCCACTGGGTTACTATTCACACATTTTTTCTATTTATATGCCTTTTTACTATTCACATGTCACTATTCACTGACTTACTATTCATATGCATATTCACTGAACATATGCAATTTACTATTCATTAATATTAAAATATATATATTAAATAATTATTTTTTATGTAGGTAAAAATCATCACTTGGCGGCCCTTCACAAGAAAAAATCATATCTATAGCTGTAGGCATCGGAACAATCCAAATTTCCCTAAAAGCCAACACATAGATTTTCAACTCTGCTTCATTCCACAAGCTAGTTTAATCGTTTTCATTTCCAAAATCTGATTATAGATGAGACCCTTCATTATTTCTTGTGCTAAAGAGTAGTTTCGGTAGAAAAATCATAACTTGAGCTATAGATGTCCAATTTGAATGAGCAAGCTATTGATTTGAAGCTAAAGAGGAGATCTAGAACTTCTGTGCTTTGAGGAAGAGCTGATTTGATGTCTACGATGGCTAAAAAATTAAATGAAGTTGCGGCCTGCCATTTTTTTATTTGTATTTACCTACATTTTACCATTTTATTTTTACCATTTCACCCACCCCAAAACTCTATAAATAGGCACCTTGGGGCGAGGGTGAAGGATGCCATTTTTCTTAGGCCATTTCCATGTTCTTGTATCATCTTTAGCTTTTTTCCTTTGTTCTTGTTCTAGTTTTCAATACCGAAGCTCTATCCAAGTGTTTTCTCGTTCTTGATCTTTTAATCTATGTTTATTTCATATTTCTACATGTTGTTTACTTTTATGATGGCTAACTAATCTTCTTTTTGCTAAGGTGAAAGGGTGAAGCTGTTGGTATAGAGGTTATGATTGATTTGAATGGATCACAAAGTTAATGGTATTTTCTTCCTTAATCTATTTAACTTCCCTCGTTATTAAGTAGGAGTCTTGATTCGTCATAGTCAATCATTGGCACAAAAGCTGCTTGATTCCCTCTGTAGAACATGGCTCTGCCGGCTATATTGGAATCTTGAGTTATTGTCAACAAAGGTTGGCATGATGGATACTTAAACCCATTAGCAAGCGTTGACGTTTTAAGATCAATGAAAGTTAATACTAACAAAATTCCCCGATTGGGACCTCATTTATGTGTGGATACCAATTGAGTGGTAAGATGGGCTAAAATTAATCATAACCGACATACTAAAAGTGGATCCCTTAACCTTAGCTATTTTATTTGAATTTTAATTTTAATTCACACTTGTTCACACCTTCCACCAAAACTTTCTTTATTAAAAATTTAACTTGTAGTTCTTAATTCACTTCCCTATGGTTCGATACTCGGACTCTTGAGATTTTATTACTTGCAGCAACCTATACTTGGGTTGCAACTGCTAGAGTGCAACAATTACTATGAACATTATTGGTATCCTTAGCCAATAAAGTACTTTCATGAACTCCTTTGATTTGGCCAAAGCGTCTGCCTCCATATTATCCCACCAAGGTACACTTTCTATCTGTACCCTGTCAAATTCTTGGGTAAGCCTTTTGCGAGGTGATGGTACATTGCCAAGTTCGTGCCTTTTGCCAGGTAGTCCCCCGCCATTTGTCGGACCACCAGCTAAGAATCACTATGATCCTTCAGATTTCTCACAACAACTCTTTTTGCCAACCTTAAGCCTGCTATAAAGGCTTCATATTCGGCAACGTTATTGGTAATGCTGAAACCAAACTTGATGAACTTTGAAGCTTGCATACCTTCAAGCCCCAGTAGAATTACATGCTATAAAGGCTTCATATTCGACAACGTTATTAGTAATGCTGAAACCAAACTTGATGAACTTTGAAGCTTGCATACCTTCAAGCCCCAGTAGAATTACCCGGGCTCCTTGATGTTCGGAACTGGGGGCACCATCGATGAAGAATGTCCACTCAGGTTTATCTCTATTGGGGCCCTCTAGGGTATGTTCAATGTTTGGTACTTCGGTGCTAAAATCTGCCAATGCTTGGGCCTTGAATGTCTTCCTTGGTTCATAGGTGATGTTGTATTCTCCTAGCTCATGCACCATTTTGATAGTCTTCCTGAGTGATCTACCTTCTTCATGACATCCCTAAGAGGTAAGTTACTTCAGATAGTGATTGGATGTCCCTGGAAGTAAGGCCGCAACCTCCTACTTGCCAACACTAGAGCATAGATGCCCTTTTCCAGAAGGAGGTACCCAACTTCGGCACCATGCAGGTACTTGCTCATATAGTACACTGGCCACCGTTTTCCTCCCTCTTCCCATACAAGCACTAAACTTATTGTCTTTTTGGTTACGAAGAGATAGAGGATGAGAGGTTCTCCGTCCAATGGCTACCGAAGCATCGGTAAATGGGTTAAGTAGCTCTTGAGTTCGTCTGGAGCTTTTTGGCAATCTTCGTTCCAAGGGTATTCCTTGGAACTGATGTTGTCTTCTTCTTTTGCTACTTTGGTGAGCACTTTAAAGAACGGTCGGCAATGATCCCCCATATTTGGAGATGAACCTGCTAAGGGCTGTGATTCTTCCCGTAAGCCTTTGCACATTTTTGGCTGTCGTGGGAGTTTAGAATACTAGTAGGGCCTTAACCTTCTCTGGTTTGGCATTAACACCTTTTTTGGACACCTTAAAGCCAAGGAATTTGTAAACAGTCACTCCGAACACACGCTTCTCAAGGTTAAGATGGATTCCAAATTCCTGAAGTTGGTGGAATGTTTCCTCAAAGTATACGATATGACTACTAGACTGTTTGCTCTTAACTATCATATCATTGATCTATACTTCCATATTTTTCCCAATTTGGGAGCTGAATACCTTGTTCATCAACCTTTGGTATGTTGCTCCTATGTTTTTAAGGCCGAAGGGCATTTTGACGTAATGAAGGTGGTATTTTCCACATCTTCAGGATTCATCCGAATTTGGTGATATCTGCTAAAGGCGTCAAGGAAGCTAAGCATACCATATTCAGCAGTGGAATCTACCAATATGTCTATTGGTGGAAAAGGATACGAGTCCTTTGGACAGGTATCATTTATGTTTCAGAAGTTGATGCACATTAGGAGTTTATCACTCCCCTTCTTCGTTGCAACAACTACATTGCTCAGCCATTTGGGGTACTTGACCTCCCTTATTATTCCCACCTCCATTAACCATTAGACTTCGATTTTAATGAAGTTGTTCTTATGTGCCGAGAGGCTTTATTTTTTCTCCTGAATAGGCTTCACCTCGGGACACACTTTAAGACAATGTTGGATTATACTAGGGTCTACCCCAAGCATATCACTCTAAGAGTAGGCAAATAGATCTTTGTTCAATAATAGAAGGGATACAAGCATTTCCTTATCACCTACGGCCAGTTTTTTCCCTAGTCGGGTGCTTCGGCCTGGGACAAGCTCTACATCCCCTATTTCTATTTTTTCAAAGTCACTTTTTTCCTCTTCTATTGAATCTTTGCTTGCTGTGATCTTCTCTCCCGAAGTCTGTGCATGCACTTTCATTGGGCTCTGTGTTGCCTTCACAAAAACTTTCCTCACTTCGGCTTGATCGATGAATATTTCTGTGTCCCCTTCCTTTTTGTTGAATGTGTCCATTAGGTATTTCATATCAGGGCGAATGTGAAGATTACCCTGTGTCGTCCTTCCAAGGATGGAATTGTATGAAGAAGGGACATCTATGATGATGAACCTCATCGTAGTGGAACCAGAGAGCCCTTCCTTGGCTAGAACCAAGGTTATCCTTGACATCAAGGATAGATCAATCCATCCAATTATATGGGGTTGAGAAAGGACTACGTCGAAAGTAGGAGAAGTAACAGGTTTAAGATCACCCTTGGAGATGCCTAAGTTTAGCAACAAATGGAAGAACAAAGCATCAGCGTTTGATCCATCATCGATGAGCACCCCATTGACATCCCAGCTCCCTATTCTTGCCATGATTAGGAAAGGGTCGTCGTGAGGAAAGTTCATGGTAGACCCATTTTTCCGAACAAGCTTGTTCGCTAGGTTTCCGAATTCCATCACTGAAATTTCCTAGACTTTACTTTTCCTCTCGGCCAAGGGTATTCCAGTGGTGATTGTGTGGATTACTCCTGCTGACGGTGGTAGGTGCTTCCTGGGACTTCAGTTATGACATCGATCGGAATCATAGTTCTCATCTTCTCCTTTTCTTTCTTCTTCCCTTCTTCCTTTAGGTGACAGCATTCGCAGGTAGTGCCAAACTTGCCTTTGCTTGATTAAAGATTCAATGTACTTTCTCTGTTGGAAGTAATCCTTGGTGTTATGCCCATGGTCTTAGTGAAACTGACAGAACTTCTTCATGTTCTTTTTGTAGTCCGAGGTCATGGCCTTTGGGTGTTGGATCGAGGTTCCTTGCCTTTCCATGGCAGTCAAGATAATCATTCTTGTAGTGTTCAGGGGAGTGAACAACATCGGTTTCTTCCCCCTTAGTTTATGAGGTCTTCCCTTACCATCAATGGAATATTGAGGTTACTAACTCTGACCCTCGGAATGATTATGGTTAGACTTCAGCCCTCCCATCTTCAGCTCTTCGGCTATCATATACTATTCATCCCTTCGATAAAATTCTTCGAGGGTGTTAGGGGGATCTTTGGAGAACTAATAGAAAAGTTGTAAGTTTCTCCTAAGTCCCCATATCATGGCGAGGATGCAAATTTTGGGGCAAAAGTCGGGCACATTGAGGGTTTCTCTGTTGAACCTTTCGACATAGTCCTAAATGGTCTCCCATTCTTTTAGGCTATGTCAAACATTTGGATGGCCATCTTTGGCATTGGCCAACTCCCGATGAACTACTAGGTGAATGTAGAGGATAACTCCTGGAAACCCATTATGGTTCCGGAAGCCAGGGAGTTATACCACGTAGTTGCTCGCGTTGACAAGGTGACATTGAAGCATTTGCATAGGGTGGCATTGTTAGCACCATGCAACACCATGTTGCACCTATATTTTGTCAAGTGGGCTTGGGGGCCACTGTGTCCATCATACGTCTCCAAGCATGGTACCTAGAAGTCACTTAGCATAGGTGCCTCTACTACTACACGGATGAAGGGTGACTTTTCTCCGGTGAAGGTTTTGGATAACCTCGACCGGACAGGTTTTTGAGAAACCTATTTTTCCACCTTCTCAAACCTCTCAAGGATTGTCTCTATAAGGATGGTAATGTTGTCCTCTCCTCGTTGCCTAGTAGTCACCGACAACGGAGAGTGAAGTCTTCATTTCGGAAGTAACTTTGCTGGTAAGGGGACTGGGACTTCTCGTCCGTTGATGGACTTCATCAGTGAGAAGTTCTAAGCCCCTTTAACACTGTTTCTCTAGCATGATGTCCTCTAGAAGGCACGTTTTTCATTGAGGACTCATCGTGAGAATCTGCACTTCTGTAGCTTCAGCAAGGTAACCTTGGGCTCCTATCTTGATGGGTACTAGAAGGAGGTGCCCTTCCCCTAGGAGGTGGTTGTGACCACCTTTGGTCGAGCTGTTGGGTCATTTTAGCCATGATAGTATGCTGTAGGCCGCATGGAAAGCCCATCGTGACCGTCAGAGGATGTGCATCCTCAGGCAAAGAAGTCTCCATCATAGGTTGTTCAATTGCTGCTTGAGTTTTTGCCACAGACTGGGACATCAGGAGTCGCCTATCCTTAGAACGTCAAGTCTTAATGACAGCAACCTGAGACCGGGTTACCACAGATGGCACCAAATGATGCCCAGCGACATCTTTGTTGAATGACATGTTGGCCCACGGGGAGGACCTTCAGTGTGAAGATCTCTAAAACACTTAGAAGAAACACGGGTTAAGAACTCCCCAGAGTGTGTTTCTAGGGGAGGAGCCTCCGATGCCCAAGTCAGTATTTGTGAGAACAGAGAGTAAGGAATAGCGAAAGTCC
This sequence comes from Aquilaria sinensis, assembly GCA_005392925.1. NCBI lineage: Eukaryota > Viridiplantae > Streptophyta > Magnoliopsida > Malvales > Thymelaeaceae > Aquilaria > Aquilaria sinensis. The sequence goes on along the minus strand of SMDT01002786.1, from coordinate 264,710 downwards.
TGTGTCCTTACCCAGGTGCCTCCTAAGTATTTACAGGAGGGTGGAGGGAGGAGGCCGTTTGACACAGCCTGTCTAGATCATGACGAGTGTTCGGTTAGATCTGATTCATACTTTTGGAGGTAGGCATCTCCAGCTGAACATAGGCCGTTTTGGCTAGAGGGCAGGGGCATGTGCGAGGTCTCTTTGTCAGAGGCTCCTTCACCATTTTTTTCATATCTCTGTAAGACCCCTTCAGTGTTTCAGACCCCTTCAGGCAAATATTTTCCCCAAGGGCTATTGGGGAAGGCCCTTCGGAAGAGTGGGTCACTTTTGGAAGACTTTTTCCTCTGTCGAGGACGGTTGTTTCGCATTTCTGAGGTTAGTAGCTTCGTAAATCTGAGGGTGGTGAGGACACATTTTACCAAAGTTGGTCATGTCACTTTCCGATGGTGGTGTGGAGAATGTCAAGAGGTAGGGGTTAAGTTTCTACCGAAGGTGGCATCAAGTTAGCTGATCAGGAGATCTCGGGGGCGGTAGCCCTTCGGCTATCAAGAGCAACAAGAAAAGACACTACCCGTAGGCTGTATCTACAAGTACAACCAATAAGGGCTATAACCGTTCACCATGCTTCAACCACCAGTCATCATATCATATTAGATGTCATTCAGCAAAAATGCATGCCAATTAATGCACATTGATTAACCAATTTATATTAATATGGTGGTTTGCATACGGCCGTCCTGCTGGCTGGTCAGTGACATTCACCCCTTAAACACTATAAGGAAAAATATCTTTATGGCCATGTCCTTGGATAATAAAAAGAATGTGAAGAAGTACTACCAATTTCATTGGGGCCATGGGCATGATACCACAGATTGCTTCCAATTAAGGAAGTACATTAGATCCTTAATCAAACACAAGCAACTTCAGTGCTACTTGCGAATAACGTCACCAAAGACCCGAAAAAAAATGAATGATTAAAGAAAAGAAAAATATGAGGAGTATGAATGAATCTAACAAGCGCCAAACAAACTAAAGCCCTATCAAGCACCCTACCTTCAGCTGGGGTAATCCAAAACCATAACCAATGGATTACCCTGGGTTATAAAAAAAAAAGGTGAGGGAGGTTGTAATGATAGAGTTTGACAATTTGATGAACGAGCTGACCAGAAGTAATGGGTCAGTTGTAAAGTTCCTCCATGACGATCCTCACCTCATCATGGTAAGGATAAAAAATTGGGATGTGAAAAGGGTGCTCATTGATGGCGGATCAAACACCGATGTAATATTCACCCACCTATTGGAAAACTTGGATATTTTAAAGGGTGATCTCAAGCCCGTGACCTTTCACACCTTCAAAGTTGGTCCCTCAAAACTCCCTGTGCCCAGATGGATTGACCTACAATTGATGCCAAGGGGTGCCTCAGTCCTGGCCAAGGAAGAACTCTTTGCTTCCATTATGGTAAGGTTCATCATTATAGATGTCTCATCTTCATACAATGCCATCCTTGGAAGACAAATGCAGGGCAACCTTTGTAAGCTTTTAGGAGAAAAATAAGCACAGCAGAATATAACCGAAACCCTCCAAGATTTAGGGAAAACGGGGTAAACGAAGTGTTGAAAAACTTGATACCTAATTCGGTTGGGATCTTTCACCCAATTGTTAAGTCGAATCATAAAAACTTGAACAATTGACGTATTCAAGCTCTCTATGGTATCCACATGAGTGTCTTGGGATCACCACACCTCTACCACATCTTGGCATATGCATTTGTCTTACGCCCGTAGTGCTAGCTTGCATCCTCTAAGGAATGGCAAGGAAAGAGTATGGCTGGTTTTCAGAACTCTTCTAATTTCATCCTTTTGGGAGGCTAGCACAAGAGCTATGAAATTGTCATTATATTTATAGTGAGACTCAACTCCTAAGTGTAATGGGTTTCAAATCCCTAATCCTATTAGGTTTAATTTCGGGGTTAATAATGGCTAAACTTTTGGGCCAATTATTAATATGAAATTATCATGAAACCATAACCCAAATAAATTAGCCCATGCACTCAAATAATCCAAATAGGCATTATGTGTGTGAGCCAACAGTTTCTTACCACATTGGTAATGATCATAAATCACATTTATGATCCTAAACAAAGAGAACTATCTAGCAACACATCATTTCTACCCAAGTGACAAGATTGTTGGTGACTTGACTAAACCTTTATGATCATTATCTGTATATGCCATTGTCCCTTTGTCCAAGATATCAAGACTAAGCACGAGACATGTAATGTGTCACTCTCATATAGCCCAATCTTTGGTTTCTTAATTCCTGAGTAAATTAACTTAAACTGATGGCATTAATATCGTATATCAACTCATCCAAGCATAGCCATGCATTTTCTTAGTCTCACTCTATCAACGGGGCCGAAGATATTACCCCTGTTATGTAGGAAGGAGAAATCATGTAGTGACTGTACAAGACCCTCTGCATGATATGTGACATACCCAATGACCTCCTTCAAGTTCACTCAGTTATGAGCAATGTCAGGACCCTACTTTAATGCTTGGCTTATGCCAAAAAATTTAAAAAAAACACTTTAAAAACCATGAGGGATTCAAATGAAAATGTTGGAAGTGATGTGTATGTGCAACCAAGAACTATCGGGTTCAAAATGCACATGGGAAGTGGCTAAGTTTCTAATGGTGAGAAATAAAGTTTAAGGGCCAATTTGAATGTTCTTTCAAGTGCTAATCTTGATACTAAGAGGAATGGGAGGATTACATTAAACCAAGCAAATTTATGCAAGGCTAAGAAAGATGTTAAAGCCAATCAGTGTGCCATGTGGCACCTAAGTGAATTTTGCATGTCTCCACTTAAGCTGAAAATGTTAATCTCGGTTTTGACTTCATTGTTACAAGTCTAAATCATTTTTTTTATCTTCTTGGCATTTAAGTCTCGGGTACATGCCAAGTTGATGGTGATGGAAGCTTAAATTGAAGAACAAAGCTTGTAATTGGTGTTTTCGGCCCAAGGCTACTTTGGACTTGTGTTTTCAAACGTGGTCTTGAAGATTCAAGTGGTAACCGATAGCTCAAGCTAGTAATTGCTAAGGTTTCATGAATTCTACTTGATTTTGGTCATGTTCCGTGTTCATGTAAAGTAATGGCTTGGAAGTGATAGTATTGTTGAGCTATATGATCTTAGATTGCTAGATGGGGCATATAGGGAACCTTTTGGTTTATGTGATTTCTTGGCTAGCTAGTCATTAATGGCAAGTACTAAGGTTCAAGGTAAGTAGGCTAACTTATCTTTGAAGTTTGAGCTCTAGTGGAATGGTGTTGGATTGGCAAAGCTTGGAATGCAAACTATGTGTGTGTACTTGCTAGTTGGCTTTGGCCGAGAAGGACATTGTGTTGTGGTGTGTATGTTGTGTGCTTGGTTGCTTGGATGTGCTTGCTAACCCTTTGTAGTTATTGTTATCATGCGTATATGTTATTATGTTTGTAGTTTTCTTGGTGTTTTCTTGTTTTCTTGCAGCTTAAGCAAAGCCAAAGGAGGTTAAGCTTACGGGCTTAACTAAATAAGCTCCTAGGAGCTGTAGTGAACCTTACTAAGTTATAAACTCATGCCCCCTATTGTATATGTTTCAGGAAAAGGCTTAGAGCTTGAGTGAATGTGTGTATGGCTTGTGTGCTAAGTTAGTGCACGTCTTGCCATGTTATGTGCCAAAACTGAAAGTTTAGCTTGTGAGTGCATTGTGCAAGGCTTATGAATATTGCTCAAACTTATGTGTTTGAGTTTTGTAGGCCTTTGTGTAGAGTTGTGGGACAAGTCTAGGACAATGGATGTGTGCTCATGGGCATTAGTGTTTTGGTTTGCTTTTATGACCATGAACTTGGTGATAGGACTTTTCCTACAATCTTTGATCTTGTATTGTACTTTTAAGGTGGCCCTTAGGTATTGCCGTTAAGTTGGGTATGTAAAGCATAACTTGTGGCCATTTTGGATTATGAGTACTCTTGGTCTTGTTCCACGTAGATAGTACTTGTGTGGAGGTTGTTTTTGTGTATATATGGCATCGGTGGATTATGGAAATTTGTGTATATTTTGGATGAATGGAATGCCAAGTTATGCTGTGATTATGTGTTCTTGGAATTATCCTTAATGAGTTAAACCTCTTGTGATTCTTATTAGGCCGAATGTACATGGACATGGAAAATATGTTTCAAAAATCTACATTTGTGGGCTTCTTGGTTGCCATGCATTAGACTACTACACTTGATGAGCACACAGCCTAGACACTTAAAGATAAAAAGTGTACATGCCTTGCCTTGTGTTGCAAGTAACTCTTAAAGACTTGCCTTTAATGCAAGTAAAGTATACAGAGCTACCTAGTATGCCTCATAGGGCACCTCCCAGGCCTAAACCTTAAGAAAAGAAGACTTAAGCTACACAAGTGAAAGTTGGCCAAAACCTAAACCTACTCATAACACGTATAAGTGCAAGAATTAAATGACTTTCATGGTAGCTTAATTCAGTGGCACTGTAGGTGCACAGGCTAAGGCCTGTGTGGGGTGTGACAAGTAACAAAGGGAAATATCAAACTATATGACTCACAATTAGGGAACCTTCACGACCTTAGGTCAAAGGATTACATATACATGAACATTATGAGAATCAGTTGTCACACTTATATAACAATCCATGTAGCATTCCCATGGTGGGTCGGTCTAGTGCACAAGTTCTCCAACTTGTACCCATATGTAGACTACATATCTTATATTAGTTTTCACATATGCTAGCCTTTACATATTATTACAACCGATTCCATGATTATACTAGATGAGGGACATTTAAGAATATCATTATTCTAGGGTTATAATTATGTTTATTACGTTACACAGAAATAGAACAACAAATATAATTACTAGATTAATGCCTCTATAAAATATCATGCCTTAATGTCTAAAATACAATATCATATAGAAAATGATACAAGACATAAAAGTCCATGCTTTAGCAGATTTTATCATCAAGTTGATTAAGACCGAGGATAACCTCGATGACCAGGGTAATGAGGAGCCTGAATGGACACTATTTATAGATGGTGCTTTGGGATTAGAACACCAGGGAGCTGGCATAATACTTTAAGGCCTCGAAGGAATAAAAGCCTTGGAAACTATCATGTTTGGATTCCAAATCACCAACAACATCACTAAATATGACGCCCTTATAGCAGGATTATGATTGGAAAAAAGAGTTGGTCTAAAGAATTTGAAGGCTTGTAGTGACTCACAATCGGTGGTTCCATAGATGAAAGTGGAATATGATGCCAAAGATCTCAACCTGGCAAAATACCATGACCTCATAAAAAATTTGATCCAATAATTTGATAAAGTAAAGGTAGAAAAGGTACCTCAGAAAGATAACTTTGAAGTAGAGATTTTGGCTAAATTAAAACAGTTCACCAAAGTACTTGATCGGCTTAGCATAGCCATAATGGCACATGCTACTCCAAACAAGGGGTGGAAAGATTTTATGAAGGAATATCTGATTAGTTTGTCCTTACCGGAGGAGCCTAAAGAAACTGTGAAGGTACAGAGGCACTCAAGAAGGTACTTCATGATCGCAGATGAGTTGTACTTGCAAGAACACGCAAATCCCTTGGAAAGGTGTATCAGTAAAGAAGATGCCGAAGCAGTCCTGAAAGAAGCTCATGAAGGAGTTTGTCGTTCTCATATCGGGATTATCACCCTTGTTGGAGTATTACTTCGATAGTGATATTTTTGCTCCACTCTATGGAAGGATGCACGGTAGTTCATCAAATGATGCGATAAGTGTCAGCAGCACGCACTCATCTAAAGGACACCTTCAAAAGTAATCACTTCAGCTAACTATCCTTGCCCTTTAGGAGTTTGGGGTATTGACCTCATTGGTCCTCTCCTAAAGGCCCCTAGAGGACTGAAGTTTTGTGTAGTCATAGAAGATTATTTCACAAGGTGGATTGACATAGAACCCCTAGCAACAATTTTGGGAAAAGATATTTAGTAGTTTCTTTGGAAAAATATCATATGTAGGTTCAGATGTCCAAGGGTGATAGTAGCAGATAATGGTTTCCAATTCATTGACAAAGGGTTCCAGGAATTTGTCACAAACCTCAGAGTAAAATTACACTTCATTCTAGTAGCCCACCCATAGAGTGACAATAGAACATTCAAAAATGGGCTAAATAAAAGGTTGAAACAGGCCAAAAGGAAATGGCCATGACAACTCCTGAGTGTATTATGGAGTTATCGAACAACTCTTAGAAAAGCTACTGGTGAAATACCTTTTTCACTTGTATTCGGTACAAAGGCTCTTATCCTTGTTGAAGTTGTACAACTGTCCATTAGAGTACAGGTGTTCGATAAGGAAGGTAACAACCTTGGTTTAAGAACCAAAGTCGATACGTTTGACGAACATAGGGAGATGGCCAAAGGAAAAAAAAAATCTGCCCAACAAAAGGTAGCCATCGCAACGAACTTGCATGTCAATCCTAAAGGGATCAAGAAATGAGACCTTGTTCTCTGAAAGACTGAATTGGAATCCCGAAGAGCATCTCATTACGTACTTCAAGAAAATTAGGAAGGACCTTATTTGGTCCTAGGAGAAGTTCAGCAGGAGTCTATGAACTTAGAAACTCCAAATGAGAAGAATTGAAGAACATGTGGCATTCACACTCTCTGAAAGGATTTTACAGTTAAAAAGTGCTGTAAACATGGAAATTTCCAAGAAAGTAGTTTAGACCTCCAAAGGAGATTAGCCAAATGTGTCAATCTTTGAAGTTGCCTAAGTGTTTTGTACATACCAAGTTTCTTGAAAACATACCTTGAATTCCATTTCAAAACACTTAGAAAAATACTCATTACTCATAACTTCTCAAAAGTGATTTAAAAAAAGGTTAAGGTTTTGAATCCTTGATAATATTCTTGTTAAGGAAAGTACAACAACTGAATTTGTCAAGCTATGTAATACCAAAGATGGTAAACTAGCCGAAAGTGGCTAATGGCTTCAGTAAATAGCTTAAAGGTTAACTCATTTCATTGAAAGTGACAAAAATATTTATCAAGCAAGTAAAGGCTGGTTGAAGTTATATTGCTTGTCATGGACTTAGCTAAAATTATGTGGAGACAAAAAGAGGGTATTCTATTTAGAGAAAGATAAGGAGTACAAAGGAATAAGTGCAAAAAAAAATGGGGGGGAAGCTATGAAGCCCTATATCCTTTCTTATCCATCTTCAAGCTCCTCGAATCGAGCATCCTCAGCATCATTATCATCATCATCATCATTATCATCAATGCCCTCGACTGAAGAAGGATGCTCGGGAAGGTTCAAAAACTCCCTCTTTGACCATGGCAAAGATGGTCCATCGGGAATGTCGAGGGCTCTCAAGAAGGAGATATTGAAGTACGAATAATGTGAGAGAATTTGATGGCGAGCAAGGTAGAAACTATCTTGGAACAGGATTTTGTTGCATCACCTATCTTTGCCTTCTCAACCATCAAAACTTCCACGTCTTTCTTTTGGGCCTCCATCTTCTTCTCCGTATTCTTCTTTTTCTTTATTCTACTTCTTCAGCTGATTAACCTTGGTAATAAGTTCAACATTGATTTCTAATGCCTTCATCAAATCAGCAATTTCATCCTCCCTCTCCATCAAAAGAATCTCCCACACTGAACTCTGCTTTGCTAGCTTCACCTTGAGGTTAAAAATTTTGGAAGAACACTCATCAAGGAGTTCCCTTTGGCTCTCTAGCATCTCTTGGCGAAGCTTGGCTAGGTTTGCTTCGGCAATCTTGTTGATTTTGCCATACTAGAGGTAGGAGCCTGTGAGCATCTTTTTGGCCTTAGCTAAGTTCTCTTCCAATTCGCCTCGGATGGGGGATTGCTTTGATGCTCATGCCTAAAGACAGCCTCCGTGCGTGAGTAGCTGCATGATGAGAGAGCTTTACATGAGATACAGTGGCTTTAAGGCCTTAATTTTTTCAAAGCACTAAAGAAAGAAAGATTGCCTGAGCAATGTATTAAAATATCTGAGCAGCAAGAATCTTCTCATTCGGACAATCATTCATCAAAGATTGGAATGTTCCATTTATGATAATGCCCTTTGCAATCTAGGGAACCATCTTTTGACAGTCATCTGAAAATAAGTCCATGTATTCAATGAAAGTCCAGAAAGGTTCCCCCGGCACTTTATCTTTAGAGATCTTCAAATCCCAAATGGCTATCTTTTGAGCATGGTCCATCATTCACCCTATCTAGGACCAGTCCTTTGCAAAATCAAGCCAAAGTTCCCTCACCACACTATCTCTTAACCATTCATCTACAAAATCTAAAATGCCAAAAAATCCAAAATTCATAAGTGAATGACTAAGAGATGAACCCGGTAAGACTTCAACATCTTCTTCATCAGAGTCATTGACATCGAGGACCTTGGTAGGGACCTCCTTACCTTTCCAACTTTGCCTCTCTTCCATTTTGTCAGCCAAAACTACCCCTAGATAAGTCCCCACGGCCTCTACAACGGCATTGGGACTGAGAGGAGTTGACAGGATGGCCACTTCTGACGAAGGATTAACACCTTTGGTAGAGTGGTCCACAACTTTCCTCACACCTTTCGGGAGAAGAGGAATAGAATCCACCTTTGGTTTCTTGGGCTTTAGAGCCACCCAAGATTGTCCTGCCTATCGCTTATTTCTTTTTGTAGTCTTTTGCTTTTACTCCCCATTATTAGGTTAACCAAGGAACAAGGTCTTATAGAAGGTTGTGGTTTTGTGGCCTATTTCTAAGAAAGGGAAAATATCATTGTAAGTATAAAAAATCCAAAAAGACACAAGTTCGAATATAGCTTACTCTTTACAATGACAGAATAGGAGAGTTCACCCCAAAGAAGTAGAACCAGCTAAGAGTTCTTTCCGTCCACTACTGGATTTGGCATGTTCTTATTAGTGACATGCTTTTTGATGACCCCAAGGTCCCAAAGGACCTATTTGGTCATGAAATTCCATCTAATAGGAAAGGGATATAGCGGACACAAAGAAGGACTGACCTGTCCAATCAGCTATGACCAAAATGCAACCGTTGAACTCCTCACACTCAAACTGTAGTTCAAGGGTAAGCAACTTTAATAGGTCCATAACATTGATAGCTAGAGACCTAGAGGACCACTTCATAGGCATTTTTTTCCATTTTTCATCCACCTTCATGAAGAAATACTATTTCTACAATCCTCACTAGTTATCCTTGGTTTTAAAGCTGAAAGTGAATTTCTTGCTGCCAGTTCCCCAAGGGACAAGAAGTAAAATCCCTCATTGGGGATGGGATGAAGTTTGTAATAATACATGATAAGGATCAAGTGAGGGGCTATCTTGAATACCTTACACATACAAAGAAAGGCATTGAATTAAAAGTATGAGTTTAGTGGTAGCTGGTTAATGGCTATACCATGAAATTGCCAAAAATCGCTCACCATCTTCAAGAAGGGATACTAAAGACCCGCTGTTAGTTGTGCCCTAAAAAGGGTGGCCTCGTTATGCCAAGGAAGGTAGCTCGGCTCACCAAGACCAAGGAACCTGGTCTTAGCATAAGGAGGGAGAAAAAACTTAGCTGTCCACTTCTTCAGCTTTTCCAAAGTGAGCACAGGTGAAAGTTAAGTGGACTCCAACTCACAGGAATGGGATAAACTTTGGCATTCAGGTTGGACATCTTCAGAATTGATAAAGGAAGAGAAACTAAAGTAAAAATTAGCTTCAGAAATACCAACCCATTTGATCCAAGAAAACCACCATGAAAAGCTGGAAAAAATTGCTCCACCACTAGAGCACCATCTTAAGAGAATAGGAGAGCTATGGAGCGATAGAAAGTAGAAAGAAAAAAAGTGAGGAACCCCTAAGATGAGACATGTTTATATAGCCTGAAAAGGGTAGGCAAAATGACACCATAATGACCCTTTGTAGGTGAAGGGACATAACTGATGTAGCGAATGGGAAACTTAGGCATAGATGTGGTGACACGTGTCACACAGCATGAGAAACAAGTGCATGCTTCTTAATTTAACAAGATCTGTGCAACACACAAAATGAAGTGACACGACTCCCCATCTATAAAGGTAAGATGATCCACTCACGGATGGCAGAAGTAAAAGCCCTGATGGTAGAATAATACATCTTTCCTAAAGGTATAACTTTGCAAAGTAAAAGTCTTAGCTTGAAGTAACATATCTATGCCAAGAATGTAACTTCGGAAGAAAAAGAGAACATTTTACTAAAGTAGCACTTATCAGTCAAGGGTATAACTCTACCCAAACTAGTAAATCATAGACTGAAAATAATATTGTTGTGCCAAGGAGGCAACCTCAGAATGACTAAGATCATTGGTTGAAGGGCAACATGCTAAGACTGAAGATACAATTTATCTTCTTTTGGAGGGGGCATGTGATAATGAAATGGCTATCACCCACAGGACATTCTTACATGCTGACCTGACACCACCCTAAAAAAAGTACATGATCAACCATAGGAAAAGGATCTGCACCACCCTCAGAAAAGCACATAACTAACCTCGGGAAAAGGCTCTACAAAACCCTTGAAAGTGTGCATTACAAACCTCAAAAATGTAAGTCTACCATCCTCAATGGAAGAAATACCTCTACAAAATGGTCTGCATAATAGATGGGCTTTCTCTAGTCACTTTTAGGAGAAATCCTACGTCCAAAGGTGTCTCAGGTCCCTTAGGGGTCCTAGGGAAAAAATGACAAATACAGTTAAGGGATCTGTGATTGGAACCTTCCACACGCCCCTACCCTCTGAGCATAACTACCTTCGGCCATCTGGAGACACCTATCTCCAAAGGTATGTGGCAAATTTGGTTGACCATGTGTCCTGATCTACTCAGACTGGGCATAATGGCCTTCTCCTCCATGCTTCCTACAAATACTAGGTGAGGCTTCCATGTAATGAACATAAGCCATACTCTCCTTCTATTCTCTACTCTTAGTAACTTCTCCTTCATATACTAACTTGGGCATCGGAGATCCGTCCCTTGGAAAGATACTCTTGGGAGCTCCCAACCCTTACTATTCAATTGCTATGGTACTATTTAGGTGAAGTTCTACCAGAGGTACAATCAACATGTCATACATTGAAGATGTGCTAAAGCATCACTTAGTTTAATGTTGTGCAGTTTTTAGGTGTCATTGTGCCAACAACCATCGAGGGTTGTTGAGCTGAGCTTATGGTTAGGTATATGGTTTATCTTAATCTTGTGATTCTAGTTTTGTGGTTCACTTCTTGGTTAGGTTAATATCCTAACTAGAGTTATTTATTTGACCGACAGTGGCTAGTAAAGTATAAGGCAAGGCTCTAGAGCTTGCCACTGGGAGTTGCATTAAGGTAGAAGCTTAGTTATGGATCTCAGTAGTTTGGTTCAGTGTGTAGAGTTCATACCCTATTTTGCCTTCAGTGTTTATCCATGAGTATTGTACTCTAGAGTCGCTCTCGAGTGTAAGCATAGTCTACTTTTTCTTGGATGTTCACACGCAGTTGATTATGTGTAGTTAGCCATATAAACACTGTGTATGCTTTGATGGCTTTGATGATTTGATTTTAATTGAATTCTATGGCAATTTTTTATGTTTTTATTACTTGTTTAATCATTCATTATGAGAACACATACTCATGAATGACCACATAGTAGGATTAATTAATTATAAGCATGAAAGTTTTAACTAGTGTGCACATAATCAATTAGCCAATTGTGACTACTGTGGGACAAGTTTCCATAGGCTTTTTGGGCAGATTCACAAGGGGCCTTGTCACCCAAGGTGTAGGATGTTCCATGGCTCCAAGCCATGCACTTTGTGTACAAACATTTACAATAATTCTGGTTTAAGCGATCATTAGTTGACAAAGCACTCACAGGCAAGACCTTTATTAAGTTTGCCTAAGAATCCACCACCCCACCCTTTGCCATAGGAAATAAACTTGGTGCCACCGGAGTAGTGATTCAGCTGAGTGTCTTAGGCTTGGCTAGTCAAGTAACAAGGGAGCTAGCAGCCATTCAAGGTAATTTTACATTTCAAAATAATAGCATTAGAGTATTACTCAATATTGGTACAACTCTCTCTATGATATCAACTACTTTGGTAGATAGATTAAATTTGTAGCACGCCCCTTTGAATGAGATGAAATTCAAGAACTATAGGGAAAAGTTTTATTATGATCATTAAGTTGGTCACTAGGTATCCCATGCAATTAGGCAGCCATGATTTTGCTTGTAAGTTGTGGGTTATAGATTTAAGACCATATGACCTAGTATTTGGAATAGAGTAGCTAAGTAACCATCAGGTGCAAATTAACTATACTAGTCACTCCTTGAATATTACAGATGGCCAATTGTGTAAAAACTTGCATAGGAGGGCTAGAAATAAGTGCTAAAAGTTTACAGCTTAGACTTTTGGATTTTATCCTCATACTCGACAAAAAGGAATACTTTGCTTTGAATGGGGTGTCCATATAAGACTAAATTAAGGAAATTCCCACGGCCAGCTAGTTTTCCAAGGTGTTACAATTGATTTTCCTAGGTTAGCACCCAAGTGGGACACCAAGTTTTCCCTTCACCTTTAGCCTAGAGCAGAACCAGCCTCAATGCCCCTTATTAAATGTCAGCCCCTAAAATGGATGAGCTAAAGAAGGAATTAGAAGAACTGCTAGAGACTATCTTTAGATGGCATAGTGTTTTATTGTGGAGAGGCTAGGTTCTATTTATGAAGAAGAAGGGTGAAAGTTTGAGATTGTGCATCGACTATAGAAGGTTGATTTCATTGACAGTCCAGAATAAATATTCACTTCCTAGGATTGATGATTGGACTTACAAATTGAGGGGAGTTAAGGTGTTCTCTAGGATTGACCTTAGGCATGAATACTTCTAGATCCAGATTAGGGATAAGATATCCCAAAGATTGACATTAGGACAAGATATAGGCACTATGAGTATACAGTTTTGTTGTTTAGTGTGATTAACACCTTGATAGTGTTCATGGAAGCTGTGAATATGATCTTCATACTATTCTTAGATCAGTTTGTTGAATTTTCATCAACAAAATCTTGGTATACTCATAGTTTGCCTTCGAGTGTGAAGAGCACCATAAGACAGCTTTATAGGCACTGAAAAACAATTACTACTCTACAAAGTTATCTAAGTGTGAGTTTTGGTCTGAAAGGATATAGTGTTTTGGGGCATGTCATAAGTCCTCAAGGTTTATCAGTTGACCCAAAAATTGTTCAATGGGTAGTCAAATGGAAAAGGCAGAATATAGTTACAAATATTTGGAGTTTCTTAGGCTTGGCAAGCTACTATAGGAGATTCATAGAGAAATAATTTATGATATTGGCACCGTTGACTACTTTAACCATATGTAAGTCTAACTAAGGCATGTCCTCCCCTCTTTTCACATCATTTTCTTCCCATTTTACCCTATTCTCTTGTATGGATGCATATAAAATCAATTTAAAGAATCATCTAAGACATGTAAGCTACTAATAGAAAATTCAAAATAAAAAATAAAAGCTAAAAAGAATAGTAATAGATGGAAATTTTTTTGGTTTAGGTTGTATCCCAAAAAGCACTTGATCTAACGTCATTGGCTAGATGTCCTCCATGATAAATCATGGGGGAACTTCCTTCTTCTCCAAAACTTTGCCATGTGCATGACTGTCTGCCTTTTGATGGAAGGCTGAATCGTATAGTCTTCTAAGATTTGGTTTGACATTGGCAGGCAAAGTATTTTGTGGCTTCTTTAAATGCATGTTGGCCAACTAGCCTAATTAAGTCTTAAAATTTTGCATATTGGCTTTCATATATGTCAATTTTGATTTGGTTGCATCAATCAAAGCATTAAAGTGCTGCATGCACTTTGATATATAGTTTGCCTACTTTACTATGGCAGTCTAGGCTCAAAACCAAGTAGTTGTTGTTGCTTATTCTTTCTCCTTGAAAAATTAGTACGGTTCCTCCATCCTAGATTATAGTTATCACTGTATGGATTATTTTGTAGCCTTGGTAGAATTCCTATAAAATCCACCAGTTTAGTTTTCTTCATTTAGCTATGCATTTGACGATCAAGACTTGAGTGACCTTCCCTACATAAATCAATTGCATCACTGCAGCTTACTTCTGAGTAGTATAAAGACTTTTAAATTCCTATACTAAAGCTTTTACCTAATTAGCAAATGTAGACTAGGCAACATAATTTCATATTGTAGCTATTATTCCTTCTTTAATCCTAGATGATGGTCGCCATTAGTAGTTGTTCATGCCCTTCTCCTCAATCAGAGCTTGTGTTGCATCGAGCATTTTGTTGTTCAAAATACAACCAACTGATGCATCAATCATCTATTTAAAAGCTTAATTCAAAACCATTGTAGAAAATTTGAACTTGCATCCATGTTGCTAATCTGTGATGTGGAAACTCCTCAACAAATCTTTATATCCATGCCAAGCTTTAGAATGTCTCAGAATCCATCTAATTGAAAGTAGAAATATGATTATAAGACTTTGTAGTCTTAGCCAGGGGAAAGTACTTCAGTAGAAATTTCTTAGCTAAAGCATTCTAAGTAGGAATATAAACTTTTTGAATTGACGTAAACCATTGTTCTTTCTCTCAATAAAAAGGAAATATCCTCTTGATTATTACGTACATTGGCTCCATTAGTTTTGAATGTTTCACAAATTCTAGGAAACTATCAATGTGAGCATTAGGATCCTCAACTACCAAACCATCGAACTGAACACAATTTTGCACCATCTGTATAATATTTTCGTTGATCTTAAAAGTATTGGCATTGATAGTGTTAGTGTTGTGCCCAAAAGTCAATCATGAGATGATTGTATTTTTGCACATTAAGTCATGATATTTTATTAAGGCATTAATCCAGCAATTATGTTTGTTGTTTTGTTTTTGCGTAACTTAACAAACATAATTGTAACCCTAGAATAATGATATTCTTAAATGTCCCTAGTCTAGTATTATTGTGGAGCGGGTTGCAATAATACATAACGACTAGCATATGTGGAGACTAATATGAAATATGTAGTCTACATATGGGTACAAGTTGGAGAACTTGTGTACTAGACCGACCCACCATGAGAACACTTCATGGATCGTTATATGAGGGTCATAAGTGATTCTCATAGTGATCATGGTATATGTAGTCCTTCGACCAAAGATCATCAAGGTTCCCTACATGTGAGTCACATACTTTGATACTTTCCTTTGTTGCTCGTAACTGAGTGAACTTGAAGGAGGTCATTGGGTATGTCACATATCATGCGGAGGGATTTGTATGATCAAGATGGGATTTGTCCCTCCTATGTAACGGGAGTGATATCTTCGGGCCCCTTGATAGAGTGAGACTTAGAAAATGCATGGCCATGCTCGGATGAGTTGATATACGATATCAATGTCATCAGTTTAAGTTGGTCTACTCGGTAATCAAGAAACCAAAGATTGGGCTATACGAGAGTGACACATTCCATGTCTCGTGCTTAGTCTTGATATCTTGGACAAAGGGACAATGGCATATATCGGTGATGATCATAAAGGTTTAGTCGAATCATCGACAATCTTGTCACTTGGGTAGCAATGATGTGTTGCTAGACACCGCTCATTGCTTATGATCATAAATGTGATTTATGATCATTGCCAACGTGGTAAGAGCCTATTGGGTCGCACACATAGAGCTATTTGGATCATTAGAGTGCATGGGCTAATAATTTGGGTTTTGGGTTCACAATAATTTCGTATTAATAATGGGCCCAATAGTTGAGCCATTATTAAGCCCGAAATTAAAGCCTAATTGGATTAGGGCTTTGAAACCCATTAGGCCTGGAAGTTGAGTCTCACTATAAATACAACTTCTAGTGAGAAATTCGCAGGTCTCCTTGCCCTAGCCTCCAAAAAGGACAGCCGCACTCTTCTCTTGCAATTCCTTGGAGGACGCAAGCTAGCACTGCGAGCGCAAGAGAAACACATCTGCCGGGACGTGGTGGAAGCGTGGTGATCCCGAGAGGCTCGTGTGGATACCATAGAGAGCTTGAACACGTCAACTGTTCAAGTTTTGTGATTCGACTCTACAGTTGAGTGAGAGATCTCAACCGAAAATTAGGTATGAAAATTTTCGAACACCCAGTTTACCCCAGTTTCACTTGGATCCTGGAGGGTTTCGGTTAAATTCCGCTGCGCTGTTTGGCTCCCGAAACCCAACAGTGGTATCAGAGCTACTGGTGAAACCCTAAATCGGGATTGATGTTGAATCGCATGATGTTATGTGTTCGGTTGCTTTTCGGCCATGATTAATTAGATTGATTCATGATGCATGAAACCGGAACTCGTAATGAACATATGACATATATGAAGAAACGACACTAATTGGTTAATGAGATTAACCTGAAATTGAATGGTATGAGATACCTATATGGATTAGGATTCTTGCAATAGTTGCAAAAACCCTAGCTTTGTTCGGATTCGGCCTGTTCGGGCACCAAAAGTAAGGTATTTTTGGTGGCTCGAATGGAGGAGTCTCGGGTGCCTACTTGCTCGAAATAGAAGATTTCGGGCTAAGCAATTGTAAGACAATTTTTTGTGCTAGGGGGGCGGTGCCCCCCTCGCAACCCGCCGCAAGGGCGGCTCCCCTTGACCTCGTCTGCTAACCGGTCAGCGGAACCACCGCCCACTGACCGGCCAACGAGACCGCCGTATGCGAAGCGCCACATAAATAAAAACTGGTTAATCAACTCGCGAAAATTGGCATGCATCTTTGTTGAATGAGATTTGACATGATATGCTGATTGGTGTTTGAAGCATGGTGCATGGTTATAGCCCTTGATTGGTTGTACTTGTAAATATGGCCTGCGAGTCGTGCCTTTTCTTATCACTCTCATTGTACATTCTCTTCTCACCTTACTCCCCTCGAATGTAACTCGAGGTTTCTATTATTGATGTAATGGTGCATTATGGGATCATCCAAGGTGGTATGTCCAAGGATCATCCAAGGTGGTATGTCCAAGGAGGTGACAACAAAAGGGCAACCAAGAAAGGAAGAGAAGGAGCTTGTGAAGACTCTTTTCTTTTCTTAGGCTTTTATGATATTCTCATTGGCTTGAGAATATCACATAGTTTTGGCTATAACCATGTCACATTTACTTTCTTGTAAGCATGAGATGCATGTTTTATATTTGTATGTGATGCATGTATAAGACAACCGAAGATAACAAATTGGTGAGATCAAACGAAAAAACAAGCCTCAAACAAATATTAAGTCATTAAATGTGATGCCTTCCAAATGTTGGCACTCGTCAAGACTTTGATCAACATTAGGTGGGTTTGCCAAAGCAAAGCACCTATGTTCATCTTGGTAAGGCGCGATGGGATAATAGTGATATCCAAACTGCTAACTTTGGGTTCGACTTAACTAAGTCATCCTAATAGGATTAGGGACTTAGAGGCATAGAGTTGGGCTTAAGTTCATGAGATGAGCTTGGACAAGTGTTGTTCACCCAACTATCCAAGAGTTGCATGGGATGTAATTGGCAATGAGTTGCCTACCTAAATAGCTGTAACTTGAGAGAAAAGCCAAAGCTGACTCAGGTTGTGGTCAAATATGGATCTTGGCCCACTAGAATACCTTAGCGCCGAGGTGTTCCGAAATAATATCGAGGGTTATTATTTTGAGGAAAATAGTGGGAGTATCGTTTAATAAAAGTCCTTATTAAATGAATTAAAATACATGACTCTTACACTGCATATTTACTGTTATAGATAACCATGGCACAAAACACATCGACACTTTCGTTGCGATCGATCCTTGAGAAGGAAAAACTCAATGGGACCAACTTTCTCAAATGGTACCGAAACTTGAGGATAGTCTTCAAGCAAGAGAGAAAGGCTTATGTCCTAGAGCAGCCCATTCCGAATGAGCCTGTTGCCACTGCTCCAAGAGCTGAAAGGGATGCTCACAAGAGGCATTCTGATGATGCTTTGGATGTTGCATGCCTCATGCTTATTACCATGGAATCTGAGCTTCAGAAGCAACATGAGAACATGGGGGCGTTCGATATGATCGAACATCTCAAAATTCTTTTCCAAGAGCAAGCTAGGCATGAGAGGTTTGAGACCTCTAAGGCATTGTTTCAGTGCAAGATGTCTGAGGGAAGTCCCGTGGGTCCTCATGTGCTCAAGATGATTGGGTACATTGAGAATCTTGAGAATTTGGGATTTGCTCTTCAGAAAGAGTTGGCTATTGATGTAGTCTTGCAATCGTTGCCTGAAAGCTACAGTCAGTTCATCATGAACTATAACATGAATGACGTTGACAAGTCCCTTCCTGAATTGCTCAACATGTTAAGAACTACTGAGCAAAACCTTAAGAAGGCTAAGCCCATTTTGATGGTTCAAAAGGGCAAGGGAAAAGGAAAAGCCAACAAGAAGATGGATAAAGCTAATGGAAAGTCCAATGCTAATTGTTCTTCAGCTGCATTGAAACCAAAGGGTGGTGTGGCAAAGGAAGGGCAGTGCTTCCATTGTAAGCAACCTGGACACTGGAAGCACAACTGGAAGCTCTATCTTGAAGAACTTGCTAAGGAAAAGGGAAGTAAGACTTCCACTTCAGGTATTTTTGTTATAGAGGCTAACTTTTCTACTTCCTTATCTTGGGTATTGGATACTGGATGTGGATCTCACAATTGTGCAAATGTGCAGGATCTAAGTAGAAGAAGAAGATTGGCCCGAGGTGAAGTGGACCTACATGTTGGAAATGGAGTAAGGGTTGCTGCCTTAGTCGTAGGGTGACAGCCGAAGGGCTATCGCCTTTCTCAGTACATACATCCTGCCAATAGTATGGTTAGGAAACTTGGCATTACCCGAAAGAGGCGATATCACTGACCTTGGAAGGAGCGAAGTCAAATACCCCGAACTCGAGACTTCGGCTAGAACGTCAGGAATTCCAAGGATGCTACCGGCTCCCTCGGGGGACCAAACAGATTGCGTTTGGAGATGAAGAACCAGCTATTTCAAGCAGGAGAGAATCTCCCCGAAGGTGGAACCCCAGAACTAGGGAATTCCCTGAACTACAGGCGTAATTCCAGAAGAAGGGCGTCTGTACCAAAGGACGACCTCGCCAGAGAACCTCGGGAGTACGACATGGGCATTTGAGGAGCCTCTGACATGTCGCCCACATGCGCTACACGCCGCCTCAAAAAGCGGTCTGACGCGCCGACGTCGTCCAAGTCTTGTCACGACCTGTCTCGGTCCCAGACCCAAGGAGCCTACAAACGGCAACCTGTCCCCTATGCCCGAAAGTACAGATTGCATCCGACCGAACACGTGTTGTGATCTGAACGGGCTGGGCACCACTATAAATACCAGGAAACAAGCCCTGGCAAAGGACACCTCTCCCAAGGAAAACATAAGCAGGCAAGATCCCCCAACTCTCTGGCATTCTCTCCTCCCTTCTCCTCCTAAAAGTGCTGACTTGGGCGTTGGAGGCTCCTCCCCGGAAAAATACTCCGGGGACCTCCTAACCTCTTTCTGCCGAGCGTTTCATGTACACTCCTCTGGGAAATCTTTGCTCCAGGTGTTCTCCCTTTCAGGAAGTCCCTCCCAGAGTCACAATGTCACTAGACGAAGATGCTACCGGGCATCATTTGGCGCCGTCTGTGGGAACTCACCCTCAGGTCGCCGTTGTTGAAACTCGATGTTCAAAGGACAAGGGACTTCCGAAGTCCTCGTCCGCGCCTGAAGCTCAACCGGCTACTGAGTAAACCATTCCAGGGACTTCCTCGCTTAAGGAAGAACGTCCTCTAGTTATAACTGTGAGTTTTTTGTGCGACTTCCAGCGCTCTATTGTGGCCGAAATGACACAGCAAATAGACCAAAGATGGCCGCAACCAACGCGGGGCCAAAGGCCTTCCTCGCCAGCACTCCATCGGGAGAAAATCCCGAGATCAGCTTACTGGAGTTTGGGAAGTCGGGATCCGCATGATGAGTCCTCAACGGAAAACATACCCCTCGGGAGATGACTTAAGGGGCCAGTAGGGCCTAAACGGCCAAAAACCCCATGCCAAAAGAGTTCATCGCTTGAGACAAAGTCGCCATCCCCTCAGCGGCGAAGTCCATCCCTGAAAAGGCGCCAAAAATCTCCTTTCCCCGAGACTTACAAGCACCAGGACGAAGAGCCCAGTGCCGCGCTCCTCATGGAGAAGATATTAGCGAGGTTGGAAAAGGTAGAGAGACAGGTAGCTCGGAAACCAGTCTGGGCTAGGCTGTCTGAAACTTTCAGTGGGGATGAATCGCCGTTCATCCGAACAGTAGTAGAGGCGCCCATGCCAAGTGACTTCCGGGTGCCTCGGCTCGAAACCTATGATGGCCGAACTGATCCACAGGCTCATCTAACTAAATACAAACGTAGCATGGTGTTACACGGCGCTGATGATGCTACTTTGTGCAAATGCTTTGAGGTCACCCTCGCAGGGCCCGCAACGGCGTGGTATAACTCATTGGCCCCTGGAACCATCAGGGAGTTTCAGGAGCTGTCCACGGCCTTTACGCAGCAGTTCATTGGAAGCCGTCCGACGGCAAAGATGCCGGTCCAGATGTTCGACATCGCGCAAAAGAATGGAGAAACCATCCGCGATTATGTCGAAAGATTTAATAGAGAGGCCTTAAGTGTCCCGGACTTTCGGCCCGAAATACGTATCCTCGCCATGACACGGGGCCTTCGGAGGGACTCACAGCTGTTCTACGAGTTCTCCAAGGATCCCTCGGACACGCTTGGCGAATTCTACCGAACGGCCGAGCAGCACATGACAGCCGAAGAGCTGAGAATGGGTGGACCAAAGATTGATCACACCCGTGCCGAAGGGTCCGACCAGCAAACAAAGTACCCGGCTGAACAGGCAGGGCGACCTCGGAGGTTTAGGGGAAGGAAACCTCCTCCGAACTTCACACCCCTGAACACTATAAGAACCAATATTCTTATGACAATTGAGAGGCAGGAGACCCAGATTCAGTGGCCAAGGGCTATGACCGCTGACAACAAGAAGAATATGAAAAAGTTCTGCCAGTTTCATCGTGACCACGGGCACGACACTGAAAATTGCTTCCAATTGAAAAAGTACATAGAATCGCTGATAAAACAAGGCCAACTTCGGCGATATCTGTGAATGCCTTCCCCGAAAGGAGGGAATGAGGAGGAAGGAAAGGCTGATGACGAGGAGTACGACTCCGACAGACGGAGGAACCGAAGTCCAAAGAGGCGTCTCCCGCCCCCGGCGGGAGTGATACAAACAATTACGACAGGACTTCCATCCTCAGAAAGAAAGAGGAAGGCCAGGGAAATATCAGTGATGGAATATCAGAGTCCGATGAAGAAACTGACCCGAAAGGATGGTTCCACCGTCATCTTTCCCCACGACGATCCACTGTTGGTCATGGCGAGAATAGGAAATTGGGACGTCAAAAGGGTATTACTTGACGATGGATCAAACGCCGACGTCCTGTTCTCGCATCTGCTGCCGAGCTTGGGAATATCCAACACCGACCTCAAGCCCGTCACTTCGCCTACTTTCAGGGTAGGGCCATCCGAACTGCCTGTCCTCGGATGGATCGATCTTCCCCTAATGATGAAAGGAACTTCGGTAGATGGGACAGACGAATTATTTGCCTCCATAATGACAAGGTTCATTGTCATGGATGTTCCTTCATCATATAACGCCATCCTTGGAAGGCAAACACAAGGAAATCTGCACATTCGCCCTGATGTAAAGTACCTAACTGTCACTTTTGCCACCAAGGATGGAGACGCGGAAATCTTCATTGATCAAGGCAAAGTAAGGAAAGTGTTCGTCAAAGCGCGAAAAGCTCCAGCAACCAACTTCGCGCAAACTTTAGAGGCAGAGGCTTCGCCAGATGGAAAACCAAAAAAGGGAGAGGCAGAAGACCCCGTGAAGGTAGAAATGGAAGAAGTAGAACTTGTCCCGGGCCGAAATACCCGAATAGGGAAAAACTTGGCCGAAGGTGACAAGAAAAAACTTGTATCCTTTCTACTGATGAATAAAGACCTGTTTGCCTACTCGCCGAAAGATATGCCGGGGGTAGACCCTCGCATAATACAGCATAGCCTTAAAGTAAGTCCGGAAGCAAAACCTGTCCGGCAAAAGAAACGGGGCATCTCAGTCCATAAAAATAACTTCGTCAAAACCGAAGTCCAGCGCTTATTGGATGCAAATGTAATCAGGGAGGTCAAGTACCCCGAATGGTTGAGCAATGTGGTTATTGCCACAAAAGAAGGGAGCAGTAAGCTCCGAATGTGCATTGACTTCAGAAACTTGAACGATGCTTGCCCAAAAGATTCATACCCCCTCCCACCAATAGACCGGTTGGTAGACTCAACTGTCGAATACTGGGTCCTAAGTTTCCTAGACACCTTCAGTGGATATCATCAAATAAGGATGGACCCTGAAGACGAGGAGAAGACCGCCTTCATCACCGAGGGTGGAACCTATTGTTACATCAGAATGCCCTTCGGGCTAAGAAATGCAGGAGCTACCTACCAGAGGTTGATGAGCAGGGTCTTTAATAACCAAATAGGGAGGAACATGGAAGTCTATGTCGATGACATGATAGTCAAGAGCAAGCTGCCTAACGACCACGTCGCAGATTTAAGGGAAACTTTCCACCAGCTCAGAACCTTCGGGATTCGCCTTAATCCCGAAAAATGCATCTTCGGCGTAACCTCGGGAAAGTTTCTTGGGTACATGGTATCAGAAAGAGGCATTGATGCTAACCCAGAAAAAATTAAAGCCCTGCTTGAATTCCGAACTCCCGTCACAATAAAAGATGTGCAGAGACTCACCGGAAGGATAACCTCTCTTAGCAGGTTTATTTCCAGGTATGGGGACCGGTGTCGAGCATTCTTCAAAGTCCTCACTAAGGCAGCAAAAAAGGAGGGCAACCTCGGATGTGATGATCACCCTTGGAATGAGGACTGCCAAAGGGCTTGGGAAGAACTCAAAATCTACTTAGCCCGTCTGCCCACTCTTCGGCAACCACGCGAGGGGGAGCCCCTCGTGTTGTACCTCGCCGTCACAGAAAAAGCAGTAAGCTCGGTCCTGGTGAAAGAAGAAGGGCCGAAGCAATGGCCGGTTTATTATGTAAGCAAGTCCCTGCATGGCGCCGAAGTCAGGTATCCCTTGCTACAAAAAGCTATATATGCCCTGGTACTGGCAGGAAGAAGACTACGGCCATATTTTCAAGCTCACCCAATCATCGTCCGAAGTAGTCTACCTCTACGGGACGTCATGAGGAAAGTTGATCATTCGGGAAGGCTTTCCAAATGGTGTATAGAGCTTGGCGAGCACGACATTACTTATGAACCTCGGAAAGCCATAAAGGCTCAAGCGCTGGCAGACTTCATTGCCGAAGTACCCATCACCGAGGACAGCCATTCGGATCCTGGCGAAGATGAGCCAGAATGGACTTTGTATGTAGATGGAGCCTCAGGGTCCGAACACCAGGGAGCCGGGGTAATTATCAGAGGCCCCGAAGGTCTAGAAGTAATGAAGGCCATCAAGTTCAGCTTTAACGTCACCAACAATATGGCCGAATACGAAGCTCTCATAGCAGGGTTGCGCCTAGCCAGAAAAATTGGTGTAAGAAACTTGAAAGCCCACAGCGATTCCCAGCTGGTAGTTCGGCAAACAGCAGGGGACTATGGGGCGAAGGACCCGACCTTGGCAAAATACCATGAACTGGTAGCAAAGCTTATCCGAGAGTTCGACACCGTGCGAATCGAAAATGTGCCTCGCCGAGATAATGCCGAGGCAGATTGCTTGGCAAAATCGAAGACATGCACCGAGGTGCTAAACCACCCGAGCATCACAGTGCTGAGCATAGTAACTTCGGGAAAAGGCTGGAAAGATCCGATAAAAAGATATCTCGCAACCGGTGCACTCCCCGAAGACCCCAACGAAGCGGCAAAAGTACGAAGATGCTCCGGTCGTTTCTTCCTAATTGGAGAAGAATTATATCGGCAAGGATATGCAAATCCACTGCAGAGGTGTGTCGGCGAAGAGGATATTGAAATGATCCTCGAAGAAGTTCACGAAGGCGCTTGTGGTTCGCACATTGGAACCGACGCCTTGGCAGCAGTAATACTTCGCCAAGGATACTTTTGGCCTACCCTAAGAAAGGACGCTAGGCAGTTCGTCCAGAAATGTGGTAATTGCCAAAAACACGCGAGTATCCAAAGGACACCCTCGGAATTGGTAACTTCGGCTGACTATCCCTGGCCCTTCGCAGTTTGGGGCATAGACCTCATTGGGCCACTCCCGACAGCGCCTGGAGGCGTGAAGTTCTGCGTAGTCGCAGTGGACTATTTCTCTAAATGGGTCGAGGCAGAACCCTTGGCGACTATCTCGGCAAAAGATGTGCAGAAGTTCGTATGGAAGAACATTGTATGCAGATTTGGCATACCAAGGGTGCTAGTAGCCGATAATGGGTCCCAGTTCACAGACAAGGGGTTCCAAGAATTTATCAACAACCTCGGAATAAAAATGCACTTCGCTCCAGTAGCTCACCCCCAAAGCAATGGGCAAGTAGAGGTATCTAACAGGACCATAAAAAATGGTCTGAAAAAGAGGTTGGGGGAAGCAAAAGGGAAATGGCCAGGAGAGCTCCCAAGCGTGTTATGGAGCTACCGAACAACACCCCGAAGAGCCACAGGGGAAACACCTTTTTCACTTGTTTTCGGTACAGAGGCTATCATCCCAATTGAGATAGTACAACCATCGGTACGGGTACAAGTGTTTGACGAAAGGGGAAATGACCTCGGCCTAAGAACCAAGCTTGACCTCGTCGGCGAGCACAGGGAAATAGCCGAGCTGAGAAGAAAAGCTTTTCAGCAAAGAGTGGCCGCGGCTATAAACTTGCGCGCCAGGCCAAAGGGAATAAAGAAAGGAGACCTCGTTCTCCGAAAGGTTGAATTTGGACCCCGAAGACCATCCCATGGGGTACTTCGCGAAAATTGGGAAGGTCCTTATCTGGTACTTGCCGAAGTGCGAAAAGGAGTTTATAAGCTCGGCGATACCGAAGGCGTAGAATTAAAAAATACATGGCATTCGGACGCCTTGAAAAAATTCTATGTTTAGGATTTTGATGGGAGTTAGAAAAATTTCTAAGTACAAAAGCTTCTTAGAAAATCTTTCTAAAGTACAAAAAGCTTCTTTTCACCAGAGCGGTCGTCGCCGAGCACGATTTAAGAGAATTTATGTACAAAGGTTATCAATCTTCTCTGAAGTTGGAAATTTACTTAAAGAGAATTGCGCGAGGGCGATTCCAAGGCTAATTGCCGTAATAAGCATGATTTTCCGAAGTCTCTTGAGCGAACGTGTTCGGGACAGTGGGAAATGAAAAAATCTTGCAAAAGACTTAGCCAAAAAATTTCCCAAAAGAAAGAAGGAGTCTTTATTAACAAAGATGGCTCTGATTACAAAGAAGGAAGCTCGCCAAAAGAAGAAGTGCAGAAAAGAAGAAAAGAAGGCAAAGGACCCTAACACAAGCTAAGGAATCTCGGCATCTCGAGAGCCACCAACCCCCGCGTCCTTGTCTACCGCCTTCAGCACCGGAAGAGGAAAGGGCAAGTTGAGGTGCTCAATTTTGGACCAAGACCACCGAGGCCCCTCGGGAATGTTTAGGGCCGCCAAGAAGGAGAGGTCCAGATCTAGGAACCTTTGCAGAACTTGATGCTGAGCAAGGCAAAAGCTGTCCTGAAAACTGACCTTGGTCGCTTGCTCGGCCTTCTCCTTCTCGACCGCTAAATCGTCAAGTTCCTTCTCCAGATCAGCGATCTCCTTCTTCAATGCCTTCGTTTTCTTCTTCTTCGGCTCCTTCTTCAAAGACTCGACCTCGGCCTAGAGTGCGGCCTTCTCAGCAAGCACCTTCGCCAGGAGAGCCTCAGACTCTGACTTCTCCTTTTGATATGCCTCGTTTGCCGAAGTCAGCTCCGCCACCTTGGAGCCGAGGTCAGAAATCTTTTGGGAGGAGTCTTTCAAGAGCTCCTCTTTTTCCTTCAATAACTCCTCCCGAACGGCAGCAACCTCCTTCTTTGCAGCTTGAGCCGTCTCCGCGTTCTTGACAACCAAGTCAGAGCACATGGCCTTGGATTTCTCCACACAGTCTAAGGCCCAGACTCGGAATGCCGCTTGCTTCGCTGCCCGAACCCTGAGGAGGCCAGTGTACCCCAACAGCTGCAAAGAAGTAAGAACAAAGTCAGTAAGGCAAAAAATGAGCCAAACACTTAGAAGAAATCAAAAAGGAAAAGACAAAGGCCTGAAGTATACCTGGGCAGCGTGCTCGGAAACTTTTGCAGCAAGGGACTCTTCATCCGGGCACGCCTCGGAAATGGCCTTGAAAGAGGCCTCGGTGAGGATCCCCTTTGAAATTTGGTTGGCCATTTAATGGCAGTCACCGGAGTACAAGTTCATGTCCTCCGTAAATGACCAGAAAGGCTCCCTCGGGATCTTCCCCTTCGGGATATGGGAATCCCGAATGGCCCGTTTCCGGGCGTCCTCAGCTGCCCATGCCAAAGATGGTACCTCCTCTTCACGGCAAGACGAGAAGCTTGTTAAGACGAGCAGTCCTCAAAATTCAAAAAAAAAAAAAACAACAAACCTGGCGGCACCTCGGCAACATCATCGTCGGAATCCCGGACCCCCTCGGCAGAGATTTCCTTGCCTTTGCTCTTGCGGCGCTCCTCGGCGGAAGGGACTTCCACCAAGGTGTCTAGAAGAGCCGCTAAGGAAGTGGGACTCCGAGGAGGGGCGTCAGCGGTAACCTCGGTTGGTGGGGCAACAGCAGCGTCAGGCTCTTTCTGCGCCTCCTCGGGAATTTCCGGGGGAGGAAGAGGCGCGTCTTTCTTCGCCCGCTTTGCCGAGGATGGCCCGGCCCCAGACGATTTCCGCCTTCGGGAGACGGCCTTCTTTGTTTGCTCCCCCTTCTCGGCTTGACCGAGGAAGAGCGCCTTGTAGTAAGCAGCGGACTCGTCGCCCATCTCTGAAAAAGAAGGAAAATATCAGTGTGAGTCTAAGTGGTATCTATAACAAAAAATTTTTTGGATAACTTACTCTCACAAAAGGCCTCGTAAGTAACCTCCTTCCGAAGGAGTTTCACCAGCCAGGAGTCTTTCCCGGCGATGGCAGGAGCCGGCATCCCGAGGTCCGTCTTATGCTCCTTCACTACCCCTAGTTCCCGAAGGACCTCTTCGGTCATCAGTTTCCACATGATGGGGAAAGGGTAGAGGGAGCGTGAAGGGACCTCGGAGTCCCAGTCGGAGACTGCCCGGATCCGTCTGTCGAAGTCCGCGAACCTGGCCGCCAACTCAGGAGTCAGCAGCCTCTTCGGGTCTACAACATCCGTCTCCAGCCTTCCCGAAGCCCACTTGGTCGGAACGTACGACCAGGCCTCCTCCATCTTCAGAAAAAAGAATTTTTCTTGCCACCCTCGCCAGCTGTCCTTAGTGGCAAAGGTGAACATATACTTTTTGCTCCCTGATCCCCGAGGTAGCATGAAGTAAAAGCCACCCTTCGGGACCGCGTAGAGCTTATAGTACTGCATAAAAAGAATGAAATGGGGTTCTATTTTGAAAATGCCGCACATGCAAAGGAAGGCGTTAAAATAGCAGTACGAGTTCGGGGAAAGTTGATTTACGGCAATGCCATGAAATTGGAAAAAGTCACAAATCACCCTCGAGGGAGGAAACCGAAGTCCGGCCTTCAGTTGGGCGTGAAAAATGGTAACCTCATTTCGGCGGTTCATAAAACTGACCACCTGAGGGCCAGGAAGTCTGGTGGTGGCGTAAGAAGGAAGAAAAAACTTTTTGGTCCATCTTTCTAATTTTTCTGAAGTCGTACAGCAAGTATGATTGAGAAGAGGAAGCCAGCTCTCTGGGATGGGGGAAACAGACATAAGAGGAGTTGGTCAAGACATTTTCAAAGAAAAAAGTACTTTGGGGGATGAAAAACTGACTTCGGGAAAGCTTTCAGAAAAGCAAAAGAGCATAGAAAATCAAAGGATCTTGAGAGTCAAAACCCACCAACGCTTTGCCAAAATCTGGGTTTGGAGTCGCCGTCATAAAAGGTGGCCGGAAATCACCTGAGAAAAAGCACCACCGCGAAAAATGCAAAAACAGTTGTGAGCAGGGGAGGAGCAAAAGCAGAACAAGAAGAACTTATGACGAAACAGGCTATATATAGGCCGAAGGCAGATAGGCGAATCGGTGGCATAAGTACTCCACGAAGGCGAACAGTCGCCATAACTGCTCCCTGCGTCTAAAAAGGCGCACCTGCCGTAACCGATGCAGTCCCCTCCAATGATAGCGTGCCATGTGTCAGCCGTCGCGCCAAATAAGGGACACGCCTCCTGACACCCCTAAACCCTGGGCGCGCCGCTCCAGACTGACACGCTTGGTTATGAGACGCGACGTTGAGCAGACTTGCAAAAGGAAAGAAGTGGGTTACCTCGAAGACACCAAAAGACAGGCTATGGTCGAACAGCCTATGTCTTCGGACAAAAAGGTGCATCTTCGGCACAGGTATTACACCCAAGACCCCCGAAGGGCGCCCTCAGAAAGCCTACAAACCAAAGTATTCACTTCGGCCTTCCAAAGGGGGGCATGTGATAGCCGAAGGGCTATCGCCTTTTTCAGTACATACATCTTGCCAATAGTATGGTTAGGAAACCTGGCGTTACCCGAAAGAGGCGATATCACGGATCTCGGAAGGAGCGAAGTTAAATACCCCGAACTCGAGACTTCGGCTAGAACGTCAGGAATTCCAAGGATGCTACCGGCTCCCTCGGGGGACCAAACGGTTTGCCTTCGGAGATGATGAACCAGCTATTTGAAGCAGGAGAGAATCTCTTTGAAGGTGGAGCCCCCGAACCAGGGAACTCCCTGAACTACAGGCGTAATTCCCGAAGAAGGGCGTCTGTACCGAAGGATGACCTCGCCAGAGAACCTCGGGAGTACGGCATGGGCATTTAAGGAGCCTCTGACATGTCACCCACATGCACTACACACCGCCTCGAAGAGCGGTCTGACGCGCCGATGCCGTCCAAGTCTTGTCACGACCTTTCTCGGTCCCAGACCCGAGGAGCCTACAAACTGCTACCTGTCCCCTACGCCCGGAAGTACAGATCGCACTCGACTGAACACGTGTCGTGATCTGAACGGGCTGGGCACCACTATAAATATCAAGAAACAAGCCCTGGCAAAGGACACCTCTCCCATGGAAAACATAAGCAGGCAATATCCCCCAACTCTCTGGCATTCTCTCCTCCCTTCTCCTCCTAAAAGTGCTGACTTGGGCGTCAGAGGCTCCTCCCCGGAAAAACACTCCGGGGACCTCCTAACCTCTTTCTCCTGAGCATTTTAGGTACACTCCCCTGGGAAATCTTTTCTCCAGGCATTCTCCCTCTCGGGAAGTCCCTCCCGGAGTCACAATGTCACTGGACGAAGATGCTGCCCGGCGTCAGGGACTTATGTTCTCACTTTACCTAGTGGATTAGTTTTAGAATTAGACAACTGCTACTTTGTGCCTACTATTAGTAGAAATTTGATTTTTGTTTCTTGTTTGGACAAGAAAGGTTTTTCATTTATAATAAAGGACAAATGTTGTTCTATTTATTTGAATGAAATCTTTTATGGTAGTGCTCAACTTAGCAATGGGTTGTATGTTCTAGACCTCGAAGATCCAATCTATAATGTGAATACCAAGAAGGTCAGATTAAATGATTCGAACCTGACCTATCTCTGGCACTGTCGCTTGGGCCATATAAATGAGACCCGCATATCCAAGCTCCATAAGGATGGACTCTTGGACTCATTTGATTTTGAATCATATGAGACATGTGAGTCATGTTTGTTGGGCAAGATGACCAAAGCCCCATTCACAGGGCAAAGTGAAAGGGCTAATGACTTACTAGGACTTATACATAGTGATGTATGTGGCCCTATGTCTACACAAGCTAAAGGAGGTTTCCAATACTTCATTACTTTCACTGATGACTTCAGCAGATATGGCTATGTGTATCTCATGAGACACAAGTCAGAATCTTTGAAAAGTTCAAAGAATTCAAGAATGAAGTAGAGAATCAACTCGGTAAAAGTATCAAAGTGCTTCATTCAGATCGAGGTGGAGAGTACTTGGATCGAGAATTCCTTGACTATCAGAAGGAGTGTGGTATAGTTTCACAACTCACTCCACCAGCTACACCTCAATGGAATGGTGTATCTGAAAGGATAAATCAAACTCGGTTAGACATGGTTCGTTCTATGATGAGTCAAGCTGACCTTCCAAACTCCTTTTGGGGACATGCTCTAGAGACAGCCAATTTTACACTAAACCGAGTGATAGCCGAAGGACCATCTCCTCTCCCAATGCATACTTCCTGCCGGAAGGATGATTAGGAAGCCTGGCGTCACCCGAAAGAGGCACTATCACTAACCTCGGAAGGAATGGAGCCAAGCACCCCGAACTTGGAACTTCGGCGAAGAATGCCAGGGATCGCAAAGATGATGCCAGCTCCTTCGGGGGACCGAATGGATCGCCTTCGGTTACAGAGAATTAGCTATCGCAAACAGAAGGGAATCTCCCCGAAGGTGGAACCTCCGAACAAGGGAACCCCCCAAAAGCACGAGCGTAACTCCAAAAGAAGGGCGACCGTGTCAAAGAACGACCTCGCCCAGAGGACCTCGGGAGTACGGCATGAGCATTTAAGGAGCCTCTAACCTGCCGCCCACAGATGCTACATGTCACCTCAAACGGCGATTTGACACGCCGATGCCATCCAGGTCTTGTCACGACCTGTCTCGGTTCAAGACTCAAGGAGCCTGTCACCAGCTACTCGCCCCCTACGCCCAGAAACTCAGAGAACATCCGACCGAACACGTGTCGTCATCTGAACGGGCTGGGCTTCTCTATAAATACCAGGGAACAGACCCTGGCAAACGGTTCGACTCCTCCTCCTTGAGAAAATACAGGCAAGCCCACTAAAAACTCTAGTGCTTCCCCCTTACCTTCTCAGGAAACTGACTTGGGCGTCGGAGGCTCCTCCCCGGAAAAGCACCCCGGGGACCTCCTAACCCTCTTCTCTGAGCTTTTCAGGCACATTCCCCTAGGAAACCTCAACTCCAGACGCTCTCCTCCACAAGAAGTCCTCCCGGAAGTCACCATGCCTTCCAGTGAAGATGTCTCAGGGCATCATTTGGCACCGTCTGTGGGAACCCATCCTCGGGTCGCCGTCGTTGAGACTCGGCGTTCTAAGGACAAGGGACTCCCGAGTCCCCGTCCGCCCTTGAAGTCCAACCGGCCACTAAGCAAGCCCTCCTAGGGACTTCCACGCCTGAGGAAGAGCGTCCTCTGGTCATAACCATGAGCTTTCTGTGCGACTTTCAACATTCTGTTGTGGCTGAAATGACACAACAGATAGACCGAAGGTGGCCGCAACAAGCTCAAGCCCAAAGACCTCCTTCGCTAGCACACCCTCGGGAAAAAAGTCCCAAACCAACCCATTGTAGTTCAGGATGCGGAGACCCACGAGAGGAGTCTTCAATGGAAAACATGCCCCTCGGGGCACGGCTCGTGGGACAAGCAGGGTCAAGATGACCCAAAATCACACACAGGAGGAGCCAGTCACCTGAGGCGAGGTCCCCATCCCCTCAGCGCCGAACTCACTCTCCGAAGAGGCATCAGCAATCTCCCCTCCCAGAAGAAGAACCTAGTGCCACGATCCTTATGGAGAAGATATTGGCGAGGTTGGACAGAGTGGAGAAACAGGTGGCCCGCAAACCCGTCTGGGCTAGGCTGTCTGGAACCTTTTGTGGGGATGAGTCCCCATTCACCCAAAATATAGTTGAGGCAGCCATGCTAGGTGACTTTAGAGTACCTCGGCTGGAAACTTATGATGGCCGTACTGATCCATAGGCCCATCTGACCAAGTACAGATGCAGCATGATGATGCACGGTGCCGACGGCGCTACCTTGTGCAAATGTTATGAGGTCACTCTCACTGGGCCAGCAATAGCCTGGTATAATTCATTGGCCCCAGGAACCATCACAGAGTTCTAGGAGTTATCCATAGCCTTCACGCAACAGTTTATCGGAAGTCAGCCAACGGCGAAGATGCCGGTTCAGATGTTCGACATAGCGCAAAGAATTGGAGAGACCATCCGCGACTATGTCGAGAGATTTAACAGAGAGGCCTTGAGTGTCCCAGACTTTCGGCCTGAAGTACACATCCTTGCGATGACACGGGGCCTTCAGAGGGACTCACAGCTGTTTTACGAATTCTCCAAGGACCCCCCGGACACGCTGGGCGAATTGTACCGAAGGGCCGAACAGCACATGACAGCCGAAGAACTGAGAATGGGCGGACCGAAGTCCGATCACACCCGGGCCGAAGGGTCCAACCAGCAAACCCGGTATCCCACCGAACAGGCAGGCCGACCTCGGAGAACGAGAGGAAGGAAACTCCCCATTTTCACACCCCTGAACACCACAAGGACCAACATCCTCATGACAATGGAAAGGCAGGGAACTCAGGTTCAGCGGCCACGGGCCATGACCGCCGACAACAGAAAGAATATGAAGAAGTTCTGCCAGTTTCATCGCGACCACGGCCACGACACCGAAGACTGCTTCCAATTGAAAAAGTATATAGAGTCGCTGATAAAACAGGGCCAACTTCGGCGTTATCTGCGCATGCCTTCCCCGAAAGGGAGAAAAGAGGAGGAAGGGAAGGCAGAAGATGAGGACTACGACTCCGACAGGCGGAGAAACCGAAGTCCGAAAAGGCGCCCCCCACCTCCAGCGGGAATCATACAAACAATTACGACGGGACTGCCATCCTCGGAAAGAAAGAGGAAGGCCAGAGAAATAGCAGTCATGGAGTATCAAAGTCCAACAAAAAAGCTGGCCCGAAAGGATGGTTCCGCCGTCATTTTTCCCCATGACGACCCATTATTGATCATGGCGAGAATAGGAAACTGGGACGTCAAGAGAGTGCTGCTTGACGACGGATCAAATGCCGACGTCCTGTTTTCACACTTGCTGCCGAGGTTGGGTGTATCTAGCAGCAACCTCAAGCCCGTCACCTCACCTACCTTCAGGGTAGGTCCGTCCAAACTGCCGATGATCTCCCTTTGATGCTGAAAGGAACTTCGGTGATTGGGACAGCAGAGTTGTACGCCTCCACAATGGCAAGGTTCATCCCTCGGATGGATGTCCCTTCATCGTACAACGCCATCCTTGACAGACACAGGGAAACTAGCAAGTTCAACTGCCGAAAGGCGAAGTAAGGCTCCTAACTTTATGGAAGCAAGCGCCAAAAAAGGCGCCTTCAGAAGTGGGGCTATCATCAAATAAGGATGGACCCTGAAGATGAAGAAAAAACCGCCTTCATCCCCGAGGAAGGAACAAACTGCTACATCAGGATGCCCTTCGGGCTGAAAAACGCAGGAGCCACCTACCAGAGGTTGATGAGCAAGGTCTTCAGTGGCCAAATAGGGAGAAACATGGAAGTATATGTGGATGACATGATAGTCAAAAGCAAACTGCCTGGCGACCACGTCGCAGATCTAAAGGAAACTTTCCACCAGCTCAGAACCTTCGGGATCCGCCTTAATCCCGAAAAGTGCATCTTCGGAGTGACCTCGGGAAAGTTCCTTGGGTACATGGTATCAGAAAGAGGCATTGATGCCAACCCAGAAAAAATTAAGGCTCTACTCGAGTTCCGAACTCCTGCCACAATAAAAGATGTGCAGAGGCTCACCGGAAGGATAACCTCCCTCAGCAGGTTTATTTCCAGATATGGAGACCGGTGTCGACCATTCTTCAAAGTCCTCACTAAGGCAGCAAAAAAGGAGGACAACCTCGGGAGTAATGACCATCCTTGGGGTGAAGACTGCCAAAAGGCCTGGGAGGAACTCAAAATCTACTTAGCCGGTCTGCCCACTTTGCGGCAACCTCGCGAGGGAGAGCCCCTCGTGTTATACCTCACCGTCACAGAAAAAGCCGTAAGCTCGGTCCTTGTGAAAGAAGAGGGGGCGAAGCAATGGCCAGTCTACTATGTAAGCAAGTCCCTGCATGGCGCCGAAGTCAGGTACCCTCTGTTGCAAAAAGCTATATATGCCTTGGTGCTAGCAGGAAGAAGGCTGCGACCATATTTTCAGGCTCACCCTATCATCGTCCGAAGCAGTCTACCTCTGCGCGATGTCATGAGAAAAGTTGATCATTCGGGAAGGCTTTCCAAATGGTGCATAGAGCTTGGCGAACACGACATCACTTATGAACCTCGAAAGGCCATAAAAGCTCAAGCTCTGGCAGACTTCATTGCCGAAGTACCCACCACCGAAGATAGCCATCCAGATCCAAGCGAAGGTGAGCCAGAGTGGACTTTGTACGTCGACGGAGCCTCGGGGTCCGAACACCAGGGAGCTGGGGTAATTATCAGAGGTCCCGAAGGCCTTGAAGTAATGAAGGCTATTAAGTTCAGCTTTAACGTCACCAACAATGTGGCTGAATATGAAGCCCTCATAGCAGGACTACGCCTAGCCAGAAGAATTGGCGTGCGAAATCTAAAAGCCCACAGCGATTCCCAGCTAGTAGTTCGGCAAACGGCAGGAGACTATGGGGCGAAGGACCCAATCTTGGCAAAATATCACGAACTGGTGACAAAGCTCATTCGAGAGTTCGACACCATACGGATCGAAAACGTACCTCGACGGGATAACGCCGAAGCAGACTGCTTGTCGAAGTCAAAAACATACACCGAGGTACTAAGCCGCCCGAGCATTGAAGTACTGAGCATAGTAACTTCGGAAAAGGGCTGGAAAGACCCGATAAAAAGGTATCTTGCGAACAACGCGCTCCCCGAAGACCCCATCGAGGCTGCAAAAGTGCGAAGACGCTCCGGGCGATTCTTCCTAATAGGCGAAGAACTGTATCGGCAGGGATATGCAAATCCTTTACAGAGGTGTGTTGGCGAAGAGGATACTGAAATGATCCTCGAAGAAGTCCACGAAGGTGCTTGTGGTTCACACATTGGAACCGACGCCCTGGCGGCAGTGATACTGCGCCAAGGATACTTTTGGCCTACCCTGAGAAAGGACGCTAGGCAGTTCGTCCGAAAATGTGGTAACTGCCAAAAACACGCAAAAATCCAGAGGACACCCTCGGAAACGGTGACTTCGGCTGACTATCCCTGGCCCTTCGCAGTCTGGGGCATAGACCTCATAGGACCACTCCCAACAACGCCCGGAGGCATGAAATTCTGTGTAGTAGCAGTAGACTACTTCTCCAAATGGGTCGAGGCGGAACCGTTGGCTACTATCTCGGCAAAAGAAGTGCAGAAGTTCGTGTGGAAGAACATCGTATGCAGATTTGGCATACCAAGGGTACTAGTAGCTGATAATGGATCCCAGTTTATAGACAAAGGGTTCCAGGAATTTATCAGTGACCTCGGAACAAAAATGCACTTCGCCCCAGTAGCTCACCCCCAAAGCAATGGGCAGGTAGAAGTATCCAACAAGACCATAAAAGATGGTCTGAAAAAGAGGCTGGGGGAAGCAAAAGGGAAATGGCTAGGAGAGCTCCAAAGTGTACTGTGGAGTTACTGAACAACACCCCGAAGAGCAACAGGGGAAACGCCTTTTTCACTCGTTTTCGGTATAGAGGCCATCATCCCAGTCGAGGTAGTGCAACCATCAATCCGAGTACAAGTTTTTGATGAAAGTAGAAATGACCTCGGCCTAAGAATCAAGCTCGACCTCGTCGGCGAACATAGAGAAATAGCGGAGCTGAGAAGAAAAACTTTTCAGCAGATAGTGGCCATGGCTATAAACTTGCGTGCCAGGCCAAAAGGAATAAAGAAAGGAGACCTCGTTCTTCGAAAGGCTGAATTTGCACCTCGTAGGCCCTCCCACGGGGTATTTCGTGCGAACTGGGAAGGTCCCTATCTGATCCTTGCCGAAGTACGAAAAGGGGTGTACAAGCTCGGCAATTCTGAAGGTATAGAATTAAAAAATACGTGGCATTCGGACTCCTTGAGAAAATTCTATACTTAGGATCTCGGCGAAGAAGATTGTGCTGTACAAGTTATAAAAATTCTCTAAGTATGAAAGTTTCTTAGCCAAAAAGTCTTAAGCATAAGAGGTGCAAATTCCGCAAAAGTGGCTGACCAGATAAGGTTTTCCGAAGTCTCTTGGGCGAACGTGTTCGGGACAATGGAGAAAACCTGGCAAAAGACTTAGCCAAAATTCTTGGGCATAAGTTGTACAAGTCAAGATTTCACGAAGAAGGTTGCCATGCTAAGCGCAGATAAGGTTTCCCGAAGTCTCTTGAGCGAATGAGTTCGGGACAAAGGGAAACGAAAAATCTCGCAAAAATACTTAGCCAAAGTTTCTAAAAAAGTCTCTTATTAAGATAAATTTGCTTACAAAGAAGGAAGATTGCCAGAAAAAGAAGTACAAAAGAGAAGGAAAATAAGGCAAAAGGCCCTAGAACAAACTAAGGATTCTCGGTGTCCCGGGAGCCACCAGCTCCTACATCCTTCTCCACAACCTTCCGCGCCGGAAGCGAATGGGGCAGGTTTAAATGCTCAATCTTGGACCAAGACCACCGAGGCCCCTCGGGAATGTTCAGAGCCTCAAAAAAAGAAAGGTCCAAGTCTGGGAACCTTTGAAGAACTTGATACCGAGCGAGGCAAAACCCGTCCTGAAAACCAACTTTGGTCATCTGGTCGGATTTGTCCTTCTCGACACCGAGGTCTTCAAGGTCCCCCTTCAGATCCGCGACCTTCTTCTTCAGCGCCTTCACCTTCTTCTTCTCCGGCTCGTTCTTCAAAGACTTGACCACGGCTTGAAGTGTGGCTTTCTCTTCAAGCACCTTCGCCAGGAGAGCCTCAGATTCTGACTTCTCCTTTTGAACTGCCTCGTTCGCCGAAATCAGCTCCGCCACCTGGGAGCCGAGGTCAGAAATCTTCTGGGAGGAGTCCTTCAAAAGTTCTTCCTTTTCCTTCAGGAACTCCTCCCGAATGGCAGCAACCTCCTTTTCTGTAGCTTGAGCCAGCTGCGCGTTCTGTGTGGCCAGTTCCGAGCACTGGGCCTTATATTGGTCGATGGTGCCTACGGCCGAGGCTCGGAACAGCGCCTGCCTCGCCACCCGAACTCTGAGGAAACCAGCGTACCCCAGTAGCTGCAGAGAAACAAAGACAAAGTTAGTAAGGCAAAGAAGAAGAGGCAGACATTTAGAGGAAATCAAAAGGAAAAACACAAAGGCGAGAGGCGTACCTGGGCAGCGTGCTCAGAGACCTTCGCGGCAAGGGAGTCATCATCAGGGTGAGCCTCCGCGATGGCCTTGAAGGAGGCCTCAGTAAGCACCCCATTTGAGATCTCCTTAGCCATTTGCTGGCAGTCTCCGGAGTACAAATTCATGTCCTCCGTAAACGTCCAGAAAGGCTCCTTCGGGACCTTCCCCTTCGGGATATGGGCATCCCGAAGGGCCCGCTTTCGGGCGTGCTCGGCCACCCAACCCGGAGATGATATCTCCCCTGCATGGCAAAAACAAAAAATTGGTCAAGGCAAGAAAATCTCAAAACCCACAAAAAAGAAGGCACCACAGTTTGATAGAAAAACAAACCTGCTGGCACCTCGGCGACGTCGTCGTCGGAAGCCCGAGCCTCCTCGGTAGAAATCCCCTTGCCCTTGCTTTTACGTCGCTCTTCGGCAGAAGGGGCCTCTACCAAAGCACCCAGAAGAGTCGCCGAAGGAGTGGGACTCTGAGCAGTGAGGTCAGCAACGACCTCGGCCGGCGGAACAGCAGCAGCCTCGGGCTCTTCGCCCACCTCCTCGGGAATCTCTGGGAGAGGAGGGGGCGCATCCTTCTTCGCCCGTTTGGCCACAGATGGCCCAGCACCAGACGTTTTCCATCTTCGGGAGATGGCCTTCTTCGTCTGCTCACCTTTCTCAGATTGCCCGAGGAAAAGCGATTTGTAGAAGGCAGCGGTGTCGTCGCCCATCTCTGAAAAGGAAAGAAGACATCAGTGTGAGTCCAGGGTGAAAATATAAAAAAGGGATTTGGAGATAACTTACTTTCATAAAAACTTTCGTAAGACTCTTCCTTCCGAAGAAGCTTCACCAGCCAGGAGTCTTTCCCGGCAATGGCAGGAGCCGGCATCCCAAGGTCCGTCTTGTGCTCCTTTACCACCTTTAGCTCCCGAAGGACCTCTTCGGTCATCAACTTCCAGTTAATGGGAAAGGGGTAAAGAGGGCGCGAAGGGACCTCGGAATCCCAGTCGGAGACAGCTCGGATCCGTCTGTCGAAGTCCGTGAAGATAGGTGCCAACTCGGGAGTCAGCAATATCCTCGGGTCAACGACGTCCATCTCCAGCCTTCCCCGAGCCCATTTGGTCGGAACATGTGACCAGGCCTCCTCCTTCTTCAGAAAAAAGAACTTTTGTTGCCACCCTCGCCAGCTGTCCTTGTTGGCAAAGGTGAACTTATATTTTTTGCTCCCTGATCCCCGAGGTAGCATAAAGTAGAAGCCACCCTTCGGGACCACGAAGAGCTTATAGTACTGCAGAAAAAGAATGAAGTGGGGTTCTATTTTGAAAACGCCACACATACAAAGAAAGGCGTTGAAGTAGCAGTACGAGTTCGGTGGAAGTTGGTTTACGGCAATGCCATGGAAATCGCAAAACTCGCAAACCATCTTCGGCGGAGGGTACCGAAGTCCGGCCTTCAGCTGGGCTCGGAAAATGGTAACCTCGTCACTACGGTTTGAAAAACTGAATTGGTCAGAACGTGGCAACCTCGTAGTGGCATAGGAGGGAAGGAAGAACTTCTTCTTCCATTTCTCTAGTTTTGCAGGAGTGGTGCAACAAGGGTGAGAAAGAAGAGGCTGCCAGCTCTCGGGGATAGGCATGATTGGCTGAAAAATGAGTTCAGAAAAAGGCAAAAAACAAGTTCGGAAAAGCTTGAAAAAGAAAAAATCAGAGGACTCTGGAGATCAAAAACCCACCGAATGATTTGCCAAAATCTGGATTTGAAAACGCCATCGTGAAAGGTGGCCGGAAAAAACCCCGTTAAACAGCACCGCCGCGAAAAGCAAGAAAGAAGGCAGGAGCACTTGAAAGACAGAGGAGAGCAAAAGGAGAAGCAAAAGGGGTTATGAAGGAACAAAAGTATATATAGGCCGAGGGGGGATAAGCGAAACGGCATCATAAATGCTGCGCGAAGGCAAGGAGTCGCCATAACTGCTTACTAAGCATAAAAAGGCACGCCCGTTGTAACCGACGCAACCCCCAGCCAATAAAAAGCTGCCATATGTCAGCCATCACGCCAAAAGAGGGACACACCTTCTGACAGACAGGGCGCCACTCCAGACTGACACGTCTGGTTACGAGACGCGACGTTTCACAGACCTAGAAAAGCAAAGAAGTAGGTTACCCTGGAGACACCAAAAGACGAGCTATGTTTGAACAACCCGCATCTTCGGACAAAAGGTGCACCTTCGGCAAGAGTGCTATACCCAAGGTGATGCGAACCCCGATGGTATAAAGACCATGAAATGCACCCAAGATGTTTTTCAAGCTCCACAAGACATCAAAGAGACTGGGTTTGAAGACCCCCACCCCTAATCAACCTGTGATTAGAAACGAGAAGTATAGAACTCCAAGAACACTTGTGCACCAAGGCAGTCCACAAAGAACCAAAGAGAAAACCTCTCCGAAGAGCAATATTATTTCGTCATTAATCTGTGTATTTACATCTAGAATATGTGCCTTTATATAGGCCTAAACTAGGGTAAAAATCTGGGCAAAATTCGCAACCCAAGTCACCTAGGAAACGTAGTTACAAAGGACTCAAGAAAACCTAGTCAAACTAGGATTCTTACACCCTTTTAACACATGTTTAAGGTGTGCAGCGAATTCCATTTATCCTAAGTGACCTAAATCACTTCCATGGCCTAAATAACATTCTAAATAATTTAAATAAACAGGAACATAAAATAAAATACGTTACAAAATAAGATTGGCCATAAAAACCCAAAATAGTCTTCTCAGGTGGTTCCTGCTTGTGTCTTCAACTTCAAGCTGAAATTCGAACTTGATACAGCCATGATTTCTCAAAATGAAAAGCATGAAAGTTGTAGATCTCTTTCTTAGCTTTTAAATGACACTTGAACCACACCAAGTGGATATCTAAAGCCAAATATATGACCAAAATACCATAACTACTTCTGAACCAGCGATAACTCGCAAATCGCAACTTTGCAGCTGAATTGGACCTCCTTAACGTGAAAACTGGGTTTCATAGTCTTCATATGATATGTAGCTCTAGATGTTAGCTTTCCAATGAATCAGGAATCACTCAATTCGGACATGTTTAGCTCAGGATATGAGTTTTCCACCAGAACATCGCCAATCTGTCAACATCCGAGCTTCAAGTGCACTAGTGAGCTCCTTAGCCTTCTTCCTTGTCAATGATCCACTAGTTATCTTCAATGGATCCTTTCCATCTTTGGTTGTGCCTTCTTTGATTGTATCAGCTCCCCCCTCCTTAGAAGGATTCGCCCTCGAATCAAAACCTACATTAGAAAAGGGAATTGAATCAATAAAAATGAAATAATCAACACATAAGCACTTACCTTTCACATAAGCACCAATAGCATGGAATGCTTGTGTATGGAGCTTTAATCTTGTGAAAAACCTGAACCAATATCCAAATGCAATGATAATTTTGATACCTCCAGGGTCAAAAACAAAGTTAGAAGCAATTAGCACAACAAATCTGAAATTTTGCACAATTTTCATCTTAACTCTAGGCATCACTTTCACTGCCTTTGCCATCTCAAAAACATTATTCTCACAACAAGGAAAAGTATAGGAATAATTTACCTTAGGGATGCTGTATGTACTTAAAACAAATGTACCTAAACTCACACAAGTGTTATGGTTATGAGAAACACAAGTTATGCATGTCAAAACAATAGTTTGCATAGGCCATTCAAACAAACAAGAATTGAACACAATGTGGCCTAAACTAATAACAAAACAATGATGCACGAATTTCACAAAAATCCTAAGCATTTTAAATGAAACAAGTTTGGAATAGATAGGATTAAGTGAAACCAATTCAGTAGCAAACTTATTTTTGCATCTATATGCACAACAATGCATGAAATTTGTGAATGAAATGTGACACAAAACAAAGGACTCAACATACCTCCTTAAAAGGCTGAATTTAAAACCAGAATTTTCACTTAAAATAAAAACTTTCGGGTTTGGACATAAAGTAAAAAAATCAATGCTCAAAAGTTTGTGTAATGCACGTGTCATGACAAAAAGATAGTTGCTGGAAATTAAAGATTGACACACAAAAATGGGCTGAACATGAATGGCAATCAAAGAAGTATGTAATGTATGTGTATGAGCTAATTTATGCATGAAAAATTCGGAAGAAGTAGATTTAACTTGAGGCAAAACAAAATAATGTGAAATGGATGCAAAACAAACAAATTCAAAAACAAAAGACACCAAAACAGATTT
Organism: Aquilaria sinensis; assembly: GCA_005392925.1. Taxonomy (NCBI): domain Eukaryota; kingdom Viridiplantae; phylum Streptophyta; class Magnoliopsida; order Malvales; family Thymelaeaceae; genus Aquilaria; species Aquilaria sinensis. The sequence continues at coordinate 223,045 of SMDT01002786.1, read as the reverse complement.
TTCTTTAGAGAAACTCAAGCAATTCCAAAGAGGATTTGACAAAACCAAAGAATTAGAAGCTTTAAAACCATATTTTGTCAAATTTTCATGCTTACTTCCTTCTCTTAATCTAGTTTCATGAAAACCATTCTTCAAAATAACATTGCAAGCAAACACACATTGTTTGAGATTTTCATGCAAAACTACATCATATCTAGGTGTTAGCAAGAAATACATTACAGTGGTTGGACTTAGTCTCCAAGTATCTTCCTTTGGAACCATAAAATTTTCACCTTTGCACTGAATGGCTTTGGTTGGAGTTGCATTAACTTCATCCCCTTGAAACATAGGATAAGAAACAATGTTAGGCAAACTTTTGCATATGAAATCACTTGGACTCACGTCAAATTGTTCCTTTTCAACCTCCTTCATTGGTTTGATGCATGGGACATGACTTGGAATATTGGGAACACCAACTTCTTTAATGGGCAGCAACTCACTTGATTCTTGTAGCTTATCTCCACTTAAGTCCTGAAAAGAAGACAACACAACACTAGAAAAAGACTTTGTTATGTTAGATGAAAGTATGGCTTCTCTGTAGGTCTTTCTCTCTTCACTCGGCTTAGGTTCATTGCACTCTTGTCTTCTCTCAACTTCGCACTCAATTTCTTCTCTCGGGAACTCTCCACTCTTCTTCCCCTCATGTTCACTCTTCTCACTTAATCTCTCGGTTGTTCTCTCGGCTTTCCCCTCATCACTCTTGCCCTCAACTTTCCCCTCATTTACTTTTCTCTCAACCTCACTTTGAAATTTTCTTTGATCCTCCAAAAGTTGTTGTGGTGAAAGTGGTACAAGCATGATTGACTTTTCTTGTTGCGGTTGAGACAAGCCTCCTATTATGGCCTCCACTTTTGGCTTGGGTACTTCTTTCACATCTTTACTCCATGCTCCTCTCCATGTGGAAATTCTTCCTTGACACATCTTGGATGCCTTGGACCTTTTGATGATCTTCTCGGCCTTGGTGGCATAATAAAGCAAATCCTCCATGTTCAAATAAGGTGCCATTTCCACTTTGTTGGTTATATCAGGATTGAGACCATTAATGAATCTAGCAATGGTGGTCTCCTCATCCTCCATGATTTTGGCTCGGGTCAAGGTCATCTCCAAGTCTTTATGGTAGTCCTCCACACTCCTTTGTCCTTGCACTAGCTTTTGAAGCTTTAGGCGTTGATCTCTATAGTAGGAGCTGGGCACAAATCTCCTCCTCATTAAGGCTTTAAGGGCTCTCCATGTGTGTATGGGCTCATCCTCATTCCTTCTCCTAGAAATAACATCCTGATTCCACCATACAAGAGCATAATTAGTGAACTTCATGGTAGCCAATTTAACCTTCTTTTCCTCGGGGTAATGATGGCAATCAAACACCATCTCAATCTTTTGCTCCCACTCCCAATATGCATCGGGATCATTCCTCCCTTGGAAGGATGGAATGGTAAACCTGATGGAGTTGAGATTGTTGTCCTCCCTTGGCTCACACCTCCTTGGGAACCCATGGTCATGCCAAACTCTTTCTTCCTCCTCGGGTTCTTCTCTCCTTGGACCTCTCCTTGGTTGCAAGATGGGATTTGGTCTCCTTGGCAACCTCAAGTCAATGTCCTCAATCCTCCCCACAAGTCTATTGAGAGTTTCTTGAAGCTCTCTCATGGTTGGCTCATCATTGTTTCTCACTTCCATCCTCCTATCCTCCTGGCCCTCCATACTCCTGAAAATAACAAAGATCCTCACAAACACTCACCTCACGTGTTTCACTCAAAAGATGAACACTCAAACACTCAATTTGTTAGTGAGATATTGCTATTCAAAGAGTTCTCAAAAGTTCTAAGAAAACTATCCTCAAAGCACACAAGAAAACTTGAATTTTTGAAGAACTATTTTGACTCCAAAAGAGGTGGGCTAAACAAGCTTTAAAAGACTCTAGGAAGCTCTTGCAATTGATGATCACAAGAACCACAAAGAAAGCTTTTTGGCTTAAAAACAATGGGATAGGTTTTGGGCACAAAAACTTTCAACACTTTTGAGAAAACTTCTTTTCCTTTGCAAGCTCTTTCTTTTGTTCTTTTCTTTTTCTTTTTTTTTCTTCTTTTTTTTTTTTTCTTTTTTCTTTTTTTTTTTTCTCTTTTTTTTTTTTTTTTTTTTGCTTGCTGTTTTGATGCTAAAACAACTTTCTCCTTCAAGTTCCTTGCTGCCAAAGACAAAAAGTTAGAATTCTTTTCGGACAAAACAAGAAACTAGTGAAATTGGCACAATTTGAAGCAACTTTTTGATACCGAAAATTCCTGAACTTGGATCCTTCTTTTTTTTGGTTGTTTTCTTGACTCTAGGATGCTAGAAACAATGAAAACAAGAAAGATTAATAGGGCTGGACACGAAACAGAAAGATAAGGAATAAACAAGAACAATTGAATTGAAACCGAGAACACAAGGTGACACGAATTGACTTCTTTTTGTTGTTTTTGTGACTTTCGGATTTGAACAAGGATGGAACAAAAAGACAGACCTGAAACAAGAAGAAAACGGATTAAAACAGAGAATTAAGACACAAAATTACTGGACAAAATTGAGAGAAAACCGAAGCTAAAACAAGAACACAAAGATATGTCCTTCAATGGAACTTGTGGCTCTGATACCAACTGATGCGAACCCCGATGGTATAAAGACCATGAAACGCGCCCAAGATGTTTTTCAAGCTCCACAAGACATCAAAGAGACTGGGTTTGAAGACCCCCACCCCTAATCAACCTGTGATTAGAAACGAGAAGTATAGAACTCCAAGAACACAAGCACACTTGTGCACCAAGGCAGTCCACAAAGAACCAAAGAGAAAACCTCTCCAAAGAGCAATATTATTTCATCATTAAGTAGTTACAAAGGACTCAAGAAAACCTAGTCAAACTAGGATTCCTACACCCTTTTAATACATGTTTAAGGTGTGCAGCGAATTCCATTTATCCTAAGTGACCTAAATCACTTCCATGGCCTAAATAACATTCTAAATAATTTCAATAAACAGGAACATAAAATAAAATACGTTACAAAATAAGATTGGCCATAAAAACCCAAAATAGTCTTCTCAGGTGGTTCCTGCTTGTGTCTTCAACGTCAAGCTGAAATTCGAACTTGATGCAGCCATGATTTCTCAAAATGAAAAGCATGAAAGTTATATATATCTTTCTCAGCTTTTAAATGACACCTGAACCACACCAAATAGATATCTGAAGCCAAATATATGACCAAAATACCACAACTACTTCTGAACCAGCGATAACTCACAAATCGCAACTTTGCAGCTGAATTGGACCTCCTTAACGTCAAAAATGGGTTTCATGGTATTCATATGATCTGTAGATCTAGATGTTAGCTTTCGAATGAATCAATAATCACTCAATTTGGATCTTTTTACCTCATGATATGATTTTTCCACCAGAACATCGCCAATCTGTCAACATCTGAGCTTGAAGTGCACTAGTGAGCTCCTTAGCCTTCTTTGTTGTCAATGGTCCACTAGTTATCTTCAATGGATCCTTGGAATCATTGGTTGTGCCTTCTTTGATTGTATCACAAGGCCCCGAAGTACTCCCTTTGAAAGCTGCTAAACCGAAGTTTCCACTTCGGCTTTCGGGAGGGGGGCTTGTGATAGCCGAAGGACCATCCCCTCTCCCAGTGCGTACTTCCTGCCGCAAGGATGATTAGGAAGCCTGGCGTCACCCAAAATAGGAACTATCACTGACCTCGGAAGGAATGGAGCCAAGCACCCCGAACTTGGAACTTCGGCGAAGAACGCCAGGGATCGCAAAGATGATGCCGGCTCCCTCGGGGGACCGAACGGATCACCTTCGGTTACAGAGAATTAGCTATCACAAACAGAAGGGAATCTCCCCGAAGGTGGAACCTCCGAACAAGGGAACCCCCCAAAAGCACGAGCGTAACTCCCGAAGAAGGGCGACCGTGTCAAAGAACGACCTCGCCCAAAGGACCTCGGGAGTACGGCATGAGCATTTAAGGAGCCTCTGACATGCCATCCACAGACGCTACATGCCACCTCAAACGGTGATTTGACACACCGATGCCGTCCAGGTCTTGTCACGACGAGTCTCGGTTCAAGGCTCAAGGAGCCTGTCATCAGCTACTCGCCCCCTACGCCCAGAAACTCAGAGAACATCCGACTGAACATATGTCGTCATCTAAACGGGCTGGGCTTCTTATAAATACCAGGGAACAGACCCTGGCAAATGGTTTGACTCCTCCTCCTTGGGAAAATACAGCCAAGCCCACTGAAACTCTAGTACTTCCCCTTAGCTTCTCAGGAAACTGACTTGGGCGTCGGAGGCTCCTCCCCGGAAAAGCACCCCGGGGACCTCCAAACCCTCTTCTCTGAGCTTTTCAGGCACATCCCCCTGGGAAACCTCAACTCCAGACGCTCTCCTCCACAGGAAGTCCTCCCGGAAGTCACTATGCCTTCCAGCGAAGATGTCTCAGGGCATCACCGAGTTCTATATAAATCGGTTCAAAAGACACCATATGAGATATGGAGTGGGAGGCATCCCAATTTGTGTTTTATGAAGATTTGGGGCTGTGACATTTATGTGAAATGTCAGTCCTCTAACAAACTAGGGCCCAAATCTCAAAAATGCCTTTTTATTGGGTATCCCAAAGAAACAAAGGGTTACAATTTTTACAATCCTTCTGAGAAAAAAGTGTTTGTTGCTCAAACTGGTGTCTTTTTAGAGAAAGAGTTTACCTCTAAAGAAACTAGTGGGAGGAAAGTAGAACTTGAAGAAATTCAAGAACAACAAGGAGACATCGAACCTGAAATGGAACATGACCAGACACCACAACATGTTGTGGTTCAAGAGTCTATTCCTGTAGCACAGAACCCACGTAGGTCTGGTAGGATTCGGCGTGAGCCTGAGAGATATGGATTTCTCATGACTCACACTGGTGATGTGATGCTCATGGATCAGGATGAGCCCACAACCTACCAACAAGCTATGTCAGGGCCTGACTCTGAGAAGTGGCTAGTGGCCATGAAATCCTAGATGGAATCCATGTACGAAAACCAAGCATGGACTTTGGTTGACCCACCTGAAGGGGTAAAACCCATAGGGTGCAAATGGGTTTTCAAGAAGAAAACTGACATGGATGGTAATGTGATTACCGTTAAAGCACGATTGGTTGCAAAAGGTTTCAAGCAAATTCATGGTATTGACTATGATGAAACTTTTTCACCAGTTACTATGCTTAAATCCATCCGAATTTTGTTCGCTATTCCTAGACACTATGATTATGAGATATGGCAAATGGATGTCAGAACTGCATTCCGAAATGGAAAGCTACTTGAGGATGTGTACATGACACAGCCTGATGGTTTTGTCACTCTTGAGAGTGCCAATAAAGTGTGCAAGCTGCGAAGGTCCATTTATGGACTGAAGCAAGCTTCTCGAAGTTGGAATCTTCATTTTGATGAAGCAATCAAAGAGTTTGGTTTTATCAAAAATGAAGATGAACCTTGTGTCTACTAGAAGGTTAGTGGGAGCGCTATTGTCTTCTTGGTGTTGTATGTAGATGACATACTACTCATCGGGAATGACATTCCTGAGCTACAGTCTGTGAAGACTTGGCTGGGGAAATGTTTCTCTATGAAGGACTTGGGTGAAGCAGGCTATGTGTTAGGTATCAGGATCTATAGAGATAGATCTAGAAAGCTACTTGGCCTAAGTCAAAGTACATATATTGACAAGGTGCTAAAGAGGTTTAGCATGCAAGATTCCAAGAAAGGATTCTTGCCCATGCCACATGGTCTAACTCTTTCTAGATCTTAGTGTCCGAGAATACCCGAGGAGAGGGAGCGCATGAGTAAGATTCCATATGCTTCAGCAGTTGGATCTATCATGTATGCCATGATATGTACTCATCCCGATGTCTCATATGCCTTAAGCATGACGAGTAGGTACCAATAAAACCCCGATGAGAGTCACTGGACAGCTATTAAGAACATCTTTAAGTACTTACGAAGGACTAAGGATGCATTCTTGGTCTTTGGAGGTGAAGATGAGCTTGTTGTAAAGGGTTACACCGATGCAAGCTCCCAATCCGATAAGGATGATTTTAGATCACATCTGGTTATGTGTTTTGTATTGGTGGTGGTACTATGAGCTGGAAAAGTTCAAAGCAAGAAATAGTAGCTGACTCTACAACAGAATCTGAGTACATTGCCACCTCTGATGCTGCAAAGGAGGCAATTTGGATCAAGAAGTTCATCACTGAACTTGGAGTGGATCCAAGCATTGCCGACCCGATAGAGCTTTATTATGACAACAATGGTGCAATCGCACAGGCTAAGGAACCTCGATCTCACCAGCGATCCAAACACATACTTCGACGCTATCACCTTATCAAGGAGATCATCGAAAGGGGTGATGTAAGGATATGCAGGACTTCGACAGATAGCAACATTGCTGATCCGATGACAAAGCCCCTTATGCAGCAAAAGCATGATAGCCATTCTAGGTCCATCGATATTAGATACATGGATTATTGGCTTTAGTGCAAGTGGGAGATTGTTAGTGTTGTGCCCAAAAGCCAATCATGAGATGATTGTATTTTTGCACATTAAGTCATGATATTTTATTAAGGCATTAATCCAGCAAATATGCTTGTTGTTTTGTTTCTACATAACTTAACAAACATAATTGTAACCCTAGAATAATGATATTCTTAAACATCCCTAGTCTAGTATTATTGTGGAGCGGGTTGCAAAAATACATAACGACTAGCATATGTGGAGACTAATATGAGATATGTAGTCTACATATGGGTACAAGTTGGAGAACTTGTGTACTGGACCAACCCACCATGAGAACACATCATGGATCGTTATATGAGGGTCATAAGTGATTCTCATAGTGATCATGGTGTTACACCCGGAAAGGGCTAGATGACTAAGTCCCGGGTTGAGTGGATGAGTGGCATAAAAAGTTTCCTAATTTGGAAACTTAGCAATTAAATTAAGGAGACATGGAATTAATTAATGAATGCGCATTAATGAGTGTAGACACTCTAGGAATTATGCTTGGCTTAGGCCAAGAGATTTGGTGATGAAAATGAGGGAAATTAAAGTTGAGGGACTCAATTGCTCAAAGGAAAAGTTTGTGGGAGGACTCAATTGAACAATTGAAGAAAGGTGGAGGGCCAAAGGAGGGATTAGACCATTTTGCATGGCATTTTAAGCCATGGCCGGCCATCCCATGATTTTTTGCTATTTAAAATGGCCACATAAGCCTCCACTCACATTATTTAAATTGTCCATTTGGACTTGACCCTACCATCACCATAAACAAATATTTTGCCCATCATTTTTGACTAGTCTTTGTCTCCTACTTTACATTATTTAATTCTCCCCACCATCACTTGTCCAATCAATGCTTTAATGAGCAATTGACTAAATCTCCCCTTTTCCATTCAAAAATTCGGCCATGCCATATAAATTAAACAAATGGGATGTTTTGATGGGACACCACTTTCTTTTGTCCAAGGATTATTGCATTTGACTAATTCTCCCCTTTTGAAATTCAAATGGCCGGCCACCTTGCATTTGGTTTGCATTTGGTGTTGCATTTGCTAGTAAATGGCCGCCCATCACCACTCCACCTCATTTTCACTCTCATTTCACATCTTTCACTCTCTCTCTAAGCCATACGCTCTCTCTTCTCTCTAAGTTTCGGCCATGAGTGTTCTTCCAAGCTTCACCTTCTTCCTTCACTCTACCATTCGGCCATGACTAGAAACACTCATCCTCACACATGCAAACACATTTTCTTAGTGATTTCGTACTTCTAAACCCATCTAGAGCATGAATCAAGCAAGATGTTCAAGAAATCCCACTTGAAAGTTTCGGCCATATGGAGAAATTAGTGTTCTTGAGCTTTACTCATGAGCTCATGAGCATGCATGGCATTTCTAAGCCATGAGGAGCAAGAAAATCAAGGAGAACATCAAGGAAGAACAAGCTCAAATTTCGGCCAAAGAAAGGTTTTAAGTGAATTCAAGTTTTCTTGGTAGTTTCATGTGTTGAGCTAGATATTACTCTCTAATGTCTCGGCTATGTTGGATTTTTGCAAGGAAAAACTCTTGAAGATTCGGCCATGGAGGATTTTTAGTGTTCTTGAGCTCAACTCAAGAGCTCATGAACATGGATGGCGATTTTAAGCCATAAGAAGCAAAGAAATTGAGGAGAACTCCAAGAAAAAGCAAGGATGGATTTTTGGCCATGAGTGTACATGGCATTTTGAGGCATGAAACCAAGTGTTCTTGGTGCCTTGAAGCTTGTATGGCCATTCCAAGCAAGGAAACAAGCAAAAGATGCAAGGAAAAGCAAGAAGTATATTCGGCCAAGTGTGAATCTTGGCATGTATGTGCATTTTTCCAAGTGTTCTTGGTAGTAAAGATGTTCTTGTAAGTGTAAAAGGCCATAACCAAGAGTTGGATGCAAAAGGAGGAGTTTGGTAAGCAAAATCAAGCCATGGAAGATTCGGCCATGATGTGCTTTTGTGAAGTTGTGTGCAAAACCATGTGTTCATGGTACCTATGTAAATATGAAGACGAAATAAAGAGAAGTTTGGCCATAAGTGCCATTTTTGGTGGTTGTGTGTGTAATCCATGTGTTCATGGTATCTAGGTGTTCCTAGTAAAAAGTGATGCCAAAATGGTAAAGGAAAGTGATGATAGATTCGGCCATAATGACAAGTTGGTGAAAAATTGGTGTTAGCCAAGTGTTCTTGGCATAAATGAGTCCTTAGAAAACGTATGGGACTAAATTGAGCAAAAGAAAGAAGTAATGGGGCTAATTGGGCCAAGAGTTAAATTTGAAGGCCCAAATTGAAAACCAAATATTCTTGGTCCAAAAACTCTTAAATGGGCTATTTTGGGCCATAATGGTATTATTGGCAAATGGGCTAAAATCCTGGAAAAGGTTAATATGGGCCCAAATCCTGGAGAAGTTAAATGGGCCAAATCCTGAAAAGGTAAAATTGGGCCTAAATGTTAAGTTGGTCCAAGTCCAGAAAAGAAATTAAAAGGCCAAGTGGGCCTGAGGAATTAAAAGGCCGAGTGGGCTTGAAAAGATAAAAGGCCAAGTGGGCCTGAGTTAATTAAAAGGCCAAGCGGGCTTGGATTAATAAAAGGCCAAGTGGGCAAGTTCCAGGCCCAGTGGGCCTGAGTTCCTTGAGAGAAGGCCAGTTGGGCCTGAGTTCCAGAAAAGGCCAAGTGGGCCTGAGTTCCAGAAAAGGCCAAGTGGGCCTGAACTCCAGAAAAGTGCAAATTGGGCCTGGATTTCCAGGAAAAGGCCAATGTAGGCCTGAGTTCACAGAAAATTGGGCCTCAGTTCACAGAAAGGCTAAGTGGGCCTTTACCTCCTTAAGTGAGGTTGAGTAAGTTAAACCAAGTATGCTTGGTAAATTATGGTTCTCTTGTTTAATGAAAAGCAATTAAGTAACTTGTTAGTATTTTGGGCTTTATAGGTCCATTAAGGCAAAGAGAGAGTTACAACAACAAACAAAGCAAAGCAAGGCAAAGACAATGAGCAAAAAGGTTACACAAATGTTGGTAAGGATTCCTATACTCACTTATTACATGGTACATTTCCATAAATTTCATAGTGAGTATTAGTGCCCCTATGTGATGGTCAAAGAACCAAGTGACCATAGGTGTGCATGACAGGGCTATGTGGTTGTTACTTTTTGTGAGGACTCATGATACTTTCTTAGTTGAATAATTGGGCACATAAGTGCATAATGGATGAAGTAGTGTTGCTTTGGCAACTATGGTTATGGTTTACTCATGAGTAATTAGCAAGCATTTAGGGCTAGGAATTGGGTTTGGCCAACTCAATTCCCAAGCTAAGGAGCGCTCAGTAGGTTATAAAAAATAAATGGCATGCCGGGATTAGTGGCATGGATTATGCTAATGCTTGCGATGCCCACAATGACATGGAACATGATGTTACGAGGACAGTGTTGTGTGTGTTGAGTTGCGTGCTTCTCTGAAATTGTTTGTGCATGCTGACCCATATTATTATTGTTATTGTTATTGTGCTATATCTTGTGTTTTCTTTGTTTTAGTGTTTTCCTTGGCAGGAACATGGATTAATTGCCATTACATTCTTGGCACAAGTTTAGGCTTTGGAAGCCATATGATGACTTTGAAAGTCATGAGATAATTACCTCACTAGGCATTGGATGCCGTCGGGATCCTTACTGAGTTTTATAAACTCACCCGCCCTGATATACATTTTGTAGGAAATGGATTGCTTGAAGGTCAAGCTAGGAGTACGGGAGTACTCATTTAATTTGCTAAAGGGTTGGGTATGTGATTAGTATTGCTCATTATATTCATTTGACTCTAAGTGACTTATGTGGTATAGATTGCTTGGGAATCAAGCTAATGGTTTGGACTTCCTTGTGCAGGCTTATGGAGTTTAGAAGTTGTGGGAACAAGGTCTATTAAGCTGGAATGTGTTCCAGGTTATTATGAGTCAAGGTTTGGGTAGTATGAGAGCGTGGTCTGTAAAACCTGAACCTGGCTAATTAGAGACATATAGCATCCTTGGTACATTTTCCTTTCCAAGTAGGTGATGCTTTATTGTTGCCATTATGATTGTGATTAGCCTTGGATGATTATATGCCATGTTTGCATGGTTTTATGCAGATGGAATGCCATGATGGATATTCATGTTATGTGTACTAGACTTGGCTGATGCTCATGGACATAAAAATGTGTTTTCAAAATTGATAATGAGATGGGCTTCTTGGTTGCCATGCATTGGATTAGTACACTTGATGGACACACATTTTATGCACTTAATGGCTTAAGTGTATGCTTTACTTGTATTACGAGTGTAATTAGTTGAGTATGTGCATCTAAGGAAAGATTTCCAGTGAATCTGGATACGCATGGATATTGTTTTCTAGTTGTAGAGATGGCATCTAAAGACTTGATATGCATGTGAACTGACTAAGTGGTAAAGTCCATAAATGGAACACTAGAATTCCACATAGGTATTAGCTCGTTCCTGAAGAGCACCTTGACAACATATTGAAAGTATTTAAGTAACAAGCTAGTACCAGAATAGATCCTGGGGTAATGCCGTAGGTGCTCATAATATTTAATTAAGCCCTTCCGTTTAAGTAACTTCCTCTGCATTACTCTGATAATCGGGCCCAGGTGGGCCAGGGGCAGTTTGGGGCATGACACATGGTATATGTAGTCCTTCGACCTATGATCATCAAGGTTCCCTACATGTGAGTTACATACTTTGATACTTTCCTTTGTTGCTCGTAACTGAGTGAACTTGAAGGAGGTCATTAGGTATGTCACATATCATGCGCAGGGATTTGTATGATCAAGATGGGATTTGTCCCTCCTAGGTAATGGGAGTGATATCTTCAGGCCCCTTGATAGAGTGAGACTTTGAAAATGCATCGCCATGCTCGGATGAGTTGATATACGATATCAATGTCATCAGTTTAAGTTGGTCTACTTGGTAATCAAGAAACCAAAGATTGGGCTATACGACAGTGACACATTCCATGTCTCGTGCTTAGTCTTGATATCTTGGACAAAGCGACAATGGCATATATCGGGGATGATCATAAAGGTTTAGTCGAATCATCGACAATCTTGTCACTTGGGTAGCAATGATGTGTTGCTAGACACCGCTCATTGCTTATGATCATAAATGTGATTTATGATCATTGCCAATGTGGTAAGAGCCTATTGGGTTTCACACATAGAGCTATTTGGATCATTAGAGTGCATGGGCTAATAATTTGGGTTTTGGGTTCACAATAATTTCGTATTAATAATGGGCCTAATAGTTGAGCCATTATTAAGCCTGAAATTAAAGCCTAATTGGATTAAGGCTTTGAAACCCATTAGGCCTGGAAGTTGAGTCTCACTATAAATACAAATTCTAGTGAGAAATTCGCAAGTCTCCTTGCCCTAACATCCCAAATGGACAGCCGCACTCTTCTCTTGCAATTCCTTGGAGGACGCAAGCTAGCTCTATGAGCGCAAGAGAAACGCATCTGCTGGGACGTGGTGGAAGCATGATGATCCCGATAAGCTCGTGTGGATACCATAGATAGTTTGAACACGTCAACTGTTCAAGGTTTGTGATTCGACTCTACAGTTGAGTGAGAGATCTCAACCGAAAATTAGGTATGAAAATTTTTGAACACCCGGTTTACCCCGTTTCACTTGGATCCTGGAGGGTTTCGGTTAAATTCTGCTGCACTGTTTGGCTCCTGAAACCCAACAAATAGGACATCTAGCAATACCGTATTTTATCCCTTGAATAGGTGGTCTACCATGCATAGACGTAGTCCTCACTTGATTTTCTTCCATGATTAATTGCTCTTGGTTTTCTCTTTCTTACTCTACTTCAGCAATGTGCAGCAAGAACACATGGCTCATTTGCTATGAAGTCTCATTAAATTTGCTTCAATTTTTGGATTAGCATTAACCACTTCACCATGCTAGCTGCCAGTCATACACTGATGCTCCTAAAATAAAATAACAATAAATTTAAAAAATAAAAAATATAACAAAATCTAAGAAAGGAAATCCTGCAAACAAAAAAACATGGCTAAACCAATAAAGATTAGACCTTAAACTAACAATCTCAACAAATGCTCTCCGGTAGCAGCACCAAAAAGTTAGTGTCTTTTACCACAACAATAATTCAAATTATAATGTGGATGTGTTGGATATCCCTATACTATGGGAATTCTAAAGCAACTGCACCTATTCTTCAAGTTGATAGCCGAAAGGCAATGGCCCTTGAGATCTCCTGATGTGCTAACTTGACTCAACCCTCGGTAGAAACTTAACCCCTACCTCTTAACATTCTCCACACCACCCTTGGAAAGTGACATGACCAACTTCAGTAAAAGGTGTCCTCACCACCCTCAGATTTACGAAGCTACCAACCTTGGAAATGCAGATCCACCATCCTCAACAGAGGAAAAAGTCTCCTAAACGTGACCTACTTTTTCAAAAGGCCTTCCCCAATAGCCCTCGGGGAAAATCTCTACTCGAAGGGGTCACACGCTGAAGGGGTCTTAGGACATATGACAAAAATGGTTAAGGAGCTTCTGACAAAGAGACCTCGCACACACCCCTACCCTTTGGCCAGAATGGGCTACGTCTAGCTGGAGATGCCTGCCTTCGAAAGTACGAATCAAATCTGACTGAACACGTGTCATGATCTAGACAGGCTATGTCAAACGGCTTCCTCCCTCCACCCTCCTACAAATACTTAGGAGGGACCTTGGTACAGACACAGGAATCTCACTATTCCTTACTCTCTACTCTCACAAATACTGACTTGGGCATAGAAGGCTCCTCCCCTGGAAACACACTCCAGGGAGCTCCTAACCTATGTTTCTTCTAAGTGTTTTAGACATCTTTACACCAGAAGTCCTCCCTATGGGCCAACATGTCATTCAATGAAGATGCCACCAGGCATTATTTGGTGTCGTCCATGGGAACCCATTCTCAGGTCCCTGTTGTTAAGGCCCGACATTCTATGGACAAAGGACTCCTAAAGTCCCAGTCTATGCTGGAAGCTCAGGCAGCGACTAAACAAGTTACAGTAGAGACTTCATTGCCTGAGGATAAACATCCTCTGATGGTCACAATGAGCTTTTTGTGAGATTTTCACCACTCTGTTATGGCTGAGATGACCCAGCAGCTCGACAAAAGATGGTCTCAACCACCTCCAAGGGGAAGGGCATCTTCTCCAGTTACTTATCGGGAGAAAAGCCCTAAATCACCTCACCAAAGTTCAGGAAGTGAGGATTTTCATGATGAGTCCTCGACGGAAAACATACCATCCAAGGGATAGTGCATTGGGGGAACGGTGTGAAAAGAACCCAGAACTTCCCATCGGTGAAGTCCATCCCTAAATGGGAAGTCCCAATCCCCTTACCGATGAAGTTACTATAAAAGAAGGAGACATTACTCTCTGTTGCGGGTGACCACCAATCAATGAGGAGAAGGTAGTACTGCGATCCTCATGGAGAGAATCCTAAAGGGGTCGGAGAAGGTGGACAAATAGGTTTATCAAAAACCTATCTTGTCAAGGTTGTCGGGGACCTTCACCGAAAAAGAGTAACCTTCATCCGTGCAACAGTGGAGGCACCTATGCCAAGTGACTTCTGAGTACCACACTTGGAGATGTATGATGGGCGTAGTAACCCCCAAGCCCACCTGGAAAAATATAGGCATAGCATGGTGTTGCATGGTTCTGACGACGCCACCCTCTGAAAAAGCTTCAAGGTCACCTTGTTGGGGCCAGCAACTGCGTGGTATAACTCCCTGGCTCCTGGAACCATAATGGGTTTCAAGGTGTTATCCACTGTATTCACCCAGCAATTCATTAGGAGTAGGCTGAAGCCAAAGCTACCCGTCCAAATGTTTGACATAGCCTAAAAGAATGGGGAGACCCTTCGGGACTATGTTGAAAGGTTCAACAAAGAAGCCCTCAGCGTGCCTGACTTCAGCCCCAAAATTTGCATCCTTGCCATGATCAGGGGACTGAAGAGAAACTCACAAGTCTTCTATGAGTTCTCCAAACATCCACCTAACACCCTCAGATAATTCTACAGAAGGGTAGATCAGCACATGACAATTGAAGAGTTGAGGATGAGAGGGCCAAAGTTTGATCATAATCATTCCGAGGGTCAGAGTTACCAATCTTGGTATCCTACCGAGGGTGGGGGCAGACTTCAGAAACAAAGGGGGAAGAGGCCAGTTTCATTCACTCCCTTGAACACTACAAGGAGGAACATACTAATGACCATGGAAAGACAAGGAACCGCTATCCAACATCCAAAGGCCATAACCTCGGAAAACAAAAAGAACATGAAGAAGTTCTATTTGTTTCACCAGTATCACGAGCACGATACCAAGGATTAATTTCAGCTAAGAAAGTAAATTGAATCTTTAATCAAACAGGGGCAACTCCGATGCTACCTGTGGATGTTGTCGCCCAAAGCCCGAGAAAGAAGGAAGAATAAAGGAAAGAAGAGGATGAGGACTACAATTCTAACCAATGGCAGAACCAAAGTCCCAGAAAGCACCCACCACCTTCGGCAGGAGTAATCTAGGCAGTCACCACTAGAATACCCTCGGTCGAGAGGAAAAGGAAAGTCTGGGAAATCTCGATGATGGAATTTGGAAACCCAATGAAAAGCTTGTTTGGAAAGATGGGTCTACTGTTAAGTTCTCTCATGATGACGCCCTCCTAATCATGGCAAGAATAGGGAGTTGGGACATCAAAAGAGTGCTCATCGATGATGGCTCCAATGCTGACGTTTTGTTCCCCCACTTGTTGCCAAACTTAGGCATCTCCAAGGGTGATCTTAAACCCATTACCTACCCTACCTTCAGCATAGGTCCCTCTAAACGCCTTGTACTCAGATGGATCGATCTACCCTTGATGCTAAAGGGAACCTCGATTCAAACCAAGGAAGAGCTCTTTGGTTCCACCATTGTTAGGACCTTACCTCAGTGCTTGGCCCAGGCCACAAATGTAAGGAAAATACGTTAAAGCCATGAGGAACTCAAATGAAAATGTGGATAGTGGTGTATATGTGCAACCAAGAACTATCAGGTCCAAATTGCACATGAGAAATGGCTTAAGTGCTAATGGCAGAAAACAAAGTTTAAAGGCCAACTTGAACATTCTTTTGGGTGCTATTAGTAATGCTAATACTTGTGGAAGGAGACATTAATCCATGCAATTTTGTTTAAGCCATGAAGGGCATTAAGCCCATTTTAACGTACATGTTGATAGCCGAAGGACTATCGCCTCTCCTAGAGCGTACCTCCTATCAAAAGCATGCTCGGGAAGCCTGGCACCATCCGAGAGAGGCACTAGTACTGACCTCAGACTAGGTGAATTCCAGTGCCTCGAACTCGGGATCTAGCCTAGTACCCCAGAGAGCTCCAAAAGGTGCAGACAGCCCCCTCGGAGGATTAAACGAACCGCCTTCGGGGTAGAAGAATCAGCTACCGCAAGCAAGAGAGGATTTCCCGAAGGCAGAAACTGCGAGCTAGGCAGCGCCCCGAACTGCGGGCATAACTCCCGAAGAAGGGTGTTCGTCCCAGAGAACGACCCCGCCCAAAGGACATCGGGAGTATGGCAGGAGCATTTAAGGAGCCTCTGACACATCGCCCACAGACGCACCATGTCACCTCAAATGGCGCTCTGACACGCCGACGCCGCCCAGGTCTTGTCACAACCTGTCTCGGACCAAGGCTCAAGGGAGCCTACAAACAGCTACTTGTCCCCTGTGTCCAAAGGTACACAGCAGATCTGACCGAACACGTGTCACGATCTGAACGGGCCAGACACTTCTATAAATACCAAAGAGCAGCCCCTTGCAAACGGTTGGTCAGTCAATTGAGAGGATACGAGCAGGCAAGGCCACTAAACCCCTGAGTGCTCTCTTTCCTCCACCTCTCAGAGAACTAACTTGGGCGTCGGAGGCTCCTCCCCGGAAAAACATCCTGGGGACCTCCTAACCTTTCCTTTTGGGCTTTTCGGGCACCACTCCCTGGGAAACCTCAACTTCGGGCGTTCTCCTCCTCAGGAAGTCCCTCCAGACACCACCATGTCCTCCAGCGAAGACGTCTCCGGAAATCATTTGGCGCCGTCTGTGGGAAACCACCCTCAGGTTGCCGTCGTTGAGACTCGGCGTTCTAAGGACAAAGGACTCCCAAAGTCCCCGTCCGCGCCTGAAGTCCAACCGGCCGCTGAGCAAACTTTTCCAGGGACTTCAACGCCAGAGGAGGAACGTCCTCTGGTCATAACCATGAGCTTCCTCTGTGACTTCCAACGCTCTGTTGTGGCTGAGATGACACAACAGATAGACAGAAGATGGCCACAACAAGCTCAAACCTAAAGGTCTCCTTCACCGGTACGCCCTCGGGAAAAGAGCCCCAAAGCAGTCTGCCACAGTTTGGGTAGTAAAGACCCACGTGAGGAGTCTTCAACAGAAAATATGCCCCTCAGGGCACGCCTTCCAGGGCAAACGGGGCCCAACCAACCCAAAATTTGACGCCGAAGGAGCCCTTTGCCCGAGACAAGGTCACCCTCTCCCCGACGACGAAGCCATTCTCCGAAGAGGCGTCGTCAATCTCCTCCACCCGAGGAAGAACCTAGCCCCGCCGCCCTCATGGAGAAAATATTGGCAAGGCTGGACCAAGTCGAGAGCCAGGTGGCTCGCAAGCTAGTTTGGGCCAGACTGTCTGAGTCTTTTTGTGGGGATCAGTCTCCTTTCACCCGAGTTGTGGTCGAGGCAGCTATGCCAGGCGACTTCAGGGTACCTCGGCTAGAGACGTACGATGGTCGGACCGACCTACAGGCCCACCTGACGAAGTACAGACGCAACATGATGATGCACGGACCGGACGACGTCACCTTGTGCAAGTGCTTCGAGGTCACCCTCTTTGGGCCGGCAACCGTGTGGTACAACTCATTGGCTCCAGGAATCATCGGGAAGTTCCAGGAGTTATCAACAGCCTTCACCCAATAGTTCATCGGGAGTCGCCCGACGGCGAAGATGCCCGTTCAAATGTTCGACATAGCGCAAAGAAGCGGAGAAACTATACGCGACTATGTCGAGAGGTTCAACAGAGAGGCTTTAAGTGTTCCAGACTTTCGGCCTTAAATACGCATCCTCGCCATGACAAGGGGTCTTCGGAGGGATTCCCAACTCTTCTACGAATTCTCCAAGGACCCTCCAGACACACTGGGCGAATTCTACCGACGGGCCGAACAGCACATGACGGCCGAAGAGCTAAGAATGGGCGGACCCAGGCCCGAGCACACCCGTGGCGAAGGGCCCAGCCAGCAGGCACGCTATCCGACCGACCAGCCAACCCGACCCCGGAGGATGCGAGGAAGGAAACCCCCGAACTTCACAGCCCTGAACACCACGAGGACCAACATCCTCATGACTCTGGAGAGGCAGGGAACACAAGTTCAGAGGCCAAGGGCCATGACCGCTGAAAATAGAAAAAACATGAAGAAGTTCTGCCAATTTCATCGCGATCATGGCCACGACACTGAGGATTGCTTCCAGCTGAAGAAGTATATTGAATCGCTGATAAAACAAGGCCAACTTCGGCGGTACCTACGGTTGCCTTCCCCTAGAAGGGGAGGAAAGAGGAGGAAGGAAAGGTAGAAGATGAGGACTACGACTCCGACAGGCGGAGAAACCGAAGTCCGAAGAGGCGCCCTCCACCCTCTGCGGGAGTCATACAAACAATCACGACGGGGCTCCCATCCTCGGAAAGAAAAAGGAAGGCCAGGGAAATAGCTGTCATGGACTATCAAAGTCCAGCGAAGAAGGTATCCCGATAAGATGGTTCCACAGTCGTCTTCCCTCACGACGACCCACTCCTGATCATGGCAAGAATTGGAAACTGGGATGCTGATCATGGCAAGAATTGGAAACTGGGATGTCAAAAGGGTATTGCTTGATGACGGATCAAACGCTGACGTCCTATTTTCACAACTGCTGCCGAGCTTAGGCATATCCATCAATGATCTCAGGCCTGTCACTTCACCGACCTTCGGGGTAGGACCTTCCGAGTTACCCGTCCTCGGGTGGATCGACCTTCCATTAATGATGAGAGGGACTTCGGTCAAAGGAGCAGCTGAGTTGTTTGCCTCGACGATGGCGAGGTTCATCGTCATGGATGTCCCCTCATCATACAACGCCATCCTTGGAAGGCAGACGCAGGGAAATCTGCACATTCGCCCTGACGTGAGACATTTGACTGTCACTTTCGCCACCAAGGAAGGAGACGCAGAAATCTTCATAGATCAGGGCGAAGTAAGAAAGGTGTTCGTCAAAGCCCGAAAAGCCCCAGCAAACAATTCCACACAAGCTGTAGAAGCAGGGGCTTCAAAGTCAAAAAATGGCGAGAAAGAAGTTTCTGGCAAGGTAGAAATGGAAGAAGTGGAACTTATCCCAGGACGAAGTACCCGAATAGGGAAAAACTTGTCCGAAGGAGATAAGAAAAAACTTGTATCCTTTCTGGTAATGAATAAAGACCTGTTCGCCTACTCGCCGAAAGACATGCCGGGGGTAAATCCGCGCGTAGTACAACATAGCCTCAAAGTAAGTCCGGAAGCAAAGCCTGTCCGGCAAAAGAAACGGGGCATCTCAGCCCATAAAAATGACTTCGTCAAAACCGAAGTCCAACGTTTATTGGAGGCAGATGTAATCAGGGAGGTCAAGTACCCCGAATGGCTAAGCAATGTGGTGATCGCCACAAAAGAAGGAAGCAACAAACTTCGGATGTGCATCGACTTCAGAAACCTGAACGATGCTTGCCCAAAAGATTCATATCCTCTCCCGCCAATAGATCAACTGGTAGATTCAACTGCCGAATACGGGCTCCTAAGTTTCCTAGACGCCTTCAGCGGCTACCATCAAATAAAGATGGACCCCGAAGACGAAGAAAAAACAGCCTTCATCACCGAGGGGGGGACGTACTGTTACACCAGGATGCCCTTCGGGCTCAAAAACGCAGGAGCCACCTACCAGAGGTTGATGAGCAAGGTCTTTAACGACCAAATAGGGAGGAACATGGAAGTCTACGTAGATGACATGATAGTCAAAAGCAAGCTGCCTGTTGACCATGTCACAGACCTAAGGGAGACTTTTCACCAGCTCAGAACCTTCGGAATTCGCCTTAACCCCGAGAAGTGCACCTTCGGGGTAACTTCGGGAAAGTTCCTTGGGTACATGGTATCAGAAAGAGGCATTGATGCTAACCCAGAAAAAATTAAGGCTCTGTTGGAATTCCGAACTCCTGCCACAATAAAAGATGTGCAGAGACTTGCTGGAAGAATAACCTCCCTCAGCAGATTTATTTCCAGATATGGAGACCGGTGTCGAGCATTCTTCAAAGTCCTCACTAAGGCAGCAAAAAGGGAGGACGACCTCGGGAGTAATGATCGTCCTTGGAATGAGGACTGCCAAAAAGCTTGGGAAGAACTCAAAATCTACTTGGCTCACCTGCCCACTTTGCGACAGCCCCGCGAAAGAGAACCTCTTGTGTTGTACCTCGCCGTCACAGAAAAAGCAGTAAGCTCAGTCCTTGTGAAAGAGGAAGGGGCGAAGCAGTGGCCAGTCTACTATGTGAGCAAGTCCCTGCACGGCGCCGAAATCAGGTATCCTTTGTTACAGAAAGCTATATATGCCTTGGTCCTGGCAGGAAGAAGGCTACGACCATATTTTCAGGCTCACCCCATCATCGTCCGAAGTAGTTTACCCCTGCGGGACGTCATGAAGAAGGTTGACCATTCGGGAAGGCTCTCCAAATGGTGTATAGAGCTTGGCGAACACGACATCACCTACGAACCTCAGAAAGCCATAAAAGCTCAAGCCTTGGCAGATTTCATTGCCGAGGTCCCCATTACCGAGGACAGCCACCCAAGTCCCG
Organism: Aquilaria sinensis; assembly: GCA_005392925.1. Lineage (NCBI taxonomy): Eukaryota > Viridiplantae > Streptophyta > Magnoliopsida > Malvales > Thymelaeaceae > Aquilaria > Aquilaria sinensis. The sequence goes on along the minus strand of SMDT01002786.1, from coordinate 202,486 downwards.
ACGAAAATGAGCCAGAATGGGCCTTGTACGTTGATGGTGCCTCGGGCGCCGAGCACCAAGGAGCAGGGGTGATCATCAGAGGCCCCGAAGGCCTGGAAGTAATGAAGGCCATTAAGTTCAGCTTCAATGTCACCAACAATGTGGCTGAATATGAAGCCCTCATAGCGGGCTTGCGCCTGGCCAGAAAAATTGGTGTCAGAAACTTGAAAGCCCATAGCGATTCCCAGCTAGTAGTTCGGCAAACAGCAGGGGACTACGGGGCGAAGGATCCAACACTGGCAAAATACCATGAATTAGTAACGAAGCTTATTCGAGAATTCGACACCGTGCGAATCGAGAGCGTGCCTCGCAGACATAACGCTGAGGCAGATGAATTGGCAAAATCAAAAGCATATACTGAGGTGCTAAGCCAGCCGAGCATTACAGTGCTGAGCATAATGACTTCGGGAAGAAGCTGGAAAGACCCAATAAGAACATATCTCGAAACCAATACGCTCCCCGAAGACCCCAATGAAGCAGCAAAAGTGCGGAGACGCTCCGGTCGTTTCTTTCTGATTGGAGAAGACCTATATCGGCAGGGATATGCAAATCCGCTACAGAGGTGTGTTGGCGAAGAGGATATTGAAATAATCCTCCAAGAAGTTCACGAAGGCGCTTGTGGTTCGCACATCGGAACCGACGCCCTGGCAGGGGTGATACTTCGCCAAGGATACTTTTGGCCTACCCTGAGGAAAGACGCCAGGCGGTTGGTCAAGAAATGTGGTAATTGCCAAAGACATGCAAAAATCCAGAGAACACCCTCGGAGCTGGTGACTTCGGCAAACTATCCCTGGCCCTTCGCAGTTTGGGGTATAGACCTTATCGGACCCCTCACGACAGCGCCTGGGGGCGTGAAGTTCTGCGTAGTCGCAGTAGACTATTTCTCTAAATGGGTCGAGGCAGAACCTTTGACGACTATCTCGGCAAGAGAAGTGCACAAGTTCATATGGAAAAACATAGTATGCAGATTCGGTATACCGAGGGTGCTAGTGGCTGATAACGGATCCCAGTTCATAGACAAAGGGTTCCAAGAGTTTATCAGCAACCTCGGAACAAAGATGCACTTCGCCCCGGTAGCTCACCCCCAAAGCAATGGGCAGGTGGAAGTATCTAACAGGACCATAAAAGATGGTCTGAAAAAGAGACTGGGGGAGGCAAAAGGGAAATGGCCAGGAGAACTCCAAAGCGTGCTATGGAGCTACCGAACAACGCCCCGAAGAGCTACAGGGGAAACTCCTTTCTCGCTCGTCTTCGGTACGGAGGCCTTGATCCCAATAGAGGTAGTGCGACCATCAATACGAGTGCAGGTATTTGATGAAAGTGGAAATGACCTCGGCTTAAGAACCAAGCTCGACCTCGTCGGCGAACATAGAGAAATAGCGGAACTAAGAAGGAAAGCTTTCCAGCAAAGAGCGGCCGCCGCTATAAACTTGCGAGCTAGGCCAAAAGGAATAAAAAAGGGTGACCTCGTTCTCCGAAAGGCGGAATTCGCACCCCGGAGGCCGTCACACGGCGTACTTCACGCGAATTGGGAGGGACCTTATCTGGTTCTTGCCGAAGTACGAAGAGGGGTGTACAAGCTCGGTGACGCCGAAGGCGTGGAATTAAAAAACACTTGGCATTCAGATGCCTTGAAAAAGTTCTATGCTTAGAATCTTGACGAAAGGGTTTACATTGTACAAAGTTAGAAAAATTTTCTAGCTACACGGGCTTCTGAAAGAAAGATTCTTGAACAAAAGAAATACTAAAATTCCGCGAAGATGGTCGCCAGAATAAGCATGGGTGTGATTTCCTGAAGTCCCTCGAGCGAGCATGTTCGGGACAACAGGAAATGTAAAACCTTGCGAGAATTTCTAAATACAAAGGCTTACAGAGAACCGATCTAATCTTCCGAAGTCTCTTGAGCAAACACGTTCGGGGCAAAAAGGAATGAACAATCTCACAAAAAAAGACTTAGCCAAAATTTCTTACAGGAAAGAAAAAAGTCTTTATTGACAGACAAGATCGGCTTACAAAGAAGAAGGAAAGAAAGAGTACAAGGAAAGAGAAAAAGAAGGCAGAAGGGGCCTGAGATAAATTAGGGATTCTCGGCGTCCCGAGAGCCACTAGCCCCTGCATCCTTTTCCGCCACCACCCGCGCCGGAAGAGTCTGAGGCAGGTTCAAGTGCTCGAGCTTGGACCAAGTCCACCGAGGTCCCTCAGGAATATTCAGGGCCTCCAGGAAAGAAAGGTCGAGATCTGGAAACTTCAGAAGAACTTGATGACGAACGAGACAAAACCCGTCTTGAAAACCAACTTTGGTCATCTCGTCGGATTTCCTTTTCTCGACACCAAGATCATTAAGCTCCTTCTCCAGGTCTTCAACCTTTTTCCTTAATGCCTTCACCTTCTTCTTTCTCGACTCATCCTTCCCCTTCTTCGAAGATTCGACCTCGGCTTGAAGTGCGGTTTTCTCGGCCTCCGCCTTCGCCAGGAGAGCCGCAGAAATCGACTTCTCCTTTTGAAGTGCCTCATTAACCGAAGTCAGCTCTGCCACTTTTCCGCCGAGGTCGGAAATCTTCTGGGAAGAGTCCTTTATAAGTTCTTCTTTTTCCTTCGCAAACTCCTCCCGAAGGGCAGCAATCTCTGACGCCGAAGTCTGGGCCAGCTGAGTGTTTCGAGCAACCAGGTCCATGCATTGGGTCTGATATTGTTCTATAGTCTTTGAAGCGGTGGCCCGGTACATCCCCTGCCTCGCCACCCAAACTCTGAGGAATCCGGCATATCCCAGCAGCTGCAGAAAAACAGAGCCCAGAATGAAACAAGGCAAAAAAGGAAAGGTAAATGCTTAGAAGAAATCAAAGACGAAAAAGGGGCAAGGAGAGAAACACACCTGGGCGGCGTGCTCGGAAAGCTTCGCAGCGAGGGAGTCATCATCCGGATGAGCCCCCGCAAGGGCCCTGAAAGAAGCTTCAGTCAGGACCCCCTTTGCGATCTCCTTGGCCATGAGCGGGCAGTCCTCGGAGTACATGTCCATGTCCTCCGTAAAGGACCAAAATGGCTCCTTCGGAATCTTCCCCTTCGGGATATGGGCGTCCTGAAGGGCCCGCTTCCGGGCACGCTCGGCAACCCAATCCGGAGGAAGAATCTCCTCTGCACGACAAAAGCAGAAAAATTGTCAAACACAAGTAGCTGCCAAAAAATTCAGAAACTAAGTGTCTAAGGCATCAAACCTGGTGGCACTTCGGCAACGTCGTCGCCAGAATCCAGGGCCCCCTCAGAAGAAATCTCCTTCCCTTTCCTCTTGCGGCGATCTTCGGCAGAAGGGGCTTCCACCAAAGCGTCCAGAAGAGCCGCCGAATTAGGGCTTGAAGGACCAACATCTGCACCGACCTCGGTCGAAGGCGCAGCAACGGTTACCTCGGGCTCCTCGCCCACCTCCTCGGAAATCTCCGGCATAGGAGGGGGCACGGTCTTCTTCGATCGTTTGGCCGCCGGAGGCCCCCCGCCAGTCGCCTTCCGTCTTCGGGAGGCAGCCTTCTTTGTTTGTTCGCCTTTCTCGGCCTGCCCGATGAAAAGCGATCGGTAATAGGCAGCAGTATCGTCGCCCATCTCTGAAAAAGAGAGAAAACATCAGCGTAAGTCCAAGATGAAATTAAAACAAGGGGACCAGGAGATGACTTACTTTCGAAAAAATCCGCATAAGTAATGTCCTTCTGAAGAAGTTTTACCAGCCAGGAGTCCTTCCCAGCAATGGCAGGAGCCGGCATCTCGAGGTCCGTTTCGTGCTCCTTTACCACCTTCAACTCCCGAAGTACTTCTTCGGTCATCAACTTCCAGTTAATTGGAAAGGGGTAAAGGGGGCGCGGTGGGACCTCGGAATCCCAGTCAGAGACCGCTCGGATGCGCTTGTCAAAGTCCGCAAAAATGGGTGTTAACTCGGGAGTTAACAGCATCTTCGGGTCAACGACATCCATCACGAGCTTTCCCTGAGCCCACTTCATCGGGACATGCGACCAGGCCTCCTCCTTCTTCATAAAAAAGAATTTCTGTTGCCACCCTCGCCAGCTGTCTTTGTTGGCAAAGGTGAACTTGTATTTTTTGCTCCCTGACCCCCGAGGTAGCATGAAATAGAAGCCACCCTTTGGGACCACGAAGAGCTTGTAGTACTGCAGAAAAATGACAAAGTGTGGCTCTATACCGAAGACACCACACATACAAAGAAAAGCATTGAAATAGCAGTACGAGTTCGGCGGAAGTTGGTTTACGGCAATGCGATGGAAATCGCAGAAATCGCAAACCATCTTCGGCGGAGGATACCGAAGTCCGGCCTTCAGTTGGGCACGGAAAACAGTAACCTCGTCACTACGGTTTGAAAAGCTATATTGGTCCGAACGAGGCAACCTCGTAGTGACGTAGGAAGGAAGGAAGAACTTCTTTTTCCATTTTTTAAGTTTTGCAGAAGTGGTGCAGCAGGGGTGAGAAAGAAGGGGTTCCCAGCTTTCGGGAATAGGCATGACTGGCAAAAAACCGAGTTCGGAAAAAGGCAAAAAGCTATTTCGAAGAAAAAATTTGGAAAAACAGAAGAAACTGGAAGCTAAAACCCACCAAACGTTTTGCCAAAATCCGGATTTGAGGACGCCGTCGTGAAATGGTGGCCGGAAAACCACTCTGTCAAAAAGCACCACCGTGAGAGAGCAGGAAAAACACTGCAGCAGTTGAGAGACAGAAGAGAGCAAAAGCAAAAGCAAAAGGGGGTTATGAAGGACTAAGGGTATATATAGGCCGAGGAAGGGTAGGCGAATCGACGTCATAAGTGCTGGGCGAAGGCGAATCGTCGCCATAATTACCCATTTTGCATAAAAAGACACGCCCGCTGTAACCGACGTAACCCTCTCCAATGACGGCGTGCCACGTGTCAGCAGTCACGCCAAATAAAGAACACGCTTTCTGACGAATAGCGCACCGCCCCAGACTGACACGCCTGGGCACAAGGCGAGACGTTTCAGTGACCTACAAAGATTACAGAAAATAGGCTACCTCGGAGACACCAAGGGACAGTCTGTGCTACGTCTACAGACAAAAGGTGTATCTTCGGCGCAGCTACCATGCATAAAGCCCCGAAGGGTACCCTCCGAAAGCTGACAAAAGCCAAAGTCCCTACTTCGGCTTCTAGGGGGGGGCATGTGATAGCCGAAGGACTATCGCCTCTCCTAGAACGTACCTCCTATCAAAAGCATGCTCGGGAAGCCTGGCACCATCCGAGAGAGGCACTAGTACTGACCTCGGACTAGGCGAATTCTAGTGCCTCGAACTCGGGATCTAGCCTAGTACCCCAGAGAGCTCCAAAAGGTGCAGACAGCCCCCTCGGAGGATTGAACGGACAGCCTTCGGGGTGGAAGAATCAGCTACCGCAAGCAAGAGAGGATTTCCCGAAGGCGGAAACTGCGAGCTAGGCAGCGCCCCGAACTGCGAGCATAACTCCCGAAGAAGGGTGTTCGTCCCAGAGAACGACCTCGCCCAAAGGACATCGGGAGTACGGCAGGAGCATTTAAGGAGCCTCTGACACATCGCCCACAGACGCACCATGTCACCTCAAACGACGCTCTGACACGCCGACGCCGCCCAGGCCTTGTCACAACCTGTCTCGGACCAAGGCTCGAGGGAGCCTACAAACAGCTACTTGTCCCCTGTGTCCAAAGGTACACAGCAGATCTGACCGAACACGTGTCACGATCTGAACGGGCCAGACACTTCTATAAATACCAAAGAGCAGCCCCTTGCAAACGGTTGGTCAGTCAGTTGAGAGGATACGAGCAGGCAAGGCCACTAAACCCCTGAGTGCTCTCTTTCCTCCACCTCTCAGAGAACTAACTTGGGCGTCGGAGGCTCCTCCCCGGAAAAACATCCCGGGGACCTCCTAACCTTTCCTTTTGGGCTTTTCAGGCACCACTCCATGGGAAACCTCAACTTCGGGCGTTCTCCTCCTCAGGAAGTCCCTCCAGACACCACTATGTCCCCCAGCGAAGACGTCTCCAGACATCACATGTGGCATTGGCCGGCTAATGAATGTTTCCACTTAGCCGAAAGCACTCATTTCAAGTCAAACCTTCATTGTTGCAAGTGTAACCATGATCTTGGTGTTCTTGGTGATTGAGTGTCGGGTTCTTGCCAAATTGGGGGCAAGTGAAGCTTGAATTGAAGAATCAAGCTTGGAAGTAGGGGTTTCGGCACTAGGCAACCTTGCAATTGAAATTTCAAAGAGGGAGTTGGAACTCCAAGTTGTAATCGAGAGCTCAAGCTAGAGATTTGTAAGGTTTCATGAATTCTACTTGATGTTGGTCTTGTTCCATGTTCAATTAGATTAATGGCTTCTAAGTGATAGTATTATTGAGCTATATGATCTTAGATTGCTAGATGGGGCATATTGGAACCTTCAGGTTTATGTGGATTTTTGGCTAGCTAGTCAATAATGGAAAGTACTAAAGTTCAAGGTAAGTAGGTTAGCTTATCTTGAGCTTGGAGCTTTAATGGAATGGTGATGGATTGGCAAAGCTTGGAGTGCAAATTATGTGTGTGTACTTGCTGGTGGTTTCGGCCGAGAAGGGAATTGTGTTGTAGTGTGTGTGTTATGTGCTTGTCAGCTTGGATGTGTTTGCTAACCCTTTGTAGATGTTGTTATCATGTATATATGTCTCGGATATCATGTGCATATGCCATTATGCTTGTGTTTTTGGTGTTTTCTTGTCTTTCTTGCCGGTTAAGTAAGGCTTTGTAGAGGTTAAGCTTTCAGGCTTAACTAAATTAGCTCGTTGAGTTGTAGTGAACCTTACTAAGTTATAAACTTATGCCCCTTATTGTATATGCTTCAGGAAAAGGCTTAGAGCTTGAGTGATTGTGTGTGTAGCTTGTGTGCTAAGTTATTGCACTTTTTGTCGAGGTATGTACCAAATTCGAAAGCTTGGCTTTATGAGTACAATGTGCAAGTCTTTTGGTTATTGCCCAAACTTATGTGTTTGAGTTTTGCAGGCTTTGTATAGAGTTGTGGGACGAGTATAGGAGCTATGGATGTGTGTTCATGGGCATTAGTATGGTGGTTTGCTTTCATGACCATGAATTTGGTTATAGGACTTTTCCATCACTTCTAAATCCTATAGTGTACCTTCAAAGTACTTCTTGAGTATTACAGGTAATTGGGCATCTAATGCATAACTTGTGCTTATTTTGGGTTCATAAGTACTCTTGGTACGTTGCCAAGTAGGTAGTACTTTGTGGAGGCCATTTTTGTGTATGTATATGCCTCGGTGAACTATGGAACTTATGTGTATTTTGAAGGTTTAGAATGTAAAGTTATGCTATGAATGTTTGATTATATGTCTTAGAATTGTCCTTTTTGAGTTAGACCTCTTATGTTCTTTGTTTGGCTGAATGTACATGGACATGAAAAGTGTGATTTCAAAACTTGAGACGATATGGGCTTCTTGGTTGCCATGCATTGGATATCACACTTGATGAGCACACACATTAGACACTTAAAGATAAAAAGTGTTCATGCCTTGCCATGTGTTGCAACTAACTTATGGGCCTCGCCTTGTGCTACAAGTAAGGTACATAGAATTACCTGGTAAGCCTCCTGGGGCACCTCCTAAGCCTTAACCTTAAGAAAATAAGACTTAAGATAGAAGATTGAAAGTTGGCCTAAAATCTAAATCTACTCATAACACTTTTAAGTGCAAATGTTTAATAACTTGCATGGAAGCCTGGTGAGTGGCAGTAAGAGTGCATAGGGTGGGGCCTGTGTGGGGTGTGACAACCATGATAAGGTTCATCGTCATAGATTTCCCTTCTTCATACAATGCCATCTGTAGAAGGTAGACATAGGGTAATCCACATTCGCCCATATGTGAACTACCTAACGGTCACATTCGGCATAAAGGAAGGGGATGTGGAAATACTCATTGATCAACCCAAAGTAAGGGAAGTTTTAACGAAAGCAAGATAGAGCCGAATGAAAGTTCATACACAGACTTTGGGAGAGAAGAGCACGTCAAGTGAAGATGCAATAGAAGAGGAAAGAAGTGACTTTGAAAAAATAGAAATAGAGGATGTAGAGCTTGTCCCTAGCTGAAGTACCCGAGTGGGGAAAAACCTAGCTGATGGTGGCAAGGAAAAGCTTGTAGCCCTTCTATTAATGAGCAAACATATATTTGGCTACCTTCTGAATGATATGCCCGAGGTAGACCCTGGTATAATTCATCATTGTCTTAAAGTATGCCTTGAGGTGAGGCCTGTTCGCCAGAAAAAGCGTAGCCTCTTGGCATATAAGAATAACTTCATTAAAACTAAAGTCCAATGGTTAACGGAGGTAGGAAGAATAAGGGAGGTCAAGTACCCTGAATGGCTGAGTAATGTAGTTGTTGCAATGAATGAGGGGAGTGATAAACTTCGAATGTGCATAGACCTCCGAAACATAAACGATGATTGTCCAATAGACCTATTCATACATTCCATAATCAAATACGGTCTACTTAGCTTCCTCGATGCCTTTAGCGGATGTCACCAAATTTGGATAAATCCCGAAGATGAGGAAAAAACCACCTTCATTACCAAAGTTGGGATCTACTGCTACGTCAAAATGCCCTTCGGCCTTAAAAACGTGGGAGCAACATACCAAAGGCTAATGAACATGGTATTCAACTCCAAATTTTGGAGAAATATGGAGGTATATGTTGACGATATGATAGTCAAGAACAAATAGTGCAGTTGTCATATTGTAGACTTGAAGGAAACATTCCACCAACTTTAGGAATTCGGGATCCGTCTTAACCCCAAGAAATGTGTGTACAGGGTAACACCTGGCAAATTGCACGGGTTTATGTTATCCAAAAGCAGTATCGATGCCAACCCAGAAAAGGTTAATGCCCTGCTAGGGTTCCAAACTCCTACAACGACCAACGATATGCAAAGGCTTACTGCAAGAATCATGGCCCTTAGCATATTCATCTCAAGATACGGGGACCGGTGCTGACCAGTGTTCAAAGTGCTCACCAAAGTAGTAAAGAATGAAGGTAACTTTGGTTCCGAGGAACACGCTTGGAACGAAGATTGCCAAAAGCCTTAGGATGTACTTAAGAGCTACTTAACCCACCTGCTGACACTTTGGCAGCCACTGGAAGGAGAACCTTTTATTCTCTACCTCGCTGTTACTGAAAAGGCTACAAGTTCAATACGTAGAAGGGAAGAGGGAGGAAAACAATGGCCAGTATACTATATAAACAAGTCCCTGGACGGTGCCAAAGTTAGGTACCTTCTGCTGCAAAAGGCCATCTATGCTCTAGTATTGGCAAGCAGAAGGTTGCAACCTTATTTCCAAGGACATCTTATCATTGTTTGAAGTAAGCTGTCACGCCCCAAATTGCCCCTGGCCCACCTGGGCCTGATTATCAGAGTAATGCAACGGAAGTTACTTAAACAGAAGGGCTTAATTAAATATTATGAGCACCTATGGCGTGACTCCAGGATCTATTCTGGTACTAGCTTGTTACTTAAATACTTTCAATGTGTTGTCAGGGTGTTCTTCAGGAACGGGCTAATACCTATGTGGAATTCTAGTGTTCCATTTATGGACTTTAGCACTTAGCCAGTTACACACACAAGTCTTTCGATGCCATCTCAACAGCTAGGCAACAATATCCATGCATATCCAGATTCACTAGAAATCTTTCCTTAGATGCACATACTCAACTAATTACACTTGTAATACAAGTAAAGCATACACTTAATCCACTAAGTGCATAGGATGTGTGTCCGTCAAGTGTACTAATCCAATGCATGGCAACCAAGAAGCCCATCTCATTTCAAGTTTGAAAACACATTTATATGTCCATGAGCATTAGCCAAGTCTAGTACACATAACATGAATATCCATCATGGCATTCCATCTGCATAAAACCATGCAAACATGGCATATAATCATCCAAAGCTAATCACGATCATAATGGCAACAATAAAGCATCACCTACTTGGAAAAGAAAATGTACCAAGGATGCTATATGTCTCTAATTAGCCAGGTTCAGGTTTTACAGACCACGCTCTCATACAACCCAAACCTCGACTCATAACAACCTAGAACACATTCCAGCTTAATAGACCTTGTTCCCACAACTTTTAAACTCTATAAGCCTGCACAAGGAAGTCCAATACCATTAGCTTGATTCACAAGCAATCTATACCACATAAGTCACTTAGAGTCAAATGAATATAATGAGCAATACCAAACACATACCCAACCCTTTAGCAATTTAAAATGAGTACTCCAGTACTCCTAGCTTGACCCTTCAAGTAATCCATTACCTACAAAATATATATCAGGGTGGGTGATTTATAAAACTCAGTAAGAATCCCGACGGCATCCAATGCCTAGTGAGGTAATTAACTCATGACTTTCAAAGTCATCATATGGCTTCCAAAGCCTAAACTTGTGCCAAGAATGTAATGGCAATTAATCCATGTTCCTGCCAAGGAAAACACTAAAACAAAGAAAACACAAGACATAGCACAATAACAATAACAATAATAATATGGGTCAGCATGCATAAACAATTTCAGAGAAGCATGCAACTCAACACACACAACACTGTCCTCATAACATCATGTTCCATGTCATCGTGGGCATCGCAAGTATTAGCATAATCCATGCCACTAATCCTAGCTTGCCATTTTTTTTTATAACCTACTAGGCGCTCCTTAGCTTGGGAATTGAGTTGGCCAAACTCAATTCCTAGCCCTAAATGCTTGCTAATTACTCATGAGTAAACCATAACCATAGTTGCCAAAGCAATGATACCTCATCCATTATGCACTCATGTGCCCAATTATTCAACTAAGAAAGTATCATGAGTACTCACAAAAAGTAACAACCACATAGCCCTGACATGCACACGTATGGTCACTTGGTTCAATGACCATCACATAGGGGCACTAATACTCACAATGAAAGGTCATGGAAAATATACCATGTAGAAAGTGAGTATAGGGATTCTTACCACAATTTGTGTAACCTTTTGCTCATTGTCCTTGCCTTTCTTTGCTCTGTTGTTGTTGGAACTTATCTTTTCCTTAATGAACCTATAAGCCCAAAACATCTAGCAAGTTAATAATTTGCTTTCCATTAAACAAGAGAACCATAATTTACCAAGCATACTTGGTTTAACTTACTAAACCTCTAATTAAGGAGGTGAGGCCCAATTCTGCCTTTTTCTGAACTTGAGGCCCACTTCTTGAAACTTAGGCCCAACTGGCCTTTATTCTTTGAATTTGGGCCTAACTTGCCCTTTCTCAAAATTCAGGCCCACTTGGCCTTTTATTTTCTCAAGCCCACTTGGCATTTTATTTCTTTTCTGGACTTGGCCCAACTTCTCTGTCCAAGTCTAATTCAATGAAGCCCATTTAGGCAATTTAGCCCATTTTATCAATTTGACCAATATGGCCCAAAATAGCCCATTTAGGAGTTTTTGGACCATTTACCACCAAGAACACTTGGTTATCAAATTGGGCCTTCAAATTTATCTCTTGGCCAAATTTGTCCTATTATTTCCTTCTTTTGTTCAATTTAGTCCCATAAGTTTTCTAAGGACCATTTATGCCAATAATACTTGGCTAACACCAATTTTCAAAAAAGTGGTGTCATGGCCGAATTCATCATCATTCTTTCTTTACCATTTTGGCCACACATTTTACTAGGAACACCTAGATACCGTGAACACATGGTTTATGCACATAACCACCAAAAATGGCACTAAGGCCGAAACTTCTCTTTATTTCTTTCTTTGATGTTTTGGTCCACATACATCAAAGAACCCAAAAATGCCAAAAATACCATGGCTAAAATGTCAAGTCACACTAAACAAGACATGGCCGAATGTACACTTACTTGTTTAGCTTACAAAATCTTCTCTTTTTACCTCCATTTCTTGGCTAACACCTTGTATGTTCATAAGAACATTTTTGTTACCAAGAAAACTTGGTTTAAATCCATGTATGCCAAGGAATCAACTTGGCTGAATCTTCATTCTTTTTGTTCTTCCATCCTTTTCTTTGCATGGCTTCAAAATCACCAAGAAAACTTGGTATCCTTCACAAAAATACAAGGCCGAAAGCTCAACTTGCTTTTCTAGCAAAAATCCAACATGGTCGAGACATTAGTGAGCAATATCTAGCTCAAAAACACATAAAATCACCAAGAAAACTTGGTTCACTTACAACCTTTCTTTGGCCGAATTTTGAGCTTGTTCTTCCTTGAAGTTTTCCTTGATTTTTCTTGCTCCTCATGGCTTAGAAATGCAATGCATGTTCATGAGCTCATGAGTGAAGCTCAAGAACACTAATTTCTCCATATGGCCAAAACTTCCAAGAGTGTTTTCTTGAACATCTTGCTTGATTCATGCTCTAGATGGGTTTAAAAGTATGAAATCACTAAGAAAATGTGTTTGCATGTGTGAGAAGGAGTGTTTTTAGCTATGGCCGAGAGGTAGGATGAAGGAAGAAGATGAAGGAGCGTGGAGATGTTCATGGCCGGTTGTGTAGAGTTTAGAGAAAAGGAAGAGCAAATGAGCTAGAGAGAGAGGAGACAAATTGAAAATTAATGTGAGAGAATGGAGCATGGCCGGTTATGCTAGTGAAATGAAGCTCAAATGCATTCCGAATGCATATTCAAGTGTGATGGCCGGCCATTTGATTTCAAAAGAGGGAGAATAAGTCAAATGCCAATTAAATATTGATTGGACAAGTGATGGTGGGGGGAATTAAATAATGTAAAGTGGGAGACAAAGAATCATTGGCCAATATATTATATTATATGGCAAGTGGGAGACAAGACTTAAGAGATGATTATTTTAATCACAGTGGAGGCAAATTTTTTATTCATTTAAAGGGGATGGCCGGCCATGGAGATATTTCCATGAAAAAATGGCCAAATCCCTCCTTTAGCCCTCCATCTTTATTAATCCTTGCAATTGAGTCCTCCCACAAAACTTTCCTTTGTGCAATTGAGTCCCTCAACTTCAAATTCCACCATTTACATCACCAAAACTCTTGGCCTAAGCCAAGCATAATTCCTAGAGTGTCCAACGCTCATTAATGCCCATTCATTAATTAATTCCATGTCTCCTCAATTTAATTGCTAAGTTTCCAAATTAGGAAACTTTTTATGCCACTAATCTACTTAACCCGGGACTTAGTCATTTAGCCGTTTCCGGGTGTAACATAAGCAACCTCCTATGGATGTCATGAGGAAGGTAGACTACTCTGGAAGACTATCAAAGTGGTGCATCGAGCTCAGTGAATATGACATCACCTATGAACCGAGAAGGGCAATAAAGGTCCAACCATTGGCGGATTTTATCGCCAAAGTACCAAAAACTGAAGACACCCCAAGGGACCCTGGTAGCGATGAACCTGAGTGGACACTCTTTGTTGATGGTGCCTTCAGTTTTGAACATCAAGGAGTCGGAGTAATTTTTTGGGGTCCCAAAGGTATAGAAGCTTTAAAGTCCATCAAGTTCAATTTTAGTGTCACCAAGAACATCGCCAAATATGAAGCCCTCGTAGTATGCTTACAATTGGCAAAAATAGTTGGTGTGAGAAATTTCAAGGCATATAGTGATTCTCAGTTGGTGGTGCGACAGACGGCGGGGGACTACGAGGCGAAAGACCCAAACTTGTCAGAGTACCATGACCTTGCAAAAGGACTTATCCAAGAATTTGACAAGTTATAAATAGAAAGTGTACCTCAGTGAGATAATATTGATATAGATACTTTGGCCAAATCAAAGGAGTCCACCGAAGTACTTTATCAGCCAAGGATAATAATAATGTTCATAGCAACCTCAGCTAGAGGCTGGAAAGTTCTTATTAGGAAATATCTCACAACTTCAGAACTTCCCGAAGACCCTCTAGAAGCTATGAAGGTGCAAAAGTGCTTGAGTAAATACTTCCTAATCTAGGAAGAGTTGTACCAACAAGGGTACGCAAGCTTGCTACAAAGGTGTGTCAGTGAATAGGACGTTGAGATAGTGCTCAAAGAAGTCCGTGAGGGAGCCTGCAGTTCTCACACCAAGACTAATGCCCTCGCTGGAGTACTACTCTGCCAAGGATATTTCTAGCCTACCTTAAGGAAGGATGCAAGGTAGTTTGCCTACAAATGCAACAAGTGCCAGAGACACACTCCCATCCAGAGACTACCCTCAGAAGTAATAACTTCAGCAAACTATCCTTGCCCCTTCACTGTTTAGGTTATTGACCTCATTGGGCCTCTCCTAACAACTCCAAGAGGAGTGAAGTTCTACGTAGTCGCAGTAGACTATTTTAGCAAGTGGATCGAGGTAAAGCCTTTGGTAGCAATATCGGTAAAGGACATACAAAGATTTGTCTAGAAGAACATCATACGCAGATTTGGCATATCGAGGGTGATAGTAACTGATAATGGTTCCATGTTTATTGATAAAGGTTTCTAGGAATTTGTAGCCAACCTGGAGATAAAATTACACTTCGCCCTGGTTGCCCATCCTCAGAGCAATGGACAAGTTGAAGTGTCCAATAGAACAATAAAAGATTGTCTGAAAAAAAGGTTGACGAAGGCAAAGAGAAAGTGGCCAGGAGAGCTTCCCAGCATGCTATGGAGTTACCGAAAAACTCTGAGAAGGGCCACGGGTGAAACTTCCTTCTCACTCTTCTTTGGCATAGAAGCCATTATCCCTATCGAGGTCATGCAACCATCCCACAGAGTGCAGGTGTTCGGCAAAGAAAGGAATAACCTCAATTTAATAAGCAAGTTAGATATGATTAATGAACATAGAGAGATGGCCAAACTCAGCAAAAAAGCTTTTTAGCATAGAGTAGCCATTACTGTGAACTTCCTTATTAAGCCGAAAGGGATCAAAAAATAGGACCTTGTTCTCCGAAAGGACGAAGTGGAACCCTGAACATCATCTCATGGCGTACTTCGGGAAAATTAGGAAGAACCTTATTTGGTCCTCGAGGAAGTTTGACTAGGAGTCTATAAGTTGGGCAATACCGAAGGAGAAGCGTTGAAAAACACACGGCATTCAGACTCCTTGAAAAAATTCTTCACTTAGAAAAATTTCAAGTGAAAAATTGTATGTAGTGTGCCAAATAAGGTGAACTGAATGTGGTCACTTCCGAAGGTGCATGACTGGTATTGAACGAGTTCTACCGAAGGTGATTAACCAAATATGGTTGATCCCGAAGTTACTTAACTATACCTACACAAAGCAAGTTTTACTGAAGATGGTCGATCGAATATAAGTTTATCCCAATGGTACTTAACCATTTTTGTGCAAATTAGGCCTCCCAAAAAGGGCTAACCGAAGATGGTTGATCCTAAGTGTGGCTAACCAAAGATGGTTGATTGTCTTTGGAGAGACTAGGTTATGAATCCTTGATAATATTTTTTAAGGATTTATGGCCAATGATGGTTAAATGCCGAAGGATGAAACTTGCCCGAGATCGTATCAGTCATGGACTTAAGCCAAAATTTTGAGAAAAAAAGTTCCCTTAAAATTTCATTATAGAAGTACAAGTGTGGAAGACAAAATAGAAAAAGAAAAGAAAAAGGATGCGTATTCATTGTCCTGTCCATCCTCGAGCTCTTCAGCATCATTACCATCGGCGTCATCACCTTCGGCGTCATCTTCACCCGTGATAACTTTGGTAGCTGAAGGAGGAAGAATTGGAAGCTTGAGAAATTCTATGTTTGACAATTCCGAAGATGGTCATTCGGGAATATTAAGTGCCCGAAGGAAGAAGAGGTCTAAGTCAGGATACTTGGAAAGGACCAAATGACGGGCAAGGCAGAATGCATCTTGGTATGAAGACTTAGTTGCCTCATATGACTTGACCTTTTCATCTTTCAAGTCCTCTAGCTCCTGCTTCAATGCCTCAACCTCCTTCTCTAGCTTCTTCTTCTTTTTCTTCTTACCCTTCTTTAGCTGCTCTATCTCGGTGATAATTCGATGTTGACCCCCAATGCCTTTGTGAGATCAGTAATAGCGCCTTCCTTTTCTTAATGAAGAGCTCACCCTTGGAAGACAGCTCCACGACCTTTGGTCCGAGCTCAGAGATGCTAGAGGTGAACTCCTCGACAAGCCCATGTTGGCTTTTCATCACCTCATCTCGAAGACTGACAAGGTCTTCATTGGCGATCTTGTTCAGCTCGCCATACTTTATGACTGAGCTCACAAGCAATTCCTTGGCCTTGGCCAAGTTCTCCTCTGACTGACTCTGAATAGAGGACTGTTTGGCTGCCCAGGGCTGAAAGTACCCTCTGTATGCCAGCAACTGCAACAAAAAAAAATGAGGGGAAGGAGTTAGAATGTGGATCACCGGCAATAAGAAACTCAAAATTCTTCTAAGTCCTAAAGGATAAGGATTACCTGGGCAGCATGCTTGATCATCAGAGTGGCGAGGACCTCCTTGTTCAGGCATTCCTCCCTTAGAGACTAGAAGGTAGCATTAGTCATAATGCCCTTGCCATATGAGGGGCCATCTTCTAACTATCCTCAGAGAACAAGTCCATGTCCTCTGTGAAGGTCCAGAATGGCTCCATTAGGACCTTGTCTTTCAGGATTTTTGAATCCCAAAGCGTATTTTTTCGAACGTGTTTAGCCATCCACAGAGCTTGGGCTTGCTCATCTGCTAAATCATGCCAAAGTTTAGTTATAATGTTATCCACTAGCCATTCATCTACAAGGTCTAAAATACCAAAAAATCCCAAACCCATAGACGAAAGGCTAAGAGACAAACCAGGCGTGACTTCGTACACATCCTCGTCAGAATCGTCAACATTGAGAACCTTGGTAAGGACTTATTTCCCTTTGCGCCTTTACCACTCTTGGGCTTTCTATGCCAAAATCTCCCCATCATGGTCCTCAAGACCTCGGCCGCAACATTAGGACTTAGGGGAGCGGAGAAGATGGCCGCCCCTAAAATAAGGTTAGCACCTTCAAGCATTGGGCTTGCCCCAACTTCTTCTTTGATTGGAAGAGGCAAGGAGTGTCAGGACCTTACCTCAGTGCTTGGCCTATGCCAAAAATGTAAGAAAAATACATTAAAAACCATGAGGGACTTAAATGAAAATGTGGAAAGTGATGTATATGTGCACCTGAGAACTATCGGGTTCCAAATTCACATTTAAAACGGCCTAAGTGTTAATGGCAAGAAACAAAGTTTAAGGGCCAATTTGAATATTCTTTTGGGTTCTAAAAAATAAAGCAAATACATGCACCATACAAAAGTGTATGAGGCCATGAAGGGCATTGAAGCCATTTTTAAGTACATGTGGCACATGGCCGATTAATGCATGCTTCCACTGAACCAAAAAGCTTTAGTTTCGATCAAAACTCTATTTTTCAAGTCAAAGTGTGTTCTTCATGTTCTTGGGTTGAAAGCTTCAGGTCATGCCAAATTAGTCGTGATTGAAGCTTGCATTGAAGAATCAAGCTTGAAAGTGGTGTTCTTGGCCTTAGGCGACCTTGCACTTGAGTTGCCAAGCTAGGTCTTGAAGATTCAAGTTGAAACCAAGAGCTCAAAGCTAGTAATTGGTAAGGTTTCATGAAATCTACTTGATTTTGGTAATGTTCCATGTTCAAGTAGAGTAGTGACTTCTAAGTGATAGTATTATTGAGCTATATGATCTTAGATTGCTAGATGGGGCATACATGGAACCTTCGAGTTTATGTGATTTCTTCGCCAGCTAGTCATTAATGGTAAGTACTAAGGTTCAAGGTAAGTAGGCCAACTTATCTTTGAGCTTGGAGCTCTAGTGGAATGGTGTTGGATTGGCGAAGCGTGAAATGCAATGTGTGTATGTGCTTGCTAGTTGGCCTCGGCCGAGAAGGACAATGTGTTGTGGTGTATGTGTTATGTGCTTGGTTGCTTGGATATGCTTGCTAACCTTTTTTAGTTATTGTTAGCATGTATATATATTATGGTTATCATGTGTATATGTTATTATGCCTGTAGTCTTGGTGTTTTCTTGTCTTCTTGCAGGTAAAGTAAAGCTAAAGGAGGTTAAGCTTTTGGGCTTAACTAAATGAGCTATTTGGCGCTGTAGTGAACCTTACTATGTTTATAAAACTCATGCCCCTTATTGTATGTGTTTCAGGAAAAGGCTTAGAGCTTGAATGATTGTGTGTTGCTTGTGTGGTAAGTTAGTGAACATTTGGCCAAGGTATGTGTTATAACCGAAAGCTTGGCTTATGAGTACATTGTGCAAGTCTTATGGCTATTGCTCAAACTTATGTGTTTGAGTTTTGTAGGCATTTGCGTAGAGTTATGGGACAAGTCTAGGACCAAATGGACGTGTGCTCATGGGCATTAGTGTTTTGGCTTGCTTTTATGACCATGAACCTGGTGATAGGACTTCTCCTACAATCTTTGGCCTTGTATTGTACCTTTAAGGTAGCTCTCGAGTACTATCGTTAAGTTAGGTATGTAATGCATAACTTGTGCTTATTTTGGATTATGAGTACTCTTGGTCTTGGTCCAAGTAGGTAGTACTTATGTGGAGGCTGTTTTGTGTATATAGGGCCTCGGTAGACTATGGAACTATGTGTTTATAATGAATGAATGGATGCCAAGTTATGCTTTGATTATATGTTCCTGGAATTGTTCTTAATGGGCTAAACCTCTTGTGACTCTTATTAGGCCGAATGTGCATTTGACACGAAAGGTGTGTTTTCAAAACTTGAGATGGGATGGGCTTTTTGGTTGTCATGCATTAGAATGCCACACTTGATTAGCACACTCCTTGGACAGTTAAAGATGAAAGTGTACATGCCTTGCCTTGTGTTCCAAGTAACTCTTAAAGCCTTGCCTTGGAATGTAAGTAAAGCACACTAAGCCACCTAGTAAGCCTCCAGGGGCACCTCCCAGGCCTTTTACTTAAGAAAATAAGACTTAAGCTACAAAAATAAAAGTTGGCGGAAACCTAAACTTACCCATAATCTTTACAAATGCAATAATTAAACAACTTTTATCGTAGCTAACTCAAGTGGCACTGTAGGTGCAGAGGCTAGGTCCTATATGGGGTATGACAGACTTTGTAGTATCAAAGCTTTGTTTTATAGCTTTTGATTAAGTTTAGTACTTTGCCTAGACTTGTTCCCATATAGGTTTATATAAGACTTGTACTTATTGAGCATATGTGAATAGATGCATCTTGAGTGTAGGATGAGAACCTGACGTAAGGAAAGAGAATTCCTTGAACAAGAAGATGGTAGGGCAACCTATCCTAGAGATGGAATGCATATAGGTGAGCTTGAAAGGGAACCGGAGGCCATAAAGCCTAATTTGGCTGAAGAGCCAATGCTAGGGTACATGTGCTTGTACCTAGTAGAGGCAGATATGATAGAATGGAACAGATGATGGAAACACTATAAGCTACTATGGCATAGCTTGTGGTGGGAATGCAAGCCTTGGTTAGATGCCAAGCCCAGCCACATGAGAGCCCATAACAAGCAGGGGAGGAGAAGATATGGAAGGTGAAGGAAAAAGAGGTAAAAAGCCTAGTAAAGGACCAGTGAACTATGACCAATCAAGCAAAAATGGAGGGAACCAAGAGGAAGATGAGGGTGATGAAGATAGGAGACACCCAAGGGGCAGGAGAATGAGGTATGAGGCAAGATAGGTACCTAAAGTGGAAGTAGAAGGGAGTCTAGAAGTGGAGGAGCTAGACACTTATATGTCTTCAAGGAGGACTGAGCGTGTTATGGCCCTTCTAGTGGGAAGTGAAATTGAGGAAGGTAAGCTGATCTAAATTAAGTTTAGAACCTTAATTCAAGTTTACATAGTAAGAATTAAGAAGTTTAGCAAAGCTCACTAAGTTCTGAGAAAAATAAAGCACTGAACGAAGTTCAAGGGCAAAATGGTAATTTTGCATTTTGAATAGCCTGGACGAGTCCCGAGTGTTTTAAAATGAATTTTATAACTTAACTTTCAACCTTAACTCAAACTTAAAGAATAGACAAGAATTTAATCATGAATGACTAAGCTACAAATATGGGGGGCTTAATTGCATTAAAATTGAAACCTTGGTGACCTTGATGCTAAGTAAGGGTTTAGGAAGGGAAAGAGAAGGGGGAGGCTGCCATAACCACGTTTTCATCCTTCCCTCACTCATTTCTCTCTCAAATTAAGCTTGGAATCAAGTGATCTTGGTGTCAATAGGTGCAATTCAAGGTGTATAAGCTTGGAGGAACCAATTTCAAGCTTGAAACCATAATTTTAAAGCTTGGAAAGGCATTTTTCCACATGCCCTATTTTTGAACGTGGTAAGAAATGTGTTCTTGATTGAATTCATGTTTGTTAGTTAGTTTGAAGCTCGGGTTTTGGTTAGAGAATGAAGTTTTAGTGATTTGTGCTTTGTTTTTTGGATTGGAATTAGTGTAGAACTTTGGTGACCTTGGTTGGTTGAAAGGGAGCTTGATTCTTGCTTGTTACTTGGAGTTAAGGTAAGGGAGATATGTTTTCAAGTTCATTACATGCCAATAGCTTGAGTTTGCTTGAAGAATTCGAGTGGCTTTAGCTATGGCATTAGTTAAAGGTTTTGGTTGAGTTATGGTGGACAAGAGGAATTGCGATGATTGGATTGATGTTACAAGCCATCATAGATTAGCTTGTGATACTTGGTTGTGATCTATGCAACATGTTTTATGTGTATATGAAATTTGGAGGCATTCCAAGCATGTTTGATATGTGTAGGAAGTGTCTAAAGTTCATAACAGCAAAACCGGAGTTTTTTTGGGCATTTTACAAGTTTGGCGATGCGTTGCCAATCCCAATGAGTTCCCACGACACGTCGCTAAGACCTCATAAAATTGGCAGAACGTCGACAACTGTGGCATCGCGTCGGCAAGATAGCATTTGACAACCGGTTTTGTTTTTGGCATAACGTTTTGCTCCGGTGTCCAATTGAGGTGATTCAAGATTCCATGGAAAGCTAGGAGGGAGTACTATCACCTCCATGTTTTAAAAACACTTAAAAATCTCTAGTTTTAGCTTTATATTAACTCAAAGTGAATGTAGGTTTTAAAGGAAACTATGTTGCAATGATCACAACAAGGTATTACTAGCCCAGGTGAGAGGTTTAGAACCCTTGGAAACCTGGCCGTGCCATAGCCACAAGGTTACAAGGTGAAACCTTGTTCATCTAGTCTACATCAAAGAGGCCCTGCGGCCTAGTCTACAAAGTTCCACCATAATTCCCCCGCATAACGACTATGGGAAGGCTACATGATTGCATCCAGTAAGCTTCAGCTTGCTAGGAGCGGTTTAGTGATCAGAAGTCACTAGGCACGGAGTGATGCACCGTGAGGAGGACTAGTTTGAGGAGAGATCTTTATAGCCTAGTTATATGTGCATATATCAGACCCTCATGCTGTGTGAGCTCACAGCAAGTTTACATATGTTCATGATATGTCCAGTCCTAGTAATTTTCTTGCAGGTACACTGAAGACCCCTTACTGAGAATTGTCGAATTCTCACTCCCTAGTTATGTTATGTAGAGACTGAAGTTGCTGGACTAGGTAATCGTTGAGGATTATCGCGGTAGTGTTCTTTTGTGTGTACAGGTACGGCATTTGAGAATCCTTGTGATTCTAGTCTACATGGTGTATTTAGTTGGCTTGTTGGTCAAGTAACAGTACTAACTAGTATCTTCCTTTGACTGTAAAGCCTAGTAGCACTTGGCAAAGGACTTTTGAGACTCGCCACTGGGATGTGTATCCAAGGTGGGAGTCAAGTCAAAGAGATCTCAGTAGAGGCTTGTATTTATACAGTACTTTTAGTTGCCTCCATAGTCTATGTTATAAGGAGTCCTCGACTCTAGGATTGCTCTTGGGTCAGGGCATTAGTCTACTTTATGTATGAATGTTCTCATGAGTTGTTATGTGTAGTAAACTCACACAATTATTGATTTTGTATGCTTTGGCTACTTATACTTATTTTTGTGTAGGAATTACTTTGCCAAGTTAATGTTTTATGGTTTTAATAAACCAAGTCAAAGCATGAAGAGCATGCATATTGCATATTATAGGACAATCAACTAGTATCACGGGATTTAATCTGCACACATACACAACAAGCCAATTGCAATCCACCGTAAAACCAGCTCTCACAGGGCTTCTTGGGCAGGGGGCAAGGACGGCCTTGTCAATTTTTGGTATCAGAGCTTAGGACTTATTTCATAGATATTGGAGGCTAAGACTGAGATCTAGGTTGGAAAGTCCAAGTGCTAGGAAGTTAGTACTGACCAACATCTGGGGAATGTTGTCTGGCTGTGGTTGCAGGTTGCTATGGTTGACACTAGGTTAGGAGATTCAAGGGGAACTAGGGAACTTGGTGAAGGTTCTAGTGACCCGGTTGTGACTAGACTGGATGAGATATCCAGGGTATTACAGGGGTTGACACAGACTATAGCCCAAGTGGCACAGGGTATGAACACCCTTGTGACTGAGATGTTCAGAGATTATGATGACAGAGGTATTGTCCAGGAGGAGAATGACCTACAATAGGATTAGGAAAGGCATGCTGAGCAACAGCAAGTGCCTAGGGCCCATGAACGCAGAAATCCTGTTCATAAGGAGGAAGAAGAACCAGGGTGATGGAGGCTTCAAGGAGGGGAGACACTCCACATCAAATGAGATTGTTAGAGAAATTTAAAACTGTTGAGCCACCGAGCTTTGATGGGACAGGTGATCCTGACAGATAAAAGGACTAGTTGTCCAGAATGAATAGACTTTTCAGTTGTGGTGGTTATGAGTCAGAGCAAAAGATGATTTTAGTGCCTTTTTTTCTGAGAGGAAGGGCTAGTCTATGGCGGGATGATGTGATGGAGTTGTTGAGGGAAAGTAATGGTACTCACCCAAACCACAAGAAGAGGGTGCTCAAGTGGTTAGAATTCGAAAAAAGGTTCAGGCAGGAGTATATCAGTGAAGGTGCACTGGACCAGAGGACGATTCAGTTCGAGAATCTGATATAAGGAGAGATGTCTGTGCGGGAGTATAAGCAGTGCTATAATTCTCCTATCTGGTATGCTCCATACATGATGGGCAATGATGAATTGAAAGCTAAAAAGTTCATCCAAGGTTTGAAACCTGTACCCAGGAGGTATATGGCAGAAATGGATATCAGGAGCTATCGCCGGGTGGTTCAGAAGGCATTGGCCTTAGAAAGAGAATTTGAGGATTCCAAGGCACCTAGCAAAAAGATGGATGTTGGACCAGCCAACCTAGGAAAGAGTGCTGGGAAGTGACCAATGGTGGAAAACCAAGGTCCATCCAAGAAAAGGAAGATAGGTTTATGTCCTAGATGCAGACGGTTTCAAGGTGGAGGACCGTGTACTCTGGGGACAGATGTTTGCAATATCTATCGTCAGAGAGGACATTGGGCGAGGCAATGCCCAAGAGCTTAACCGAGGTCAAGTCTGCCCCAAAATTTACCCCCTGTACCATTTGCCATAGGGAATCGGCCTGCTGTAGCCACAACAGCAATTGAGCCGAGGGTTTTCACCCTAACGAGTCAAGTGACCAGAGAACCAGCCGCCGTTCGAGGTAATTTTACTTTTCAAAACAGTAGTGTTAGAGTGCTATTTGATACGGGAGCTACTTTTTCAGTGATATCTTCTGCCTTGGTAGATAAGTTTAAATGGCAGCGAGAAATCTAGGGTGAGTTGAGACACATCAGAACTGCGGGGAGGGGTTTTATTGTGACCAATGAAGTGGTTACTAGGTATCCCTTGCAGTTAGGCGACCATGATCTTTGTTGTGAATTGTGGGTGATAGAGTTGGGGTCTTATGACGTAGTGTTGGGAATGGATTGGCTATGTAAGCATAAGGCACAAATCGACTGTGCAAATCACTTAGTCGGCATTACTGATGGTCAGGGAGCTAGAGTGACTTGCACAGGAGGATTGGCGTCTAGTGCTAAGAGTTTGCACCTTAGACTTATGGAGACCATCCCTATAGTTGGTGAAGAAGAGTATTATTCATTGAATGGAGTGGCCGTAGAGGAGGAACTTGAGAAGATTCCTATAGCGAATCAATTTCCTTAGGTGTTTCCAGTAGAGTTACCTGGGTTACCACCTAAAAGGAATACTGAGTTTGCAATCCATCTACAACCAGGGGTTGAACCTATTTCAGTACCACCTTATAGGATGTCAGCTCCTAAGATGGATGGGCTAAAGAAGTAGTTGAAGGAACTACTAGAAAAAGGCTTTATAAAACCTAGTGCATCACCATGGGGAGCTCCGGTGTTATTTGTGAAGAAGAAGAATGGAACTTTTAGATTGTGCATCGACTATAGAAAGTTGAATGCAGTGATAATTAAGAATAAGTATCCACTTCCTAGAATTGATGATTTGTTCGACAGGCTCAGGGGAGCGAAGGTGTTTTCCAAGATTGATCTTCGGTCTGGGTACTTTCAGATCAGGGTTAAAGAGGAAGATATTCCGAAAATTGCTTTCAGAATAAGGTATGGACGCTATGAATATACAGTTATGCCGTTTGGTGTGACAAATGCTCCAACAATATTTATGGAAGCCATGAATTGGATCTTTAAGCCATTTCTGGATCAGTTTGTTGAAGTTTTAATCATTGAAATTTTGGTATATTCACAATCTACATCAGAGCATGAGAAGCACCTTAGAACAGTTTTGCAACTCCTGAATGATATTCAGTACTATGCAAAGTTGTCTAAGTGTGAGTTTTGGTCCGAGAGGATCCAGTTTTTGGGGCATATCATCAGTGCTCAGGGTTTGTCAGTTGATCCTGAAAAAAATCAAGCAGTAGTTGAGTGGAAGAGACCAACTACAGTTATTGAGGTCAGGAGTTTCTTAGGCTTGGCAGGCTACTATAGATGTTTTATAGAGAATTTCTCTGTGATAGCTACACCGTTGACAACCTTGACCAAAAGACTCAGAAGTTTGAGTGGACATGAAGAAGCTTACATGGAGTTGAAGGAAAGATTGACTAGTGCACCTATACTTGTTTTGCCCGATCTGAACAGAGCTTTTACAGTGTATACTGATGCATCGAGTTCTGGTTTAGGATGTGTGTTGATGCAAGATAGTCAGGTGATTGCTTATGGTTCATGATAGCTGAGGCCTAATGAATTGAATTACCCAGTTCATGATCTTGAGCTAGTAGCAGTAATCTTTGCACTCAAGTTATGGAGGCATTACTTGATGGGAAGGTCATTCAGAATCTTCACCGATCACAAGAGTTTGAAGTATTTGTTTAACCAGAAGGATCTAAACATGAGGCAGCGGCGATGGATTGAATACATCAAGGATTATGATTATTTGATTGAGTACTGTCCTGGTAAAGGAAATGTGGTAGCTAATAGCCAAAGGGCAATCGCCCCCGAAGGATCCCGCGCATATATGGCATCTTAGGCCAATGCATCACCTATGACCAAGAACTGGCGATCAGACCTCAGTAAAGGGAGGGCCTTAAGCACCCTCGGGCAAGTTGAATAAACCTCACCTCCGGGAACACGTCAGACCAACTTCGGTCATAAAGGATTTTTACTCCTCCTGAGGATAACCTCGGAATGTCTCCGCGCATCCAAGTCCACCTTCAGATATTCTCTGGACCACCTTCGGAACATATCCTCGAGAATATCATCACCAAGGACCTGAACCTAACGTCGGGAAAGTCTAGCCGGAGATATCTCATATAAAAAAGAGACCTCCCTCCGAAGATGTTTTCCCCTCCAAGATACCCCTGGACTTTCCGGGAGTTCAGTCACCTAGAAGGGCTACGAGGACGTATGACTAGACAGCTTAGGAGTCTCTGACATACTGTACTTGTACGGCCCCTGACACACCGCCCCCAAACACGCTCTGACACGCCGTTCTTGAGTAGCACAGGCTTTCGGCCGAATGGCCTATGATCGGCTAAAAGCCCCCCTAAAGGTACAAATCACATCCAGCCCGACACGTGTCATGATCTGGGCAGCTGGTGGCAACTGAACCTCTCCTGTCTACCTCTTATAAATATAGGAGGCATCGCAGGTAAAGGGGGACGCTGGACACCGGGTTACCTTCACCTCTTTTACTTACTAGACACTAACTTGGGCATCGGAGATTCCACCCCGGAAAAACACTCCGAGGACCTCCTAGCCTTTGCTTCCTTTGTCTTCCAGGTGGTCATCTCAGGACGCATTCTCCTTGAATGCTCCTCCGCACCGAAGGTTCTTGCCACCCTCACCATGACACATAGTAAAGATGCTGATGGGGATCACATGGCACCGTCTATGGGAAATATTCCTCAAGTCGCCCTCGTGGAGACAAGGCGCTCAAAGGACAAGGGGCTCCCGAGGTCCCCCTCGGCGCCCGGGGCTTAGTAGGCAACCACCCAGCCTGTGGCAGAAACTTCTGTACCGGAAGATGACCGTCCTCTAACGGTGACGATGGGCTTTCTGTGAGACTTTCAATGCTCCATCGTCGCTGAAATGACTTAGCAGCTCGATCAGAGGTTGCCTCAACCTCCTCTGGTCTGAAGGGACTCTCCCTCGACTGTTCGTCGGGAAAGGAGTTCAAGGTCCACACACTGAAGTTCGGGGAGCGGGGACTCCCTTGAAGCATCCTCAACAGTAAATGAACTTGTTGAGGCATGACCCATCAAGGGGAGCTTCGAAAGAGACTAGGACCTCCTGCCAATGAAGTGCATCCTCTTATCGAAGGTCCCAGTCTCCTCACCATCGAAGTCATTCCCTGAGGAGGAGAAGAAATTCACCATTACCGCCGAACACCAGGCAGCAAGGAGAAGTTAGCATGGCTGTCCTCATGGAGAAAAATCTAGGAAGACTGGAGAGGGTTGAGAGGCAGATCTCCCAAAAGCCAGTCTAGTCCAGGCTGTCTGACTTTTACACTGGAGAAGAGTCACCATTTGTGCGTGAGGTGGTGGAAGCGCCCATGCCCAGTGATTTTAGGGTGCCACGCCTAGAAACTTACGATGGGCGTAGTGACCCTCAGGCACACTTGACGAAATATAAGCGAAGCATGGTACTCCATCGCGCATATGACGCCACTCTCTGTAAGTGTTTTGAAGTAACACTCTCTGGTCCAGCAACGACATGGTATAACTCTCTGGCCCATGGAAGCTTGCTAAGCTTTCAAGAGCTATCCACTGCCTTCACCCAGTAGTTCATTGGCAGCAGGCCAACCGCCAAAATGCCAGTGGAAATGTTCGACATAGCCCAGCGAGGTGGGGAGACCATTCGCGACTATGTTGAAAGGTTTAACCGAGAGGCATTGAGCGTGCCCGATTTCAGGCCAGAAATTCACATCCTCACAATGATTAGGGGACTTTGAAAGGACTCCCAGCTATTCTATGAGTTTTCCAAAGATCCCCCAGACACTCTAGGGGAGTTCTATAGAAGGGCCGAACAGCATATGACGGCCGAGGAGCTTAGAATGGGAGGACCTAAACGAGAGCACCCACTGCCCGAAGGGCCTAGTCATCAGCCTCGACATCAAAATCAGGGGGAAAGGCCCTGAATGAAAAGGGGGAAAAGGCCAATGACATTCACTCCCTTAAACACCACAAGAGCTAGCATTCTTATGGCGTTAGAAAGGCAAGGGACCACAGTTCCAAGGCCAAAGGCCATGACCTCGAAAAACAGGAAGAACATGAAGAAATTCTATCAATTTCACCGAGATCACGGCCACGACACTAAGGATTGTTTTCAACTAAGGAAATACATTGAGTCCCTTATTAAATAGGTTCAATTCTGGCGGTACCTGCGAATCCCTTCGCCAAAAGGAAGAAAGGAAGAGCAAAGAAGGGCGGACGACGAAGAGTATGATTAGGATAGACCTCGGGACCGTAGTCCCTGGAAAAATATGCCACCATCAGCGGGGGTTATCCAAACCATCATTACCGGAATACCCTCGGCAGAGAGGAAGAGAAAATAAGGGAAATCTTAATAATGGAGTACGAGAACTCACCGAATAGACTCACTCGTAGAGATGGGTCTACAGTAAAGTTCCCCCAAGATGACCTACTCCTTGTCTTGGCAAGGATAGGAAACTGGGACGTCAAAAGGGTACTCCTCTATGAAGGCTCAAATACTGACGTCATCTTCTCCCATCTGCTGCCTAAGTTGGGCATTCCAAGAGGCGATCTCAGTACGGTCAATTCCCCCACCTTCGGTGTAGGACCCTCCGAACTTCCGATTCTCGGATGTATCGACCTGCCTTTGATGCTGAAAGTGATCTCGCCCCATAGCCAGAAAGAGTTGATCGCCTCCGTCATGACAAGATTTATTGTCATCGATGTGCCGTCGGCTTATAATGTTATCCTTGGAAGGCAAACTCAAGGTAACCTCCACATCCACCCAGACGTAAAATACCTAACGGTCACCTTTGCGACCGAAGACGGGGACGCAGAGATCTTCATTGACCAAACCAACGTCAGAAAGGTCTTCACAAAAGCCAGACAAAGCCCAGCAAAGACCCAAGTGCAAACTTCGGTGAAGGAAAAAATAGTCATGACGGGTGAAGAAATAGTGAAGGAATAAAACGAAGGCCTGGAAAAAATAGAAACAGAAGATGTAGAATTGATCCCTGGCCAAAGCACCCGAATCGGGAAAAAATTGGCCGAGGATGACAAAAAGAGGCTTGTATCCTTCTTGTTCATGAACAAAGATCTATTTGCCTACTCACTGAAGGATATGCATAGGATGGACCCCTGCATAATCCACCACGGCCTTAGAGTTTGACCAAACGCCAAACTAGTTCGGCAGAAGAAATGGAGTCTATCGGCTCGTAAGAATTCCTTTGTTAAAACCTAAGTCAACCGCCTCATCGAGGCCGGAGTAATAAGATAAGTTAACTACCCCGAATGGCTCAGCAACGTGGTTACTGCCACGAAAGAGGGGAGTGAAAAACTCCGAATGTGCATCGACTTCCGAAATTTAAACGACGCCTGCCCAAAGGACTCTTACCCTTTGCCAGCCATAGATCAACTGGTGGGTGGAATTGCCGAATACGGGCTGCTGAGCTTTCTCGATGCCTTTAGCGGATATCATCAAATCCGTATGAACCCCGAAGATGAGGAAAAAAACATCCTTCATCACGGAGATAGGTACCTACTGCTATATCAGGATGCCCTTCGGGCTTAAAAATGCAAGGGCTACCTATCAATGGCTGATGAATAGGGTATTCGATTCTCAGATTGGGAGAAACATGGAAGTATACGTTGATGATATGATAGTCAAGAGCAAAATGCCTGGTAATCATATCACCGACCTAGCCAAAACCCTCCGACGACTTCGGGAGTTCGGCATACGTCTTAATCCCGAAAAGTGTGTGTTTGGGGTAAGTGCAGGAAAGTTTCTTGGGTTTATGGTATCAAAAAGAGGAATAGATGCCAAGCTTGAAAAAGTAAAAGCCCTGCTAAATTTCTGAACACCTACATCCATCAAAGACATACAAACACTTACCGGAAGAATCACCTCCCTTAGTAGATTCATCTCCAGGTACGGCGACTGATGTCGCCCATTCTTCAAAGTACTCACCAAAGTCCCCAAGGCCGACGACACTTCCGAGGCCCACGAGCATCCATGGAACTCAGAATGCCAGAAAGCTTGGGACGAGGTTAAAAACTACCTAACATACCTGCCAACATTTCGGCAACGCCGAGAAGAAGAACCCCTCATCCTCTACTTCGCGGTTACTGAAAAGGCGGTCAGTTCAGTCCTACTAAAAGAAGAAGGTGGGAGACAATGGCCAGTATATTATGTAAGCAAGTCCCTGCATGGCGCCGAGGTCAAATACCCATTTCTCCAAAAGGCCATCTACGCCTTGGAACTCGCAGGTAGAAAGTTGCGACCCTACTTCCAAGGACACGCTATCACTGTCCAGAGTAACTTGCCTCTGCTTGACGTCATGAAAAGAGTAGAGCATTTGGGAAGATTATCAAAATGGTGTATCAAACTCAGAGAGTACGACATCACTTACGAGCCTAGAAGGGCAATAAAAGCCCAGGCCCTAGCAGACTTCATTGCCGAAATCCCAAAAATAGAGAATGTGTCACGCCCCAAACTACCCCTGGCCCACCTGGGCCCGATTATCAGAGTAATGCAGAGGAAGTTACTTAAATGGAAGGGCTTAATTAAATATTATGAGCACCTACGGCGTGACCCCAAGATCTATTCTGGTACTAGCTTGTTACTTAAATACTTTCAATATGTTGTCAAGGTGCTCTTCAGGAACGAGCTAATACCTATGTGGAATTCTAGTGTTCCATTTATGGACTTTACCACTTAGTCAGTTCACATGCATATCAAGTCTTTAGATGCCATCTCAACAACTAGAAAACAATATCCATGCGTATCCAAATTCACTGGAAATCTTTCCTTAGATGCACATACTCAACTAATTACACTCGTAATACAAGTAAAGCATACACTTAAGCCATTAAGTGCATAAAATGTGTGTCCATCAAGTGTACTAATCCAATGCATGGCAACCAAGAAGCCCATCTCATTATCAATTTTGAAAACACATTTTTATGTCCATGAGCATCAGCCAAGTCTAGTACACATAACATGAATATCCATCATGGCATTCCATCTGCATAAAACCATGCAAACATGGCATATAATCATCCAAGGCTAATCACGATCATAATGGCAACAATAAAGCATCACCTACTTGGAAAAGAAAATGTACCAAGGATGCTATATGTCTCTAATTAGCCAGGTTCAGGTTTTACAGACCACGCTCTCATACTACCCAAACCTCGACTCATAATAACCTGGAACACATTCCAGCTTAATAGACCTTGTTCCCACAACTTCTAAACTCCATAAGCTTGCACAAGGAAGTCCAAACCATTAGCTTGATTCCCAAGCAATCTATACCACATAAGTCACTTAGAGTCAAATGAATATAATGAGCAATACTAATCACATACCCAACCCTTTAGCAAATTAAATGAGTACTCCCGTACTCCTAGCTTGACCTTCAAGCAATCCATTTCCTACAAAATGTATATCAAGGCAGGTGAGTTATAAAACTCAGTAAGGATCCCGACGGCATCCAATGCCTAGTGAGGTAATTATCTCATAACTTTCAAAGTCATCATATGGCTTCCAAAGCCTAAACTTGTGCCAGGAATGTAATGGCAATTAATCCATGTTCCTGCCAAGGAAAACACTAAAACAAAGAAAACACAAGATATAGCACAATAACAATAACAATAATAATATGGGTCAGCAAGCACAAACAATTTCAGAGAAGCACGCAACTCAACACACACAACACTGTCCTCGTAACATCATGTTCCATGCCATTGTGTGCATCGCAAGCATTAGCATAGTCCATGCCACTAATCCCGGCATGCCATTTATTTTTTATAACCTACTGAGCGCTCCTTAGCTTGGGAATTGAGTTGGCCAAACCCAATTCCTAGCCCTAAATGCTTGCTAATTACTCATGAGTAAACCATAACCATAGTTGCCAAAGCAACACTACTTCATCCATTATGCACTTATGTGCCCAATTATTCAACTAAGAAAGTATCATGAGTCCTCACAAAAAGTAACAACCACAAGCCCTGTCATGCACACCTATGGCCACCTGGTTCTTTGACCATCACATAGGGGCACTAATACTCACTATAAAATTTATGGAAATGTACCATGTAATAAGTAAGTATAGGAATCCTTACCAACATTTGTGTAACCTTTTTGCTCATTGTCTTTGCCTTGCTTTGCTTTGTTTGTTGTTGTAACTCTCTCTTTGCCTTAATGGACCTATAAAGCACAAAATACTAACAAGTTACTTAATTGCTTTTCATTAAACAAGAGAACCAAAATTTACCAAGCATACTTGGTTTAACTTACTTAACCTCACTTAAGGAGGTAATGGCCCACTTAGCCTTTCTGTGAACTGAGGCCCAATTTTCTGTGAACTCAGGCCGACATT
Organism: Aquilaria sinensis; assembly: GCA_005392925.1. Taxonomy (NCBI): domain Eukaryota; kingdom Viridiplantae; phylum Streptophyta; class Magnoliopsida; order Malvales; family Thymelaeaceae; genus Aquilaria; species Aquilaria sinensis. The sequence goes on along the minus strand of SMDT01002786.1, from coordinate 170,457 downwards.
GGCCTTTTCCTGGAAATCCAGGCCCAATTTGCACTTTTCTGGAGTTTAGGCCCACCTGGCCTTTTCTGGAACCCAGGCCCACTTGGCCTGTTCTGGAACTCAGGCCCAACTGGCCTTCTCTGGAACTCAGGCCGACTTGGCGTTTTATTAATCCAGGCCCGCTTGGCCTTTTAATTAACTCAGGCCCACTTGGCCTTTTATCTTTTCAGGCCCACTCGGCCTTTTAATTCCTCAAGCCCACTTGGCCTTTTAGGTTCTTTTCTGGACTTGGACCAACTTAACATTTGGGCCCAATTTTACCTTTTCAAGATTTGACCCATTTAACTTCTCCAGGATTTGGGCCCATATAACCTTTTCCAGGATTTTAGCCCATTTTCTAATAACACCATTGTGGCCCAAAATAGCCCATTTAAGAGTTTCTGGACCAAGAATACTTGGTTTTCAATTTGGGCCTTCAAATTCAACTATTGGCCGAATTAGCCCCATTACTCCTTTCTTTTGCTCAATTTAGTCCTATACGTTTTCTAAGGACTCATTTATGCCAAGAACACTTGGCTAACACCAATTTTTCACCAACTTGTCATTATGGCCGAATCTATCATCACTTTCCTTTACCATTTTGGCATCACTTTTTTACTAGGAACACCTAGATACCATGAACACATGGATTACACACACAACCACCAAAAATGGCACTTATGGCCAAACTTCTCTTTATTTCATCTTTGTATTTACATAGGTACCATGAACACATGGTTTTGCACACAACTTCACAGAAGCACATCATGGCCGAATCTTCCATGGCTTGATTTTGCTTACCAAACTCCTCCTTTTGCATCCAACTCTTGGTTATGGCCTTTTACACTTACAAGAACATCTTTACTACCAAGAACACTTGGAAAAATGCACATACATGCCAAGATTCACACTTGGCCGAATATACTTCTTGCTTTTCCTTGCATCTTTTGCTTGTTTCCTTGCTTGGAATGGCCATACAAGCTTCAAGGCACCAAGAACACTTGGTTTCATGCCTCAAAATGCCATGTACACTCATGGCCGAAAATCCATCCTTGCTTTTTCTTGGAGTTCTCCTCAATTTCTTTGCTTCTTATGGCTTAAAATCGCCATCCATGTTCATCAGCTCTTGAGTTGAGCTCAAGAACACTAAAAATCCTCCATGGCCGAATCTTCAAGAGTTTTTCCTTGCAAAAATCCAACATAGACGAGACATTAGAGAGTAATATCTAGCTCAACACATGAAACTACTAAGAAAACTTGAATTCACTTGAAACCTTTCTTTGGCTGAAATTTGAGCTTGTTCTTCCTTGATGTTCTCCTTGATTTTCTTCCTCCTCATGGCTTAGAAACGCCATGCGTGCTCATGAGTGATGTCCAGAGACGTCTTCGGTGGAGGACATGGTGGTGTCTGGAGGGACTTCCTGAGGAGGAGTACGCCTGGAGTGGAGGTTTCCCAGGGAGTGGTACCTGAAGAGCCCAAAAGGAAAGGTTAGGAGTTCCCCGGGATGTTTTTCCGGGGAGGAGCCTCCGACGCCTAAGTTAGTTTTCTGAGAGGTGAAGGAAAGAGAGCACTCAGGGGTTTAGTGGCCTTGCCGGTTCGTATCCTCTCAACTGACTCACCAACCCTTTGCAAGGGGCTGTTCTTTGGTATTTATAGAAGTGTCTGGCCCGTTCAGATCATGACACGTGTTCGGTCAGATCTGCTGTGTACCTTTGGACACAGGGGACAAGTAGCTGTTTGTAGGCTCCCTCGAGCCTTGGTCCGAGACAGGTTGTGACAAGGCCTGGGCGGCGTCGGCGTGTCAGAACGTCGTTTGAGGTGACATGGCGCGTCTGTGGGCGATGTGTCAGAGGCTCTTTAAATGCTCCTGCCGTACTCCCGATGTCCTTTGGGTGAGGTCGTTCTCTGGGACGAACACCCTTCTTCGGGAGTTATGTTCGCAGTTTGGGACGCTGCCTAGCTCGCAGGTTTCACCTTCGGGAAATCCTCTCCTGCTTACGGTAGCTGGTTCTTCTATCCTGAAGGCGATCTGTTTAATCCCCCGAGGGGGCTGTCTGCACCTTTGGAGCTCTTTGGGGTACTAGGCTAAATCCCGAGCTCGAGGCACTGGAATTCGCCAAGTCCGAGGTCAGTACTACTGCCTCCTTCGGATGGTGCCAGGCTTCCCGAGCATGCTTTTGATAGGAGGTACATTCTAGGAGAGGCGATAGTCCTTCGGCTATCAATGAGCTCATGAGTAAAGCTCAAGAACACCAATTTCTCCATATGGCTGAAACTTTCAAGTGGGATTTCTTGAACATCTTGCTTGATTCATGCTCTATATGGGTTTAGAAGTACGAAATCACTAAGAAAATGTGTTTGCATGTGTGAGGATGAGTGTTTCTAGTCATGGCCGAATGGTAGAGTGAAGGAAGAAGGTGAAGCTTGGAAGAACACCCATGGCCGAAACTTAGAGAGAAGAGAGAGCGTATGGCTTAGAGAGAGAGTGAAAGATGTGAAATGAGAGTGAAAATGAGGTGGAGTGGTGATGGGCGGCCATTTACTAGCAAATGCAACACCAAATGCAAACCAAATGCAAGGTGGCCGGCCATTTGAATTTCAAAAGGGGAGAATTAGTCAAATGCAATAATCCTTGGACAGAAGAAAGTGGTGTCCCATCAAAACATCCCATTTGTTTAATTTATATGGCATGGCCGAATTTTTGAATGGAAAAGGGGAGATTTAGTCAATTGCTCATTAAAGCATTGATTGGACAAGTGATGGTGGGGAGAATTAAATAATGTAAAGTAGGAGACAAAGACTAGTCAAAAATAATGGGCAAAATATTTGTTTGTGGTGATGGTAGGGTCAAGTCCAATTGGACAATTTAAATAATGTGAGTGGAGGCTTATGTGGCCATTTTAAACAGCAAAAAATCATGGGATGGCCGGCCATGGCTTAAAATGCAATGCAAAATGGTCTAATCCCTCATTTGCCCTCCACCTTTCTTCAATTGTTCAATTGAGTCCTCCCACAAACTTTTCCTTTGAGCAATTGAGTCCCTCAAGTTTAATTTCCCTCATTTTCATCACCAAATCTCTTGGCCTAAGCCCAGCATAATTCCTAGAGTGTCCACACTCATTAATGCCCATTCATTAATTAATTCCATGTCTCCTTAATTTAATTGCTAAGTTTCAAAATTAGGAAACCTTTTATGCCACTCATCCACTCAACCCGGGACTTAGTCATCTAGCCCTTTCCGGGTGTAACAATACTCCCCTCCTTAAGAAATTTGGTCCTCCAAATTTCCTAAGAGTAAAAAATATCCTGCTCAAGTAGCCCATCGTTTATCACCAGAACACTGGTAAATTACCTTAACTGTTAAGCAGCCCCCATTCCTTGGCCATATAAATATCCATTGTTTTCTCTCAAGGTTTCAATCTCTCTATCAATTCCAGATTATATATTGGATAACTCTCCTCATAAGGTCTTATTTGCCTCGATTCACAAGTCATAGCTTGTTTCCCTTTTCTAAGACTCAGCCCATCTCATTAGTGAATAACTGATATTTCTTAGTAGGGTCTGGTAAAACCAGTATTGGGCTACAGTCAATTTTCTTCATGAATCCCTCATACTGAGATTGCTTCCACTCCAAGATAACTTAAATCTTTCTCGGGATCAACAGCTAAACCCTGCTTATTGATCAACTGTCCGAGGATTTCAATTTCCTTAGCCCAAAATTGGCACTTAGTTTGCCATTCAACTCCTGTCATTTAACAGGCTTAGCACCACTCTTTGGTGCTCCTTATGGGCTTTTCATCTCTTGAGCACACCTATATGTCATTACTAGTGAGCCTAAATGGCATCACCGTGTACTCAGAGTGACCACTTTTGGTCCTGAAAGTTGTCTTTAAGACACTTTCTCCTCTGACTCTCGGCTGGAAATATCCAGGTTCGAGGTCCATCTTTCTCTTCCACATAAAGCACAATGCTTTCCAGGTAAATGTTCTTGGCCTTCAGCAAACTCCTTCTTGGTGACTTTCACATTCTGTCCTACATATCCCTGCTGGGTCTAGGCACTTAAAACCTGATATTTGGCTTAGTAGCCAAACTATGCTCACTGTGAGCAGTCTGCCTTTCAGGCTCATTCCCACCATATCCATTTTTGGGATGGGCAGCAATATTATTTGCCATCAATTCATTCCTGGTATTTCTAACCAGGCGCACTTCAGTGCATACTTCTGTCATTCATCAATTCATTCCCTTAACTAACTTGGCAGTTTTCACATATAATAACACACTAGTATCAAATTAAAGCTGATATTTCATAACTGTCAAAAAAAATGTTACCTGTCAGGGTCTTTCTAACCCAATCTTGACCTGGTCCATTTCTTCATCAGCATCTTCAACTCTTTTGACTTCATGGTCCTCCTGTGCTTTTCTTGAAGTCTCAATCTGGAATACTCTTCCAATATCCTTAATTTGTCTCTTCCTGCTCCCGGCATACTGATGTCCTGATCCATAATTTATATTTCAGTCCATGGATCAAAATATGCACTAGTGGAGGCATAACTGGCCTCTTTATGGCAATTCCAGTCCCTCTAATGAAAATGGGGCATGTCTTGCCCTTCATGGCAATTGCCCTCTGTCATTAATCTCTCAGGGTCTTCTGCCTTCCCTTTCTAATAGTATAGCCCTTTACCCAGTAACTCTGGGTGCAGCTTACAAAACAACCATTTCTGATTCTGTAGCATGGCTCTTGGCCATGAATCTTCCTTGAGTCTCGCCCGAAGGTCCATATTGAGCTATCTTCTTTTCCCTGTTGTTATATCTTTCTTGGCTTAAGCGCCAAGCGTTGATCATCTATCTTTCTGGAAACCCCTTTCTACATTCTACTGGTATTCCCAAGGCTTCTCAAGATTTGCCCCGTGGGCTACTTTTATTATCCTCTCTTGGCTTAAGCGCCAAGCATCATCTGCTTTTCTTTCTAGATGGCTACAGCTTCCTGCTGGTCTTATCTTTCATCCTCTATCTGTGATTGCCCTTTTAGGGTCCATTTCTACTACTAGGTACATTCCTGGTTTGTTTCTTAAACTCTTGTTCCTTATACTATGGACCATATCCAATTTATTACTGAATCTCCGCTGGATCTGTGTACTCATAGTCTGGCGTTCGGCTCTTGGCCAACTAATCTCTTAGGCTTCTGTCTACCTCTCAGGCACTTATGCTTGCATACCATCTTTAGGATGGACTAATGTTTTTCCTGTATTTTCAGTATTAGGCCTCCCTTTTGGGTATGTCTTTAAATTATCTTCATGTCCAGTTCCTTTGCTCTTGAACTTTCTTCTTTCATTATCATCAGTACCAGTTCCACTGGTTTGATCTTAGCTTATATTCTCCGTCTGACCTTCTCCTCATTGTTAGTCCTCTTTATTGCCCAGCAAGTTCTGGGACTTATACCTGACCTATTGTCGTGGCTTTTCTCTTTCTAACCTTCTTTTCATTGTTAATTCTCTTTATTGCCCAGCACATTCTGGGACTTACACTTGATCTCTTTCTCTGGTCTGAATGCTCAATTACTGGCACAACTCCTGCATTGCTTCCAATATTTCCTCTGGGTATCAAGACCCAGTAACAATCTAGGCATCAAGGCCTAGTAATCATCGCCTCAATGGCTCATTAGCCCCAACTTGGGCTTCGGGTACAAAGCCAGTACTTATTACCTCTGGCACAAAGCCAGGATATTCATTCCCTCTGGCACATGGCCAGCATATTCATTTTTCATTGGCACATAGCCAGCATATTCATTTTTCATTGGCCAAAGCCAGTATAGTCACTTTCAATGGCACACAGCCAGTATGCTCATTTTCATTTTTAATGGGCCTCTGTTCATACTTCTGGTTCTCATCCTGTTCACAACAACAAAGCAAGGCACAATACACATATATGCTCAATATTCATAACTGACTCAACCTAGTGGACTTCCTATGTGGAAACAGGTCTATACTACCACAGTCATTGACCAGAACACTGGTCCTTCACTATAAACATGCTCTGATACCAAAAACTGTCATGCCCCAAACTGCCCCTGGCCCACCTAGGCCCGATTATCAGAGTAATGCAGCGGAAGTTACTTAAACAGAAGGGCTTAATTAAATATTATGAGCACCTACGGCGTGACCCCAGGATCTATTTTGGTACTAGCTTGTTACTTAAACACTTTCAATATGTTGTCAAGGTGCTCTTCCGGAATGAGCTAATACCTATGTGGAATTCTAGTGTTCCATTTATGGACTTTACCATGTAGTCAGTTCACATGCATATCAAGTCTTTAGATGCCATCTCAACAACTAGAAAACAATATCCATGCGTATCCAAATTCACTGGAAATCTTTCCTTAGATGCACATACTCAACTAATTACACTCGTAATACAAGTAAAGCATACACTTAACGCATTAAGTGCATAGAATGTGTGTCCATCAAGTGTACTAATCCAATGCATGGCAACCAAGAAGCCCATCTCATTGTCAATTTTGAAAACACATTTTTATGTCCTTGAGCATCAGCCAAGTCTAGTACACATAACATGAATATCCATCATGGCATTCCATCTGCATAAAACCATGCAAACATGGCATATAATCATCCAAGGCTAATCACAATCATAATGGCAACAATAAAGCATCACCTACTTGGAAAGGAAAATGTACCAAGGATGCTATATGTCTCTAATAATCCAGGTTCAGGTTTTACAGACCACGCTCTCATACTACCCAAACCTTGACTCATAATAACCTGGAACACATTCCAGCTTAATAGACCTTGTTCCCACAACTTCTAAACTCCATAAGCCTGCACAAGGAAGTCCAAACCATTAGCTTGATTCCCAAGCAATCTATACCACATAAGTCACTTAGAGTCAAATGAATATAATGAGCAATACTAATCACATACCCAACCCTTTAGCAAATTAAATGAGTACTCCCGTACTCCTAGCTTGACCTTCAAGCAATCCATTTCCTACAAAATGTATATCAGGGCGGGTGAGTTTATAAAACTCAGTAAGGATCCCGACGGCATCCAATGCCTAGTGAGGTAATTATCTCATGACTTTCAAAGTCATCATATGGCTTCCAAAGCCTAAACTTGTGCCAAGAATGTAATGGCAATTAATCCATGTTCCTGCCAAGGAAAACACTAAAACAAAGAAAACACAAGATATAGCACAATAACAATAACAATAATAATATGGGTCAGCATGCACAAACAATTTCAGAGAAGCACGCAACTCAACACACACAACACTGTCCTCGTAACATCATGTTCCATGTCATTGTGGGCATCGCAAGCATTAGCATAATCCATGCCACTAATCCCGGCATGCCATTTATTTTTTATAACCTACTGAGCGCTCCTTAGCTTGGGAATTGAGTTGGCCAAACCCAATTCCTAGCCCTAAATGCTTGCTAATTACTCATGAGTAAACCATAACCATAGTTGCCAAAGCAACACTACTTCATCCATTATGCACTTATGTGCCCAATTATTCAACTAAGAAAGTATCATGAGTCCTCACAAAAAGTAACAACCACATAGCCCTGTCATGCACACCTATGGTCACTTGGTTCTTTGACCATCACATAGGGGCACTAATACTCACTATGAAATTTATGGAAATGTACCATGTAATAAGTGAGTATAGGAATCCTTACCAACATTTGTGTAACCTTTTTGCTCATTGTCTTTGCCTTGCTTTGCTTTGTTTGTTGTTGTAACTCTCTCTTTGCCTTAATGGACCTATAAAGCCCAAAATACTAACAAGTTACTTAATTGCTTTTCATTAAACAAGAGAACCATAATTTACCAAGCATACTTGGTTTAACTTACTCAACCTCACTTAAGGAGGTAAAGGCCCATTTAGCCTTTCTGTGAACTGAGGCCCAATTTTCTGTGAACTCAGGCCTACACTGGCCTTTTCCTGGAAATCCAGGCCCAATTTGCACTTTTCTGGAGTTCAGGCCCACTTGGCCTTTTCTGGAACTCAGGCCCACTTGGCCTTTTCTGGAACTCAGGCCCAACTGGCCTTCTCTGGAACTCAGGCCCACTTGGGCCTTTTCATGCCCATTAATCCAAGCCCGCTTGGCCTTTTAATTAACTCAGGCCCACTTGGCCTTTTATCTTTTCAAGCCCACTCGGCCTTTTAATTCCTCAGGCCCACTTGGCCTTTTAATTTCTTTTCTGGACTTGGACCAACTTAACATTTAGGCCCAATTTTACCTTTTCAGGATTTGGCCCATTTAACTTCTCCAGGATTTGGGCCCATATTAACCTTTTCCAGGATTTTAGCCCATTTGCCAATAATACCATTATGGCCCAAAATAGCCCATTTAAGAGTTTTTGGACCAAGAATATTTGGTTTTCAATTTGGGCCTTCAAATTTAACTCTTGGCCCAATTAGCCCCATTACTTCTTTCTTTTGCTCAATTTAGTCCCATACGTTTTCTAAGGACTCATTTATGCCAAGAACACTTGGCTAACACCAATTTTTCACCAACTTGTCATTATGGCCGAATCTATCATCACTTTCCTTTACCATTTTGGCATCACTTTTTACTAGGAACACCTAGATACCATGAACACATGGATTACACACACAACCACCAAAAATGGCACTTATGGCCAAACTTCTCTTTATTTCGTCTTCATATTTACATAGGTACCATGAACACATGGTTTTGCACACAACTTCACAAAAGCACATCATGGCCGAATCTTCCATGGCTTGATTTTGCTTACCAAACTCCTCCTTTTGCATCCAACTCTTGGTTATGGCCTTTTACACTTACAAGAACATCTTTACTACCAAGAACACTTGGAAAAATGCACATACATGCCAAGATTCACACTTGGCCGAATATACTTATTGCTTTTCCTTGCATCTTTTGCTTGTTTCCTTGCCTGGAATGGCCATACAAGCTTCAAGGCACCAAGAACACTTGGTTTCATGCCTCAAAATGCCATGTACACTCATGGCCAAAAATCCATCCTTGCTTTTTCTTGGAGTTCTCCTCAATTTCTTTGCTTCTTATGGCTTAAAATTGCCATCCATGTTCATGAGCTCTTGAGTTGAGCTCAAGAACACTAAAAATCCTCCATGGCCGAATCTTCAAGAGTTTTTCCTTGCAAAAATCCAACATAGCCGAGACATTAGAGAGTAATATCTAGCTCAACACATGAAACTACCAAGAAAACTTGAATTCACTTAAAACCTTTCTTTGGCCGAAATTTGAGCTTGTTCTTCCTTGATGTTCTCCTTGATTTTCTTGCTCCTCATGGCTTAGAAACGCCATGCATGCTCATGAGCTCATGAGTAAAGCTCAAGAACACTAATTTCTCCATATGGCCGAAACTTTCAAGTGGGATTTCTTGAACATCTTGCTTGATTCATGCTCTAGATGGGTTTAGAAGTACGAAATCACTAAGAAAATGTGTTTGCATGTGTGAGGATGAGTGTTTCTAGTCATGGCCAAATGGTAGAGTGAAGGAAGAAGGTGAAGCTTGGAAGAACACTCATGGCCGAAACTTAGAGAGAAGAGAGAGCGTATGGCTTAGAGAGAGAGTGAAAGATGTGAAATGAGAGTGAAAATGAGGTGGAGTGGTGATGGGCGGCCATTTACTAGCAAATGCAACACCAAATGCAAACCAAATGCAAGGTGGCCGGCCATTTGAATTTCAAAAGGGGAGAATTAGTCAAATGCAATAATCCTTGGACAAAAGAAAGTGGTGTCCCATCAAAACATCCCATTTGTTTAATTTATATGGCATGGCCGAATTTTTGAATGGAAAAAGGGAGATTTAGTCAATTGCTCATTAAAGCATTGATTGGACAAGTGATGGTGGGGAGAATTAAATAATGTAAAGTAGGAGACAAAGACTAGTCAAAAATAATGGGCAAAATATTTGTTTATGGTGATGGTAGGGTCAAGTCCAAATGGACAATTTAAATAATGTGAGTGGAGGCTTATGTGGCCATTTTAAACAGCAAAAAATCATGGGATGGCCGGCCATGGCTTAAAATTCCATGCAAAATGGTCTAATCCCTCATTTGGCCCTCCACCTTTCTTCAATTGTTCAATTGAGTCCTCCCACAAACTTTTCCTTTGAGCAATTAAGTCCCTCAAGTTTAATTTCCCTTATTTTCATCACCAAATCTCTTGGCCTAAGCCAAGCATAATTCCTAGAGTGTCCACACTCATTAATGCCCATTCATTAATTAATTCCATGTCTCCTTAATTTAATTGCTAAGTTTCGAAATTAGGAAACTTTTTATGCCACTCATCCACTCAACCCGGGACTTAGTCATCTAGCCCTTTCCGGGTATAATAGAATGCTGAAACCAATGAGGAAGAGTGAGCAAAGGTAGATCCAGAGTGGAAACTCTTTGTCAATGGAGCCTCAAGCGCAGAACATCAGGGAGCTGGAATAGTCCTCCGAGGGCCCGAAGGCATAGAGGCCACAAAAGCAATCAAATTTGGTTTCGATGTTACCAATAGCATCGCCAAATATGAGGCCCTGATAGCAGGACTAAAGATGGCAAGAAAAGTTAGTAGTCCGGTAGATGAGAGGGGAGTATGCGGCGAAGGATCCGACCTTGGAAAAATATCATGACCTCTTCAAAAAACTTATTGGGGAGTTTGACTCGGTACAAATAGAAAATGTGCCCCGAAGTGATAATAGACAAGCTGACACCTTGTCCAAACCCAAGGAACCCTGTGAGGTACTGAAGCAAGCTAGTACAGAATTGATGTGCGTAGAAAACTCGGGGGAAGGGTGGCAAGACCCCATCAAGAAGTATTTAGCAACTTCGGAACTCCCTACGGATCCTAAAGAGGCCGCAAGAGTACAAAAGCGCTCAGGAAGGTACTTCCTCATTGGAGAAGAACTATACAGACATGGGTATGCCAGCCCCCTGCAGAAATGCGTAAGCAAAGATGACATCAAAACAATACTCGAAGAAGTACACGGAGGAGCCTGTGGCTCCCATATAGGAACAGACGCCGTTGCTGGAGTATTACTTCACCAAGGATACTTTTGGCCTACCTTGAGGAAAGATGCTTGGCAATTTGTCTGAACATGTGAAAATTGCCAAAAGCACGCCAACATCCAAAGGTTACGTTCAGAAAGAATAACTTCAGCAAATTATCCCTGCCCCTTTGCCGCATGGGGTATTGATCTCATCGGACCTCTTCCAAATGTGCCCGGTGGGGTAAAGTTCTGCATTGTCGTAGTGGACTACTTCACTAAGTGGATAAAAGTGGAGCCACTGGCATCTATCTCAGCAAAGGATACCCAAAGGTTCATGTGGAAGAACATTATATGCCGATTTGGCATACCAAGGGTAATAGTGGCCGACAACAGAACCTAGTTCATGGATAGAGGATTCCAAGAATTTGCGGCCAACCTCGGCATAAAAATGCATTTTGCTTCAGTAGCCCACCCTCAAAGTAATGGGCAGGTTGAAGTATCCAACAGGATAATAAAAGATGGCTTGAAGAATAGGCTAAAGGAAGCAAAGGGGAAATGGCCAGGAGAGCTCCCAAGTGTGCTATGGAGCTATCGTACGACTCCCTGAAGGGCCATCGGGGAAACCTCTTTCTCACTCGTGTATGGGACAGAAGGCATCATTCCCATTGAGGTCCCACAGCCTTCGATAAGAATACAAGTATTCGACGAAAGAGTGAATAATCTCTGCTTGAGGACAAAACTGGACCTCGTCGATGAACATCGTGAATTGGCCAAACTAAGGAGAAATGCTTTCCAAAAAAAAATAGCTCACACTACTAACATACATGTAAGAAGGAAAGAGATAAAAAAAGGTGACCTTGTTCTCCGAAAGGCAGAATTTGAGCCAAGAAAGCCATCAGAAGGGGTATTTCGGGCAAACTGGAGTGGACCTTATTTGGTCATCAATGAAGTCCGCCCAGGGGTCTACAAATTCGGCGATACTGAGGGAGTAGAGTTGAAAAATACTTCGCATTTAGACTCTCTGAAAAAATTCTACTCTTAGACATTTTTTTAGAAAGAAAACTTGTAATCACTCCTCCCCGAAGTCGTCAATAAAAACATAGGCCGAATATGGTCGCGTTACCAAAAAAAGGTTCCTTAATGGTTTTCTTTTAGGAACTAACTCCTTGTTGGAGTCTAAAAAACCTGGTGGAGTACGGGAAAGGTCTAAAATGACTCTTTCCGAAGAAATAAGTATGAACGTTCGCCAAAAATACACACTTAGGATAACACTGATTTCTGAAGAATCGTATTCGGTAGGAAGAATGTAGATTGGAGAAAAAATCTTCATTAAAAATCTTAAGGTGAAGTACAAAGGAGCAGGATTATAGAAAAGAAAGAATAAGCCTAAGGCTGAGCAGGGGCATCCGACGTCTCTTCGGCGTCATCATCTTCAATTGGCTCAGCCGAAGGCACGGGCTCAGTAGGTGGATGATTGAGAAACTCTAGCTTAGACCATGTCCACCTGGGCTCTTTGGGAGAACCCAGAGCAGACAGGTGGGAGAGGTCAAGCTCAAGGTACCAAAGAAGGACTTGATGACGTGCCAAGCGGAAGCCATCTTTATAAGACACCTTCATCATCTGGTCAGACTGATCCTTCCCAAATCTGAGGGCTAACAACTCGGCTTTGAGCTCAGCAATCTTCCCCTCCAGCTTCTTCTTCTTCTTGCTTTTTGCCTCCTTATTCAGAGAGTCAACCTCAGCCTGGAGATCGGCATTCAAAGCGAGTGCCTTTGCAAGGTTTTCTCTATCTTCAGCATTCTCTTTCCGAAGGGCCTCATTCTCCGAAGAGAGAATGGTAGACCTTGAGCAGAGGTTTTCGACATTGGCTGAGAAGTCGACAAGGAGATCCTGCTTACTCACCGCGAGCTCGGCCCGAAGATTTACAGTGTCCTCTTTGGCGATCTTGTTCAGCTCGCCGTACTTAAGGATGTATTTGGCGCAGAACTCCTTTGTCTTGGGCAAAGAATCTTCGGATCGAGAACGGGACTCTGTTTGCTTTGCTGCCCAGGCATGGAAGTACCCGTTGTATGCCAAAAGCTAAAGAAAAAGGGGGCCCCAAATGAGTATCAGAAGATGGCAGAAACTTAGAAGAAAATTTTTGTAAGTAAGAGAGAAGAGAGAACTACCTGGGCGGCATGCTCAGTCATCCTCGCCGCGAAGATTTCTTCATTGGGGCATTAAGTGACAAGCGACTGGAAAGTGGCATTGGTCATCACCCCCGTCACCATATGGGGAGCCATCAGCTGGCTATCCTTAGAGAACAAATTTATGTCCTTTGTGAACGTCCAGAAGGGCTCCCTCTGTACCTTATCCTATGGGATCCGCCTGTCCCGAAGAGCCCTCCGACGGGCATGAGTCTCCATCCAGGGAGCAGTAGGCATGTCCTCTGCAATATCACACTGAAATTCCGTCAGTAAGTCATCCCTTAACCATTCATCTAAAAAATCGTAGATGCGAAAAATACTAAGATTTGTAGAAGAATGGCTAAGGAACCAACTTGGTGGAACTTTGGCAACGTCATCTTCAGACTCGTCCCCCCGGACTTCGCCAGGAACATTTTTCCCCTTCCTTCTTCTGCTCTTTTTGAGCTCCTGAGCAGACCTTCGCTCGGCCGAACTCTCGGCAGTAAGAATGGGGCTTAGTACTGCCCTAAGGAGGGCAGGATCCGGAGGAGGATCCACGGGGGTCCGAGGTTGGGTAGGGGACCGATCTTGCACCTCAACCACATCTTCGGGGGGAGGAGGAGTGGCAGCCTTAGCCTTCTTGGACTTAGAAGGTTTGTCGGCCATTTTCTTCCCCTTGGCGGGCGCCTTCTTGTGCGCTTGCTCCCCCTTCTCGGCTTGGCCGAGGAAGAGCGACTTATAGAAGTCAGCGGATTGATCGCCCATCTATGTAAAAGGACAAAATATTAGTGTAAGTCCAAAACAAAAACATATATCAAACCTAGAAAGGTGACTTACTCTCGGCAAAAGCATCATATGAAATTTTGTCCCAAAGGAGCATGAGTATCCAAGTCTTCTTCCCCGGAAGAACGGGCACAGGCATGATGGGGTCATTCTTGTGCCCATTCACCACTCCCAGTTCCCGAAGGACCTCCTCAGTCATGAGGTCCCACTTGATGGGAAAAGGATAGAATGAACGCGGAGGAACCTCGGGGTCCCAGTCTGCCACAGCCCGGATAAGTCTATCAAACTTATCAAACTCGGCAGACAGCTCTGGAGTTAGGAGCTTTCGGGGGGTCAACGACGTCAATCTTCAGGGTCCTCAAAGCCCATCTGATCGGCACATGGGTCCAAAACTCGGGGACTCGAAGGAAGAAAAACTTCTTCTGCTGCCCTCGCCAGCTGTCCTTATTGTGGAAGGTAAAGGTAAACTTTTTACTCTCGGACCCTCACGGAAGCAGGAAGTAAAGGCTGCCCTTCGGGACCGGGTGGAGTTTGTAATACTACATGAAAAAAAGAAGGTGGGGGTTTATCGTAAACACCCCACACATGCAGAGGAAAGAATTGAAGTAAAAGTAAGAATTTGGGGGGAGTTGGTTCATGGCAATCCCGTGGAACTTACAAAATTCACATATCATGCGATGGGGAGGATACCAAAGACCGGCCTTCAATTGAGCTCGGTAAATGGTAACCTCATCCGAATGAGCCATGAAGCCATACATACTCGGGAAAGTTAACCTCGGGACAACGTAGGAAGGAAGGTAAAATTTGGCCATCCACTTTGTCATTTTTTCCAAAGTTGTAGAACAAGGGTGAGATTCAAGAGGAAGAAAGCTTTCAGGGAGAGGCTGGATAGTCATCAACGGGGTCGAATTCAACATTTTTTGGAAAAAAAGAAGAACGACCTCGGGAAAAATAGAGAAAGGAAACAGGAAGACTTCAAACAAACAACCTCGGAAGAAAAAAGATAGAGCAACAAAGTAGAGCACCGACCGGAGGTCTTGCCGAAATCGGGGTTCCTGGACGCCGTCGTGAGGGTTGCTGGAAATCGCTCTACCGTAGAATCCGCCGCCGGAAGAAGGAAAAAAACAAGAGACAACTCTAGAGCAGATGAGAACAAAAGGGAGGAGTGTGACAAGAAATGAGGCAAAAAGTTCTTATATAGACCGAAGGGGGTAAGCGACACATCATCATTATTACTTCTCAAAGGCGAAGAGAAGTAATTAACACAACTGACATAACCACGCGCCCTTCATCAAAAGCCACGTGTAAGCTGATGCAAGAAACGAGGGCACGCCCTAACAGCTAGCAAGCCTATATAGCGCTTCCCAAAGCAACGTGCCCGTCTGAATGAGAAGATGAAACGATCACAGACCTCTGACAAAGGTCTCGACAGGAGCACCAGGAACATCACTCAAACTTCAAAGAATTCCTAAAAGCATCCCAAACCGAAGTCACATATTTGAATTTTTCGAGGGGGGGCATATGATAGCCGAAGGGCAATCGCCCCTGAAGGATCCCATGTGTATACGGCATTTTAGGCCAATGCTTCACCTTTGACCAAGAACAGGCCATCAGACCTCGGTAAAGGGAGGGCCTTAAGCACCCTCGGGGCAAGTAGGATAAACCCCGCCTCCGGTAACACGTCAGACCAACTTCGGTCATAAAGGATTATTACTCCTCCTGAGGATAACCTCGGAATGTCTCCGCGCGTCTAAGTCCACCTTCGGATATTCTCTGGACCACCTTCGGAACATATCCTCAAGAATATCATCACCAAGGACCTGAACCTAACCTCGAGAAAGTCTACCTGGAGATATCTCATATAAAAAAGAGACCTCCCTCCGAAGATGTTTTCCCCTCCAGGATACCCTTGGACTTTCCGGGAGTTCGGTCACCTAGAAGGGCTACGAGGACAAATGACTAGACGGCTAAGGAGTCTTTGACACACCGTACTTGTACGGCCCCCGACACGCTGCCCCCAGACACACTCTGACACGCCGTTCTCGAGCAGCATAGGCTTTCGACCGAATGGCCTATGATCGGCTAAAAGCCCCCCTAAAGGTACGAATGACATCCAGCCGGACACGTGTCATGATCTGGGTAGCTAGTGGCAAGTGAACCTCTCCTGTCTACCTCTTATAAATATAGGAGGCATCGCAGGTAAATGGGAACACTGGACACCGGGTTACCTTCACCTCATTTACTTACTAGACACTGACTTGGGCGTCGGAGATTCCTCCCCAGAAAAACACTCCGGGGACCTCCAAGCCTTTGCTTCCTTTGTCTTCCAGGTGGTCATCTCAGCACGCATTCTCCTTGAACGCTCCTCCGCAACGAAGGTTCTTGCCACCCTCACCATGACACATAGTGGAGATGCTGATGGGCATCAGTAGCAGATGCGTTGAGCCACAAGTATACGGGAGTGATCTTATCTAAGGATCAGGCTACGGACTCCTTTGAAGGAGTATTGAGGGACTTTTTCTTAGCTTTGCATGAATTATGGCAAAGTTGAGAGAAATCCCTAGTCTACGTTTTGGAAGTGGAGTCAGCTTGGTCAGTCAGAGTTAAAGAAGCTCAGATGAAAGATCCATTGTTGAACAGGAGAAGCAAAACTTGGCACTATTAGGAAGGAATTCAGATACAAGGATGGAATACTACATTATGGAGATCGTCTCTATGTACCAAATGTGGAAGGGCTTAGGCAGCAAGTCCTATAGGAGGCACATAGTAGTACTTTGAAAATCCACCCTGGTGTTAGTGAGATGTATCATGATCTGAAGGCACATTTCTGGTGGCCAGGATTGAAAAAGGATGTAAGAGGATATATGGCAAAGTGTTTGACATGTCAGATGGTTAAAGCTGAACATCAGAAACCAGCAGGCACTCTTTAGAGTTTACCTCTGCCAGTGAGGAAATAGGGATCAGTTACTATGGATTTCCTAGTGGGGTTACCGAATACCCGGAGTCAGCATGATGCTATTTGGGTAGTGGTTGATAGACTGATGAAGTTGGCACACTTCATACCTATCAAGATTTCTTATAAATTGGAGAAGTTAGCTCAGTTGTATCTTAAAGAGATTGTGAGACTCCAGGGTATACCGGATCAGATTATATCTGTTAGAGATCCTCGGTTCACATCACAATTTTGGAATGCTTTTTAAGACGCATTGGGGAGCAAGGTTAGTCTCATTACTGCTTTTCATCCTCAGATCGATGGCCAATCTGAAAGAGTGATTCAGACATTGGAGAATATGTTACGGATGTGTGCTATTGATTTCAGAGGTGATTGGGATCAGCATCTACCACTGATCGAGTTTGCTTATAATAACAGTCATCAACCTGTTATTGGAATGGCACCATATGAGGCTCTGTATGGAAGACGATGTATGACACCTCATTGTTGGGCAGATCCTTCAGACAAAGCAGTTATTGGTCCTAAGATTATCATTGATACCACGGCTAAGATCAAGTTAATTCAGAGGTGAATTAAACTAGCCAATGACAAGCGGACCAAGTATGCAAATTTGAGAAGAAGAGACTTGAGTTTTGAAGTTGGGGACAAGGTACTTCTGAAAGTGTCTCCCATGAAAGGACTTAGCCGTTTTGGGCAAAGGGGCAAGTTAGCTCCAAGGTATATTGGACCCTATGAAATATTAGAGAAAATTGGGAAAGTTGCTTATCGGTTGGCATTACCACCTAACCTATCCCAAGTGCATAATGTGTTTCACGTTAGTCTACTCAGAAAATGCACAGTGGAATTGGGACAGGTAGTTAATCCTTCAGTGATACCAATTCAAGAAGACTTGACCTACGAGAAAAAACCCATTCAGATACTTGATAGGCAAGTCAGGAAATTGCAGACTAAGTGGATTCCGATGGTTAACATCCTTTGGTCTAAGCATACTGAGGAAGAGGGTACCTGGGAGACGGAGCAGGAAATGCTGAAAAGGTATCCTAGTATTTTTCCGGAGTTACAGCGGAATTTGTGGGACCAAATTCAAGAAGGAGGGGAGAATGTTATGGACCTTATAGTGGGAAGTGAAATTGAGGAAGGTAAGGTGATATAAATTAAGTTTAGAACCTTAATTCAAGTTTACATAGCAAGAATTGAGAAGTTTAGGAAAGTTCACTAAGTTCTGAGAAAAATAAAGCACTGAACGAAGTTCAGGGGCAAAATGGTAATTTTGCATACTAAATAGCCGAGACGAGTCCCTAGTGTTTTAAAATGAATTTTTATAACTTAACTTCCAACCTTAACTCAAACTTAAAGAATAGACAAGAATTTAATCAAGAATGACTAAGTTACAAAGATGGGGGGCTTAATTGCATTAAACTTGAAACCTTGGTGACCTTGATACTAAGTAAGGGTTTAATAAGGGAAAAGAAGGGGGAGGCTGCCATAACCACATTTTCATCCTTCCCTCACACATTTCTCTCTCAAATTAAGCTTGGAATCAAGTGATCTTGGTGTCAAGAGGTGCAATTCAAGGTGTATAAGCTTTGGAGGAGCCAATTTCAAGCTTGAAACCATGATTTTGAAGCTTGGAAAGGTAATTTTCCACATCCCCTATTTTTGAGCGAGGTAAGAAATGTGTTCTTGATTGAATTCATGTTTATTAGTTAGTTTGAAGCTTGGGTTTTGGTTAGAGAATGAAGTTTTAGTGATTAGTGCTTTGTTTTTTGGGTTAGAATTGGTGTAGAACTTTGGTGAGCTTGGTTGGTTGAAAGGGAGCTTGATTCTTGTGTGTTACTTGGGGTTTCCGTAAGGGAGACATGTTTTCAAGTTCATTTAATGGCAATAGCTTGCGTTTGCTTGAAGAATTTGAGTGGTTTTAGCTAAGGCATTAGTTAAAGGTTTTGGTTGAATTATGGTGGACAAGAGGAATTGGGAGGATTGGATTGATGATACAAGACATCATAGATTGGCTTGTGATACTTGGTTGTAATCTATGCAACATGTTCTATGTGTATATGAAATTTGGAGGCATTCCAAGCATGTTTGATATGTGTAGGAAGTGTCCAAAGTTCATAGCAGCAAAATTGAAGTTTTTTGGGCATTTTGCAGGTTTGGCGACACGTCGCCAATCCCCATGAGTTCCCACAACGTGTGCCAAGACCTCAGAAAATTGGTAGAACGTCAACAACTGTGGCGACGCGTCGCCAAGACAGCGTTTGACACCCGGTTTTGTTTTTGGCAACACTTTTTGTTTCGGTGTCCGATTTAGGTGATTCAAGATTCCACGCAAAGCTAAGAGGGAGTACTATCACCTCCATGATTTAAAAACACTTAAAAATCCCCAGTTTTAGATTTATATTTACTCAAATTGAAGGCAAGTTTTAAAGGAAACTATGTTGCAATGATCACAACAAGTTATTACTAGCCTAGGTGAGACGTTAAGAATCCTTGCCAACCTAGACGTGCCACAGCCATGAGGTTGCAAGGTGAAACCTTGTTCATCTAGTCTACATCAAAGAGGCCCTGCGACCTAGTCTACAAAGTTCCACCATAATTCCCCTACATAACGACTATGGGAAGGCTACATGATTGCATCCAGTAAGCTTGGGCTTGCTAGGAGCGGGTTAGCGATCAGAACTCACTAGGCACGAAGTGATGCACCGTGAGGAGGACTAGTTTGAGGAGAGGTCTTTGTGGCCTAGTTATATGTGCATATGTTAGGCCCTCATGCTATGTGAGCTCGCAGCAAGTTTACATATGTTGATGATATGTCCAGTCCTAGTAATTTTCTTGCAAGTACACTGAAGACCCCTTACTAAGAATTGTCGAATTCTCACTCCCTAGTCATGTTATGCAGAGACTGAAGTTGTTGGACCGGGTAAGTGTTAAGGATTATCGCAGTAGTGTTCTTTTGTGTGTACAGGTACGGCATTTGATAATCCTTGTGATTCTAGTCTACATGGTGTATTTAGTTGTCTTGTTGGTCAAGTAACAGTACTAACTAGTATCTTCCTTTGGCTGCTTAGCCTAGTAGCACTTGGCAAAGAACTTTTGAGACTCACCACTGGAACGTGTATCCAAGGTGGGAGTCAAGTCAAAGAGATCTCAGTAGAGGCTTGTATTTATACAGTACTTGTAGTTGCCTCCATAGTCTATGTTATAAGGATTCCTCGACTCTAGGATTGCTCTTGGGTGAGGGCATTAGTCTACTTTATGTATTAATGTTCTCACGAGTTGTTATGTGTAGTAAACTCACACAATTGTTGATTTTGTATGCTTTGGCTACTTATACTTATTTTTGTGTAGGAATTACTTGGCCAAGTTAATGTTTTATGGTTTTAATAAACCAAGTCAAAGCATGAAGAGCGTGCATATTGCATATTCTAGGATAATCAACTAGTATCATAGGATTCAATCCGCACACATACACAACTAGCCAATTGCAATCGACCATGAGACCAGCTCTCACAGGGCTTCCTGGGCAAAGCCCAAGGACGGCCGTGTCAGAGCATCTTACTAAAGTTACAGTTAGAAGAAGGCCGCTTAGAAGTGGAACCCGAAACACAGAAGCCATAGAGGAAATATCAAGGAAGGGTGGCTTAAAGGAAGGCCAGCTGGAAGGATTCCTAGCATTAAAACCTCCAGTGTTCAAGGGTAGATGAGACCCTAACGAAGCTAGGTTCTGGGTGTACCTAGTGGAAATGATATTTGAGAGGATGGATATGTCCTCTACCTAGAAGGTTCTTCTAGCCACTTTTAGGCTGGAAGGAAATGCAGAGCTCTGATGGAGAGCTGTACAAAAAACATACCAGGAAAGGAACCAGAGGAGGCCACCTGCAAGGAGGGGGTCCATGAAATGGGCTGATTTCCTCCAAGTCTTCCAATTGCAATATGCAAGTGAGGCTCAAAAAGATTAGAAGCAGGTGGAATTTGACTAACTAGATTAGGGAGATCTTAGTGTGATGGAGTATAAGCAGAAGTTCAATAGCTTGATCAGATATGTTCTTCAATATGATGGGCAGGAGGAACTAAAGACCAAAAGATTTTTGAAGGGCTTACAGCCTGAGTTGAGGTAGATCCTTAGAGCTGTGGGAGCCAGAGATTACTATTTAGTCACGTGGAGTGCTATTGCCCTTGAGTAGGACTTAAAGGAACAAACTAGGGGTTTTCCAAGAAGTGGAAGTGGATCACAGAAGGGACATCAAAAGAGGCCGAGAGACGAAGCTGAGCCAAGTAGAAGGAGGAAATGAAGCAAGAAAGAGAAGGAGCCACAGCAATATGGTCCTTAGTACAATATTTGTGGAAAATTTCATGGCAACAAGCCATGCTTCAAAACTTCTAGTGGATAGCACAAGTGTGGAGCCCCAGATCACTAGGTGAGGGATTGCCCTAAAAGAGGGGATGACAGGAGAATGTAGGGGAGGTACAACCCCAGAGGACCTGGTGGGTAGATGCTTATGCCCCAGCTGAGGACAAATGTACCTAACCCAGGGGGGAGGCAAGCACCAAGACCACTTCAGGATTAGAGAAGGCCAAATGCACCCCCTGGTAGGGTGTTTCAGATGGAGACTTCCAAGAAGGTGCAAGAAGCACCAGAGGCTAAGGCAGTTGGAAGGGAAACTAGTCAGCAGAAGACTAGCAAGAGAGCCTTGAAAGGTACTATGTACCTTAATGGGAGTTAGTGTTTGCACTATTTGATATTGGAACTTCATTGTCCATAATTTTTGCTAGCTTGGTTAATACCATGAATTTAGAAGTAAAGTACATGATAAACATGCATTTGGTTAAAACTACTGGCAATGAAGTCTTATTTACATATCACATGGTTGAAAATTGTGTGATTCAAATTGACAACCTGAAACTGAGAGCAAATTTAATAGTGCTAGACACTTATGACTATGATGTCATATTAGGCATGAACTAGCTAAGTGAAAATAAGGTGGTTATAGATTGTCATGCTAGACAATTAATGATGCCTAGTTGTGAACCATATGAATTGGATAAATCATTAGAGTTATCCTTGGACTACCAAATTGAAGCGTTGAAAATAATAACTCTAGAAGATGAATATGATTGCCTGGAACTAAATGACTAGAGAGTGGCTAGTAAACTTAAGTAGATACATATAGTTAAGAATTTTCTAGAGGTTTTCCCTACAGACCTACCTGGACTATCACCCAAGAGAGAGGTGGAGTTTGAAATCAAACTAGTACCAGGAGCAGCACCAGTGTCTACTGCTCCATATAGGATGGCACTACCTAAAATGGTAGAATTGAGAAAAAAATTGGATGAGTTGCTTCAAAAAGGGTTCATTAGACCCAGTGTGTCTCCTTGGGGAGCACCTGTATTATTTATGAAAAAGAAGGATGGAACCCATAGGCTCTGTATAGATTACAGAAAGCTTAATGCTTTGGCAATTAAGAACAAGTACCCCCTCCCAAGAATTGAAGATCTATTTAACCAGTTGAAAAAAGCAAGAATATTCTCTAAACCCCAACCTATTTCAAAACAGATAGAAATACCTACTAGTGTACCTATAACCCCAACCTTTCATATGAAGAGATACGAATTCAATTCCTAGCCAGAGACACTAGGAAGTTGTTAAGTAGGTGGATTTCTATGATTAAGGTACAATGGAGTTACCATACTCCTGAAGAAGCAACCTGGGAAGTAGAACAGGAAATTGCCAAGAGTTACCCTCAGTTGTATCAAAAACTTGTGAAGAATTTGGAGGGCCATATTCTCTAAGGAGGGAGGAGTTGTCAGGACCCTACCTCAGTGCTTGGCCTATGCCAAAAATATAAGAAAAATACATTAAAAACCATGAGGGACTCAAATGAAAATGTGGAAAGTGATGTATATGTGCACCCGAGAACCATCAGGCTCAAAATGCACATTTAAAATGGCCTAAATGTTAATAATGAGAAACAAAGTTTATGGGCCAATTTGAACATTCCTTTGGATTCTAAAAAATGAAGCAAATACATGCAAGGGGACTTGATGCACCATGCAAAAGTGTATGAGGCCGTGAAAGGCATTGAAGCCATTTTTAAGTACATGTGGCACATGGCCGGTTAATGCATGCTTCCACCTAATAAAAAATCTTTAGTTTCAGTCAAAACTCTATTTTGCAAGTCAAAGTGTGTTCTTCGTGTTCTTGGGTTGAAAGCTTCAGGTTCATGCCAAATTAGTGGTGATTGAAGCTTGAATTGAAGAATCAAGCTTGAAAGTGGTGTTCTTGGCCTTAGGCAACCTTGTACTTGAGTTGCCAAGCTTGGTCTTAAAGGTTCAAGTTGAAACCGAGAGCTCAAAGCTAGTAATTGGTAAGGTTTCATGAAATCTACTTGATTTTGGTAATTTTCCATGTTCAAGTAGAGTAATGGCTTCTAAGTGATAGTATTATTGAGCTATATGTTCTTAGATTGCTAGATGGGGCATATATTGAACCTTCAGGTTTATGCGATTTGTTGGCTAGCTAGTCATTAATGGCAAGTACTAAGGTTCAAGGTATGTTATCTTTGAACTTGGAGCCTTAGTGGAATGGTGTTGGATTGGCGAAGCCTGAAGTGCAATGTGTGTATGTGCTTCCTAGTTGGGCTCGGTCAAGATGGGCATTGTGTTGCGGCATGTGTGTTGTGTGCTTTGTTGCTTGGATGTACTTGCTAACCCCTTGTAGTGATTGTTAGCATGCATATATGTTTTGGTTATCATGTGTATATGTTATTTTGCTTGTAGTCTTGGTGTTTTCTTGTTTTCTTGCAGGTAAAATAAAGCTAAAGGAGGTTAAGCTTTCGGGCCTAACTAAATAAGCTCTTTGGAGCTGTAGTGATCCTTAATGTGTTTATAAAAATCATGCCCCATATTGTATGTGTTTCAAGAAAAGGCTTAGACCTTGAGTGATTGTGTGTTGCTTGCGTGCTAAGTTAGTGCACGTTTGGCCAAGGTATGTGTTATAACCGAAAGTTTCGGTTATGAGTACATTGTGCAAGTCTTATGGCTATTGCTCAAAATTATGTGTTGGAGTTTTGCAGGCTTTTGTGTAAAATTATGGGACAAGTCTAGGACCAAATGGATGTGTGCTCGTGGGCATTAGTGTTTTGGTTTGCTTTTATGATCATGAACTTAGTCATATGACTACTCCTACAATCTTTGGTCTTGTATTGTACCTTTAAGGTAGCTTTTGGGTACTACCGTTAGGTTGGGTATGTAATGCGTAACTTGTGCTTATTTTGGATTATGAGTACTCTTGGCCTTGTTCCAAGTAGGTAGTACTTATATGGAGGCTATTTTGTGTATATACGGCCTTGGTGGACTATGGAACTACGTGTATATAATGAATGAATGGATGCCAAGTTATGCTTTGATTATATGTTCTTCGAATTCCCCCTAATGAGCTAAACTTCTTGTGACTCTTGTTAGGCCGAATGTGCGTTTGACATGAAAAGTGTGTTTTTGAAACTTAAGATGAGATGGTCTTTTTGGTTGTCATGCATTAGAATGTCACACTTGATGAACACACACCTTAGAGAGTTAAAGATGAAAGTGTACATGCCTTGCCTTGTGTTCCAAGTAACTCTTAAAGCCTTGCCTTGAAATGCAAGTAAAGCACACTGAGCCACCTAGTAAGCCTCCTAGGGCACCTCCCAAACCTTGTACTTAAGAAAATAAGACTTAAGCTACAAAAATAAAAGTTGGTCGAAACCTAAACTTACCCATAATCTTTACAAATGCAAGAATTAAACAACTTTTATGGTAGATTACTCAAGTGGCAGTGTAGGTGCACAGGCTAGGGCCTATGTGGGGTATCACAGGGAGTCTTCTTTTACTTTCTTCAACTTCAACACCAAAGACAGTCTAGCCGGTGCCTTCTTCCTCTATTGCTCCCCCTTCTTGGCTTAACCATGGAAGAGACTTCTGTAGAAGGTTGCAGATTTATCGCCCATCTCTGCAAAAAGAAGAACATCAGTGTGAGTGTGGAGAAGTTATAAAAATGAAAGTGGGAAAAAATCTTACTATCCACCAGTGCCGAGTACGTAAGTTTTCCCGGAAGGAGCATGACTAACCACGACTTCTTTCCATCCATGATCCGTTTCAGCATGTTCAAGTCAGTAAGGTGCTCCCTGATAACCCCCAATTCCTGAATTACTTCTTTCGCCATGAAGCTCTACTTAATAGGGAAGGGGTAGAGAGAGCACGGGGAACCTCGGCATCCTAGTCAACAATAGCCAAAATACGGCTATCAAATTCCTCAAATTGGGACTCGACTTCTAAAGTTAATAGCATCCTCGGGCCTACTACGTCAATGGCTAAGGTACCCGAAGCCCATTGAGTAGGAAGATCTACCTACTTCTTATCAATGTTCATGAAGAAGCAATTCTTTTGCCAACCCCACCAATTTTCTTTTGTCCCAAAGGTACAGGTGAATTTTTTGCTCCTAGATCCCCGACGGAGCAAGAAATAGAACCTGCCCTTAGGAATCGGGTGAAGTTTGTAGTATTGTGTAAAGAAGATGAAGTAGGGCTTTATTTTAAAGACCCTACACATGCAAAGAAAGGCATTAAAATAATAGTAGGATTTTGGGGGAAATTGGTTAATGGCTATGTCGTGAAATTGGCAAAAGTCACAAACCATCTTCGTTGGAGGATACCGAAGACCCACCTTCAGCTGAGCTCTGAATATGGTAACCACATTTGACCAAGGAGTGTAGCTAGGCATACCAAGGCCAGGGAGCCTGGTAATAACATAGGAAGGGAGAAAAAATTTGGCTAACCACTTCTCTAATTTCTCGGAAGAGGCACAGCTCGAATGAGAATTGAGAGGGAGCCAACTCTTGCGGACTGAATGGCCTTCAGTGGGAGAAGAATACATGTTTGAAAAGAAAGAACCACAACCCTGGGCAGTAAAGAAAAAATAGGGATCTAAGGAAGAACAATGTTGGAAATGAACCCACCTAATTTGGGGAGAAAATGGTGACTCTGGATATGCCACAGAAACTCACCAAAAATTGCTCCACCGCCAACACCGCCGCAAGAAAACTTTGAAAGTATGAAGAAAAATCAAGAGCAAAAGGAGTGAAAGTAGAAGGGTGAGGAAACCTTTGAGGGACAAGGCCTTATATAGACTCAATGGGGTAGGTGAAGCATCACCATAATGACCCTTCACAAGTGAAGGGGCGCAACCAATGTAACGGATGTGACTAATCACCACTAATTCGATGACACGTGTCACGCAATGCCAAAATCAAAGGCACACCTACTGACAGTAGCAACCCTACATCGCCTACCCTGAAATGATGTGATGGCCAAGTCAGAAGATAGGACGGTCCAATAATAGAAGGCAGGAATGAAAATCATTGAGGAAATTATAGCCCCTCACCTTCGAAGATATGATTTTGGCTAAAGGACACGAAATAGCTCTTTCAGCACCGAAGGTGTGACCTCACCAAAAAATATGAAGTTGGTTGGGGAAACATCCCTATAACGTGCTTGAAACAAAGTGCAAAAACCCTTGAATAATGCTGAGAAGGCAACTTCGGCAAAAAAAAGGGGTCTTGTCGAGGAGATTTCAAAAGCCAGGTCTCTTGGCTAAGGAACAACTTTAGCTTCTTATTGCATACTCCCAAATGACTAGCACTGAAGGCACTACTTCGGCTCTTTTCAGGGGGGCATATGAAAGCTAAAGGGCTATCGCCCTCGAAATCTCCTGATTGGCTAACTTGAAGCCACCCTCGGTAGAAACTTCACCCCTACCTCTTGACATTCTCCACCCCATGCTTGGAAAGTGACATGACCAACTTCGGTAAAAGCTGTCCTCACCACCCTCGGATTTGTGAAGCTATCGACCTTAGAAATGCAGATCCACCATCCTCGACAGAGGAAAAAGTCTCTCAAAGGTGACCTATTCTTCGGAAGGGCCTTCCCCAATAGCCCTTGGGGAAAATCTCTGCCCGGAGGGGTCTTACGGAGATATGAAAAAAAATGATTAAGGAGCCTCTAACAAAGGGACCTCGCACATGTGCTTGCCCTCTAGCAAGAATGGCCTACGTTTAGTTGGAGATGCCTTCCTTCAAAGGTATGAATTGGATCTAACCGAACACGTGTCATTATCTGGACAGGCTGTGTCAAACGGCCTCCTCCCTCCACCCTCCTATAAATACTTAAGCGGGACCTTGGTAAGGACATGAGACTCTCGCTATGCCCTACTCTCTGCTCTCACAAATACTGGCCTAGGCATCGGAGGCTCCTCCCCCGAAAACACACTTTAGGGAGCTCCTAACTCGTGTTTCTTCTAAGTGTTTTAGACATCTTCACACCGTAAGTCCTCCCTGCAGGCCAACATGTCATTCAACGAAGATGCCACTGGACATCACAAGTATAGCAATGGTAAGTGTTAACATCATTTTTCCCTAAAAAATGATGTTCCCTACTATACTCATCCTCTTTTTATTATTCAATTGATTGTTAAAGGGATTGTTTTGCTAACTTCAAAGAACTAAACTAATGCTGCAAAGAAAATAAATTAGGCAACAAGAAATAGGACAAATAATCAACAATCAAGATAAGTCATGCTTAGATTTCAATCCCCCTAGAAATTTATTGCATTACACTTACTTTGGAATAATAGCCATATAGTTATCTCGACCAGTGGGGTACTCTCTCTAATCAATTAGCTCTATATTATGCACAAGTAACTAACCATTATCCTTTGGTCACTGATTGGGTGTTTGGTCCTAACCCAAGACACATTGCAAGCTATGAGACTCACTATAAAGTTTCACCAAAGTCTATAGGTATTGATCCAGTCTATTACTCAAAACTATGACACTATCGCATCTACCCATCGACAATCCATAAGAAACATACCAATAACTCCCAACATATGCTCATCATCAAACATGAATAAATAGGCTAGCTACTATTAATCAACATATCAAAATACATTCGATAGATCACAACAATACCATAATTATACTAAACCAAAAGTAATAACAAAAACAACTTCATCCTTGGGTACATCTACTTTAAGCATGAGTAGAAAAATATACACGTCATGTCGTTAAAGAATCACAGTAGAAACAAAAGACAACTAAGAACAAAATGCTCGATCTTCAAAAATCTTCTTCCCCAAGCAATATTTTCTTTGGTTTGAACCAATCGGTGTTGACTATCTGAACTACTTTTGATAGCCTTCTCTTATGAACACTAATTTTTATTTTTTATGCGTTTGGCCTCCTAACTCTATTCTCTATCGACACATAAAACATAAGTCCAGAAAACCCTAAGAATATTGAACATGGTTATAGACATGGCCGTGTTCAACATTGTGTCTCATTTTTGGAACGGAATGTCACAAACAATTAAAAAGATTGTTTGATTCTTGGATGTAGTACATAACACTGGCATATTTACCTTAGATGTGGGCTTGTTTGATGCTAGAAAATGGATAGAACGACTATACTGACTCCAACACTGGCGTGTTTACAACCATGTTAATTCCAATTTCTAAAAAATTTTGTAGTTTGGCTCTAAAACTCTTCAAAATCCTTCCTAACAATAAAAAAGCTAAAATAATAACTAAAATAAAATGTAAATTATTTTTGTACAAATTCCAACTAAAAACATATCAAAAGACAAGTAATTATCATGGAAGAGCGTATAAAAAATATGTATAAATATGCACATATCAACAAGGCAACCAATGTTGTGAAAAAGTCAACTATGACCATGAAGTTGACCTCTGGCTTTACCAATTGAATTGATCTACTTCTATTTTTCATAATTTCATTTGAATAATTCTGACATATGTGCAAGTTTCTCGCCAAAATGGACATCTAAAACATAATGGACGTATAAAACATAACTTGTGTATTAATTGAATAAAATAGCTTTTCACCTATATGTCTGCAAGAATTATTGTCTGCTTAATGCTATTTCTGTGTTATAGCCTTTTCTATCCCCTATGAGGCTATTTCTATTTGATAGAGTGGATAACCTTATTTGGCCAGGGGTAGTTAGTGTTATGACACCATATGGGCCCAAGTGGTCAAGCTTTGGTTGGCGTGGCTAACACCCTTCTTCAAGTACATATCCCCTAATTTGGTCCATCTTTTGTTTTCTTAAATTTTTATTTCTTAAATGATCTTAATCAATCTTTCTTTTATAGATAGCTATCACCACTTTCAAAGTGGTTGAGAAGTGTCCAGTCAAGCATGACTGTGCCCAAAAGGCAATGGCGTTTATTAAGCTGTTGAGGAAGGTAAAAGATGTTTGTGGGATGAAGGGTTCAAAGGACGCTTTGGTCAAAGAGGAATTGTACTAAGAAGTGGAGGCCAAGGATGCATTAATGGCTGAGCATGAGAAGAGGATAAAGGACCTATAAGTGGTGCTCTAATCTAGGAAAGTGGTTAGGGAGGCCTTCGTTAAGGATAATGGTGGCCCATATGCCTTCTTAGAAGAAGCTGTGGAAGGCATGAAGAAGATGGATTTTAAAATCTAAGAACATCTTAGTGCCCCTAGAAGCACGATCCCTCCACTATTAGGTCACCTTTCCAAGAAAGAGGAGGCCTCTCAAGCCATGAAGGACTTATTCACAAGGGTACTCAAAGACCTCTATAAGTAGGCCAACTAGAGGGTGATGGAATTCAAGCTTGTCAATTGATGGTTGGATAGTGGCCTAGATGTAGACTCTATCCATGAGTTTTAAGATTGGCTCATGCCCTACTATTTTGAAGTAGTGAGGGGGAACACCACAAACACATCCAAAGACCCTTTAAGGATCACAAGTGGACCCACTACAAGTAAGATATCTGAGAAGTATGGGATGGCATTAAAATGGTTGATAAAGTATTATTTTAATAAAGATTACATTGGAAACAAGAATGAAACCCTTGGAGCACCTTTTGAGCACTCAAGGAGAAAGATATTAAATAGTGCACATTTCTAAAGAACGAAGTCTAGGTGCATGCTAGTTCATATATACATGTAAGGAGTGAACACCATAGTGCACAGTAAACCCTAGGACATGACCAGTAAAAAAGGAGACCATCAGCAAGTTCAGAACAGTTTAGAGCCACTCAAGCACCAGAGAGCCCTTGGTGCAGAGTCGGGAGGTACCTTGTAAGCCCCAACAAACACCCTTTAGCTTAGAAGACCTTTTGATTGTCATATTTGGTCAATTTGAGACTCTATGAAAATTTTATGCATGCTTATTTAAGGGAGACTTCACCTACCCTTATTGAGGGGAGAAAAAGTGTTTATATTGTGTTGAAAGTGTGATTTTAGTTATTTTAGGACTTCTAGTTCTTTGGGAGTTTTTCTTTCTATCTAGCTCATAAATTTGGGATTTTTAAAATTCTAACACACCTTTAGGGTGTTGGCAAGCTACTATAAGCGTTCAAATTAATTTTGATGAATAATATTCCTGGATAAAGTGTTCTATTTTCAGTTCTATGTGAACTTAACTTGGTGGACATAGGATTATGTCATCTTTATGTGACAAGTCTTCTATCCAACCTTGTTCTTGTGTATTTGGGGAGCTAGACAACATCTTGGCTATTCCTATGTAGGTTTGAATCATTTGGGGTAAAGGCATCTAAGCCACTGGGGGTGACTTTAAAGCTTTGAAGGCTCAAGGAAAGCCCTTAGGTGACCCTTCAACTTTTGCAACTGTTGTTGGCTCCCGTGAAGAGGAAGTTGATGAAATGACTGATGAATTTTAAGTCTCCTTTGTAGTTTATTTTGCCTCATTGTATCTTTTGATTCTTAATAAAGTTTAATTTAATTGCATTTGCTTGAGTGTTTGGTTGTAGCATAGCTTGACAACTTTGGGGTCATTGAGACTCCTATTACTGAAGCTACACATTATCTTTAATATGCCTTACAAATTTTCTTGAAATTTTAAGTCCTAAAGATCTGAACTTGTAGAAGAACTCAGACACTATTCAAATGAAAAAAGAGATATAGTTAGTGAAAAAACTAGGCAAAGTAAGTGTCAAGGTCGCTTGAATGATATGTCCTTGGCAATTTTTGCCTCGATGATTCTACTATTTCAAAGACATCTCATCTAACCATCGTTTTGAAAATGAACAAGGCATCCACATTAGCCCTCCAGGCACTATGCCCTAGATTGCTTCCTACCAATTCATAGTTTATATGTACTAGCCCCCTTTTAGGTATTTTTTTTTTCATCACGTTGGAATTGTGAACATAGGTTGCTTTTTGTCTAAATGCCTTTGTAAGCTGGTTTGTAACTTCCTGAAGTTTTTCCACCATGTCTAGTCTAGTTTTAAGCCCTTTTTTGTTTGCCTTGTAGTCAAAATAATTTGGCATTAGTTATAGCATCCCCTACCCTGAATAGGGTCCTCCCAGGAAGACTATGGAACAATGTTCTAAACTAGTTGTAGTTGGCTAGTTAATTACTTATCCTATTTTAAAACCTTTCATGCATCTAGTTATTAACCTATAATGTAGTACGCATGCACTTACTGTGACATGAATTTCAATGTAAGAAAATGAATCAAAAAAATTGTCGTCGCTCTTACAAAACATAAACAAACCAAAAGTCAAAGCATAAAACATAAGTGTATTTACTACAAGTAATAACCATGCACGTGCATCATTACATAAATAAAGGCTATGCACATGCCCAGAGGCAAGTAAAATGCTACTCGACCAAGAGAGGCTAAACTAGCATACATAAGTATACTAAAAGACTACTACTAAGATCCATGATTCACTATGTATGTCCTTGTACCTCTAGCCTTTACAAGGCCGTAAAACAACTATAGCTAGCATAAACAACTTAACAAGTAAAGCTACAATCAATGAATGATTCACTAGGTGGATACCTAGAATATAAATGCTAGCTCGACAACCCTTCAAGGTCGCTAGATCCTTACGGATATAATCTACACAACAATACCAAAGGGAGTGAGAATCCAAAGATTCGAGGTAAGGGATTTGGGCACCTACAGAGAAACATTAAAAACCTGAAAATAAAATCTTGAGGACATTCTTATAAATATATATGAAATCTACTATGGGACTAGTACAGTTTGAGCCCTAAGATATGCGGATATATTGGAGTCCCTTGGGACCTTACCTCTTCCTAGTCCTCACACAGACGTCACCACATGCCTAGTGTGTTCTTGGCCCCTAGCTCACTCTTGGCAAGCTTAGCTTGCTAACATCCTAGTGAGGTTAGCTCACTAGTTAACCTTCCTTTTGTTGTGTATAAGTGAACATGGTGGACAATCCTTGCTTGAGTTCTAAGGAACTCACTAGGTGTACTAGGCTCCTGTATAGTGCCTCAAGCCATTGGCTTGTCTAGGCCACTATGGTACTAAGCATCCACCCAACTAGGTGTACTAGACTCCCACTTGGTGTCTCATTCTAATATGCTTGCCCAGATCACCAAGGTAGTAAGCCTTCCTGTTTAACCTACCAAGGATGCACTAAGCTTTCTGTTGTGCCTCAAGTCACAACTTAGCTAGGACACAAATGCACTACGCCTTCATCCATGGTGCTCCACTATCCACTATTACTTGGTTCACACTATTATGGTAAAATTTTCTATGGATGGACTTAATTTACTTGGTTCCATAAAACCCTCACGTGCACTAGGGTTTCTTATTGGTGTCTTAAGCTCAAAGCATCAAACTAGACTACCGATGGTGCTAAACCCCACTGAACCTTTCCTAATGGCCCTATTGTAGTCCTTGAAACATTTTCCAAATTATCTTGCACCATGCTTTCTTTATACCCAAGAAGGATTCATTACGTACCTAGTGCTTTCAGGAGCAATGGGAGGTACTAAGGCACCATTAAGCACCTTACACCCCAAGTCCTTTTAGGAAATCTTAAGTCCTATCCTTTGGAAATAAATCCAAAACTAATCTAGGTAGAATTTGGCATTTTATATAGTGTAGAATTGTAGTTCTTCCTCTTATTTTCGCTTAGAGTCATAAATTACCTCAATTGGACACTCGAATGAAAAGTTATGCGAAAAATACTACAGCATGTCAATGCTGCCGAGGGCTAGGTGATGCATCATCAAGAATGAGGACTCAGTGGTGATGCATCACCAACAACTATAACGCTCAAGTTCTAGATGTGCCCTATTTTTACTTCTTGTCTCCATACGTACATTAAGGGCATCAAACACCTCCCAAACATCCAAGGCAAGCCTCCACAAGTTCCAGAAATTCAAAACTACTACAATAGGCCATCTTGATGCTAACCAAACAAAGCTTGAGGTACTTGATTGCACCACACTAATCTTTGATTTATACTGGTCCATTACAACACAAATCCCACCATAACAATGCATATCTTGGAAACTACTTGAAACCTATATTTAAGCAACTATGACATGCATTATAGGAGTATGTAAACTAAATCCCTTACCTTAATTGAGAAGAACAAGCAAGTCATCAAGCACCACAAGCAGCAAAGCTTCCACTATGGAGTTCCTGTGGTTTTAAAAGAAATCCAACACATAAGGTGCCAAATTAAGCTCAACTATCATAAACCTCATTTCCCTAGTAGGCTTATGTGAAAAGTTTGAAGAAAAATTGAAGTGGAGACTAGTTCATGTGCATCATTGTAGGGTGCATGTAACAAGCCTAGTGGGTACATGCGAGTACATTAAAATTTTGTCTACCGAGAGCACGAGAACAATTTTTTAAATGACTTAAGCCTGTAGTGGTGAGTTTGTGAGTTTGGTGACCAAATTGCTCATAATTTTGGGTGTTGTAAATGACACTATTTATTGTTGAAGGACTACATGGCGCCATGCAAGAAAATGGCACAACCATGGCTAGCATTTTGCCATTGTCACGCCATGTGTACAAAGTTTTACCATGAGCAGATTGTATCCATTGGGCAAATATAGGTTCGATTAATATTTGTTTCTCCAGAGTACACTTGTTGTGTTCACCCATAGGTGACCAAGGAGGCTTAGATTGAAAGTTTGATTCTTGCATTGAAGTGTTGGCCAACAGCTAAGGATAGGAATTGGTAAGGATTGGCTATACTATACATGATTTTGGTGTTGTTCCATGTTCAAGTGAGCATTAGGCTTTTAAGTGGTTGTATTTTGAACTAGATGAGCTTAGACTGCCATAGGGGCTATGTTCTACCTTTGAGTGTATGCGTAATATGTTTACTAGCTAGCTAAGTAAAGGCAAGTACTGAGGTTCTAACATAGGTAGGCCAGCTTATGGCTGAATCTGGAGCTCTATGTGCAATGGTGATTGGAGGAAGTGTGAATCCAAAATGATATGGTGTGTGCTTGCTAGTATTGTGTTTGGCCGAGACCAAGAATCTTGTGTGTGGTGTGTGAGTTGTGTGCTTTGGTGCTTGGTGTTTTGTTTTTGCTTGCTGACCTTTATTTATTAGTTAGTTGATATACATGTATCTATATATATACTTGTTTATACTTGTGTTTTTATGTCTTCAGGTCTTTTTATTTAGGTTAAGCTAGCTTATGGGAGGTTAACTCTTCAGACTTAACTAAATAAGCTCATAAGATCTATGTGAATCCTTATTGAGTTGTGTATATAACTCATGCCATCTATTTGTGTTTATAGGAAAAGAAATTGAGCTTGAGTAACTTTTGTATTAAAGTTGTGTTTGGTCATATTAAGTTATGCACTAAAAACTAAAAAAAAGCTCATTAAGTGCAAAGTACAAGTCTTATGTAAAGGCAAGCTCACATGATTGTGGGGCAAGTCTAGAACCATGGATGTATGCTCATGAGCTTTAACCTTGTTGATTGCACTTTTGATTTTGGGAGTAGTGGTGTGACTTGTTTTGCGAACCACCATTATGTATTATGTGTTTAAGGTGGCTTTTGGGTACTACTAAGTTCAATGACATGTAGTATGTATCATGGATGTTTGTATGTTTTGAGTGCTCTTGGTAGTTTCCAAGGAATATTATGCTAGTTGGTATGTATGTTTTGAACTAGGCCTTGGGTATGCTTACTTATGCTTGAAGAAATGTAAATTTCCATGTATATATGTAAGTTAAAGTTTATGTAAACTTGATGATGGTATAAAATTCCTATGTAGTTTCGGTTATGAGCATATGTATGGTATATCTTGTGTGAGCTTAGAACTGCATGACTAGTTAACTCCTTGCTTATGAAAATGAGTTTCAAAACTTGAGAATAGTTATCTTGGATGTCATGCATCTTGTATGCGCACTTGATATGCACAAGAGCACAATACATGTAAAATTGTTTGAAAAGTATGCATTGTGGCATAAGCTAGACCTAGTGCACTATGTGTTAGTGTGCTAACTGTGCTTGGTAGGTACATAGATATGTACTCCTAGTTTAAAAAAGGTACAGTTACGGTAAGGTCTGTGTGGGGTGTGGCAGCTTTGTTGGTATCAGAGTAGGTTAAGACCTAAGGGTCAGTTTAGACTTGTTCCTACTTAATTTTAAGTTGACTTGTACCTATTAAGCATATGTGTGTATATGTGAGCTATTTTGCTGGATGAGAACCTGAGGCTAGGATAGAAGAGTTCTTAAGCAAGATGATAGTAGGGCAGCCCATCTCATGGATGGACAACCGACCTATGAGCCTAAAAGGTAGTAGGAGGCTATGGAGCCTATTGGGTCCAAGAGTCCTAATGCCAGGGATAACCTACCTAGACCCAGTAGAGACAGACAAGAAAAGATGGAATAGATGATAGGAGCTATTCAAGTCACCATTGCTCAGTTAGTGGTGGGCATGCAAGCCTTGTGTAGAGGCCAAGCTCAGCCACAAAATAGTGCTAAAGAAGTTAAGGTACCCAAAGAAGGACAAAGAGGTAGGTTGCCTGGCAAAGAGCCAGTGCATTATGATCAAGCAAGCAAAAATAGGAAAGATGGAGATGAAGATGAAGGTGAGGAGGAAATGAGGTAGCCGAGAGTAAGAAGAGTTAGATCTGAAGTGAGGTAGGAAACAAGAGTAGAGGTGGAAAAAGTCCAAAGGTGAAACAATTGAACACTTATATGGTCCCAAGGAGGATTGAGCCTCTTACAGAGTTTACTACAATAGAAGAGCCACCAGGAGATAAACCCGAGACATTGAACCAGGAAGAAGAAGATTTGGAAGAGGTGGACTTAGGGGGGACTAGTTGGAAGGATTCCTAGCATTAAAACCTCCTATATTCAAGGGTGGGTGTGACCCTTAAGAAGTAGAGCTCTAGGTGTACCAATTGGAGAAAATTTTTTAGAGGATGGAGGTTTCCTATACATAAAAGGTCCTACTGCCCACCTTAAGACTTGAAGGGAATGCAGAGCTCTGGTGGAGAGCTATATGAAGAACTTATCAAAGTAAGAACTAGAGGAAACTGCCTACAAGGAGGAGGTTTATGAGGTGGGCTGAATTCCTCCAAGTCTTCCAACAACAATATGTAAGTAAGGCCCTGAAAGATCAGAAGTAAGTGGAGTTTGACCAACTAGAGCAGGGAAGCCTTAGAGTGATGGAGTATGTGAAGAAGTTAAATAACTTGATAAGAAACACTCCATAGTATAATGGGTTGAAGATGTTTAGAACCAAGAGGTTCCTAAGAGTTTAAGGAGTGAGCTGAGGCAAATCTTCAAAGCTGTGGGTGCTAAAGAGTACTACCAAGTAGTACAAAGTGCCATAGCACTTGAGCAGGGGTTTAAGGGATAGGCTAAGAGTGCCCCAGGAAGTGTGAATAGTACACACAAAGGACATAAGAAGAGGATCAGAGTGGAGGCCGAATCTGCAAATTAGAGGAAGGAGGCCAAAAGAGAAAGGCAACCTCAGCAATATGGACCCTAGTGTATCACTTTTGGGAAGTTTCATGGCAACAAGCCATGCTTTAAACTTTCCAATGGTTGCCTCAAGTATGGATCTCAAGGCCATTGGGTAAAGGACTGCCCAGCTAAGAGAGATGATAGGAAGATAACAGGGGGCTTTAAACCTAAGTGGGCTAGGGGTAGCCACCAATGAGAGGGCAAAATGTGCGTAACTCAAAAGGGGATCAACTATCGAAGCTGCCACATGACCAAACAAGGTAGAATCCACCTCTAGGTAGGGTGTTTTAGCTTGAAATATCTAAGAGGGTGTAGGATGCACTAAAAGTAAAGGTAGCAGAGGAGGAGGCTGACCACTAAAGGCTAAGTAGAAAAGCCTTAAAAGGTACCATTTACCATAATGGCCATCTAGTTTCTACATTTTTTGATACTGGAGCTTGATTGTCTATTGTTTTGTCTAAGCTTACAAAAGAATTGAACCTGGAAATAAGAAACATGACAAGTATGTACCTAGTCAAAATAGCTGGTAATGAAATCATGGTCACTAACCACATTGTTAAGAACTATGTGATAAGACTTGGTGAACTTAAACTTAAAACCAACCTAGTAGTCTTGGAAGTGTATGATTATGACATAATACTAGGAATGAACTGGTTGAGTGAACATAAAGAAGTAATAAATTGCTATGCAAGGCAACTCATATTACCTAACGGTGAACCCTATAACCTTGAAAGTACACTTGATATGGTCTTGAATTGTCAAGTGAACTTAGTGCAACAAATACCCATAGTTAATGAACAAGAGTTTGTAGGACTAAATGAAGATGTAGTAATGGATGAACCTAGTAGAATACCTATTGTGCAAGAATATCCAGAAGTTTTTTCTACGGACCTACCTCGACTGCCACCTGTGAGATATGTGGAGTTTAATACTAAACTTGTACCAAGAGCAATTCCTGTGTCTATAGCTCCATATAGAATGGCCATACCTGAAATGATGGAGCTAAAGAAGCAATTGTAAGAGTTGCTTGCAAAAGGTTTCATAAGACCTAGTGTGTCTCCATGGGGGAGCACCTATTTTGTTTATGAAAAAAAAAAGGATAGGACCCTTAGACTTTGTATAGATTACGTGAAACTTAATGCCTTAACTATTAAGAACAAGCATCCTCTCCTAAGGATTGAGGATTTATTGAACAATTGAAAAGAGCAAAGGTATTCTCTAAAATAGACCTAAGGTCTGGTTACTTCCAGTTAAGGGTTAGGGGAGAAGTCATACCTAAAACTACTTGAAGAACTAGGTATGGACACTTTGAGTACACTGTGATGCCATTTATGCTCACTAATGCACCTACATTCTTTATGGACCATATGCAAAGAGTGTCTAAAGCATACTTAGACCACTTTGTTGTAGTCTTCATTGATGATATTCTAGTGTACTCAAAGAATGAAGAAACTCTTAAAGAACACTTTAGACTTATACTTGGGCTACTTTAAGAACACAAACTATATGGGAAGTTGAGTAAGTGTAAGTTCTGGACCTGAGGGATTGGCTTTCTTGGCTATGTAATCAATGAACAAAGGTTGGCTATGGATCCTAAAAAGGTTAGAGCCATCTTGGACTGGAAACAACCCTAGAATGTTAAAGAAGTTCAGAGCTTTCTATGATTAGCTAGCTACTACAAAAGATTTGCACCTATGTTTTCTATACTGGTAGCTCGAATGACACAATTAACCAGGAAAGAGCAGAAATTTACTTGAGGAAGTGAATGTGAGAATAGTTTCCAAGAGCTGAAGAAAAGGTTGACTATGGCTCCTATATTGGTGTTGCCAAACTCTGACAAGGCTTATGAGGTGTACACTAATGCATCCTAAGTAGGATTAAGGTGTGTCCTAAAGAAAAACAAAGAAGCCATTATTTTGGATCAGGAAAATTAAGACTACATGAAAAGAAATACCTAGTGCGTGACCTGGAATTAGCAGTTGTGGTCTTTGCTCTTAAGCAATGGAGGCATTACTTGTTGGGTAACAAACTTCAAGTTTGTCCAGACCATAAAAGTGTCAAGTACCTTTTCACTCAAAAGGACTTGAATATGACACAGAAAAGATGGTTAGAATACTTAAAAGGATTTTCACTGTGTAATTGAATACATAGCTAGCAAGGCTAAT
Source organism: Aquilaria sinensis (assembly GCA_005392925.1). Taxonomy (NCBI): domain Eukaryota; kingdom Viridiplantae; phylum Streptophyta; class Magnoliopsida; order Malvales; family Thymelaeaceae; genus Aquilaria; species Aquilaria sinensis. The sequence goes on along the minus strand of SMDT01002786.1, from coordinate 131,551 downwards.
GTAGTGGTAGATGCCTTGAGCAAGAATTATATTGGGGAACTCAAAGAAAAAAAATAGGGGAACAATACCAAGAGCCTTAGTCTTACTTACCTAGCATGGCAATGGTTAAAATGGGAGTATGAGCAACTAAGTGTGGTTACTGTTAACACCTCACAGAATGGGAGAATTACAAGTGCGTCATAATGGCTAAAAACCATTATGTTGTATAATTCTCACCATAGTGATTGAAGTGTGGGGGGTAAAAGGCATGATCAACACTTCCTTAAAAGTGTTCCAAGCTGGTAACTTGGCCCCCAAGAAAAGCCTTAAGGATTGCTTGTTTGTCAAGCAACCTATGGACTTTTTTCTAAGGTTTTGGAAATTTGGGTACTCAATTACAAAACTATCAAGAAAGAGACTTGAAGAGTTATGGGAGGGATATTAATGGTATGAAAGTGCTATTGGAGGACCAAATTTCTCACGGAAGACAAGTTTGGACAAAGGAAACACAAAAGGCAATAAGGACCTAAATGTCCTAGTGTAAACCTTAAGGTGTTCAAGCTTTTGACTTAAGTCTAACGGTGGAATTGTGGGGTTATCCCACCATGGGTGAGGCAGCCAAGACTTGATAATTAGTCAAAAATGTTGGGCACATGTGTATCAATGAGTTTAAGACAAAGAAACCATAGTTAGTGAGAAGGAAAATCACATAAAGCAAGGTTAAGCTTGTTAAGTGTGTTTTGTGCCCTTAAGCTCATTTAAGGCCATTTATGTCATGCCCAACTAAGCCCCTGGCCCATTTTGAGCCCAATTACTGAAACACGCAATGGAATTTTTCACAAAAAGGGCATTTATTAATACTTATCTAAACATAAAGGCACGACCCCAGGATACTTACCGGTACTAGCTCATTAAGTTCTTATTTAATATGGGTGAAGTTGAGGTGCTCTCTCAAACAACCTAGTACCTATGTGAAATTTTAGTATTCATTTCATGATTTTAATCATACGTAGCTAGGTACAAGAATGGCAACCAAAACACCATATCCATATTTTGAAAACTTGTTTATGGACTCATATCTTGCATACTCTTTTATGGCTTAGAAACATGCATACTTCATTCCATAGCACTTAGTCAAACATTACATGCTTGCAACATAAACATGGGCTTTTGGGCTCTTACTACTTAACATGCATATGGCCCAATTTACCAAAGAACATTTTCAACTTGTCTAAGTTCTTATTTAAGCCCAAAACATGCATTTAAGCCGAATTTCAACATGCTTCAAGTTTCATGAAAAATATACTTTCCATAATTCTTGCATGGGCCTTGGTAAGTCCACCAAGCAATAAAAATACCTAAACACCAATTACAAGCCATTTAAACCACGTTTGGCAGAAATTAACTAAGTCCCTATTTATAAGTCATAAAAATGGTGTTATACTGAAAGTGAACATACTCACTTAAAACATAGCCAGGATATCCTAAAAGCATGATACATGCCAAACAATTCATAATTTCATGGAACACATTCCACCTTAATAGACCTTGTTCCCATAAACTTCTAGACTCCATAAGCCTGCACAAGGAAGTCCACACCATTAGCTTGATTCACAAGCAATTTATACCATAAGAGACACTTAGAATATATATATATATGAATATTTTGAGCAATACCGTACACATACCCAACCCCTAACACAATAGAAAGAGTATTCCAATACTCTTAGCTTGATCTTTCAAGCAATCCTTTTCCTACAAAAGTAGATGAGGGTGGGTGAGTTATAAAACTCAGTAAGGAATCCGGTGGCATCCAATGCCTAACTTAGTGAGGAAATTCTTATGACTTTCAAAGTCAACATATGGCTTCCAAAGCCTAATTTATGCCAAGAATGTAATGGCAATTATTCTATGTTCCTGCAAAGAAAACACTAAGACAAAGAAAACACAAGATACATGTATATAATAATAATAATCGTAACTGGGGGTTAGCATGCACAACCAAAATAGAGAAGCACACAAACACACACACCACTTATGACCAATCTGGATGGGCAGAGTAAGCATAAACACATTCCATTACACATAATTTCGGTCGACCTTTATTTTATACCGTACTGAGCGCTCCTTAGCTTGGGAATCGAGTTGGCCAAACTCAATTCCTAGCCATAATGCTTGCATAGAACTCATGAGTAAACAGAGTTGCCAAAGCAATGATAATTAGCCCACTTAGCACTATGTGCCTGAATACTCAAAAAGTGAGTATGAGAAATCCTCACACAGAATTGCTGAAGCAATAAAACAACTTAGCCCTCTTATGCACTCCTAGGATCACATAGTTCTTTGATCATCACCTAGGGGCCCGAATACTCACAAACAAAATCATGGAACAAAGTGAGTATAGGAAATCCTTACCATAATCATAGTAACCTTTTGTTGCTCAATTCCTTTGCTCTTCCTTGCTTTATTGTTGTTAAAACTTGTCTTTTCCTTAATGGACCTTAATTTAAAGAGGTAAGGCCTAATTTAGCCCTTTTTTGTACTTAGGCCCAACTTAGCCTTTCTTGTATTTAGGCCCAAATTAACTTAGGAGCCACATAGGCCCAAATTAACTTACATATAACAAGAACACTTGGTTTTCACTTAAAGAATTCAAAATGAATCCTTGGCCGAATTTATGCTTTATTTCTTTATTCTTGTTTTAGTTCCATATATCTCTAGGAACACATAAATACCAAGAACACTTTGTTAACATACACAATCACCAAAAACAACACATGGCTGAATATTTATTGATTTTCTTAGCTTACAAAACTTACTCTTTTTACAACCAACTTTTTGGTTATTGCCATGAACATCCATAAGAGCTTGTTTACTGAGAAGAACACTTGGTTTAAGCTCATACATGCCAAAATACAAACATGGCTGAATTTACATCCTTGTTTTTCTTGCATCTTTTGTTTGTTTTTTTTGCTTAGGATGTCCATATGAGCTCCAAAGTACCAAGAACACTTGGTTAAGAGCTCCATAAAGCCAAGAATAAACATGGCTGAATTATTTCTTTGTTCTTGGAGCCTTCACTTGCTCCTTTCTTTGTAGTCCTCTTAATGCTCCAAAATCACCAAGAATACTTGGTACATTCATAGGAAGTTCAAGAAATGAACTTGGCCAAAAATTCAAGAACTTGTTTTTTAGCACAAAAGCCAAAGATGGCCGAATCATTAGTAAGTAATAAGTCTTACTTTCTCAGCTCAAATAACATAAAATACCAAGAAAACTTGGTTTTCACTTACATACCCTAACAAAGAGGAAATGGCCAAATTTGAGATTTGTTCTTCTTGAAGTTTCTTCTTGATTTCTTGCTTCCAATGGCTTGGAAACTTCATGCATACATAGAGCTCCTTGAGTAGAGCTCATGAACACCAAAATTTCTTGATGGCCAAAAATCTCCTTGTGAGTTTTCTTCAAAATCTCACTTGATTCTTGCTTTGGATGTTCTTAGGAGCTTGAGAATACCAAGAAACCTTGGTTGAACTTCATGGTTGTATGTTTATTGCTATGGCCAAAAGTTAGAAGGAGAAGAAAGAGTTGGAACTTGGAGAAAAGAGCATGGCCAAAAATGGAGAGAGATGATAGAGGAGTTGAGAATGTTTGAGTGTTTGTGTCATGGAATGAAATGAAATTGGGAGTGAATATGGAATGGCCGGCCATGTTGTCCAAATGGGGTGAATAATGTGTTTGAAATGAGTGGGAGACAAGATTAAAAGTAAAGAAGACTAATTAGAAGACTTTTGGGTATGTTTGGTAGAAATAGCCAAAAGTAGGAGACAAGTAGAATCCTAAGTGATGACTAATGGTGGGAGGTGGATTAAAATATGGGAGATGCTGGAAGGTGACATAAAATATTAGTATTTTAGGGGGGGTATGGCCGGCCAAGCATCCTAGGCTATTTAAAATGGTGTAATTCCCCCTCTAGTCCTCCTATCTTCTAATTTTATGCAATTGAGTCCTTCCACAAAAATCCCTTTATGCAAATGAGTCCCTCAACTTTAAATTCCACCATTTTCATCAATAATTCTCTTGGCCTAAGACAAGTTTATTTCCAAGTTAGAAATTTTTTTTAGCCCCTTTTATCTTCATAATCCGAGACTTAATTACTTGGGATTTTGAGAGCATTACAATTTAAGTGGCCAAATCACTTATCCCTCTCTCATCTTCAACATCCTCTAGCCCAAGAACATAGCCACAATTCCTCCATAGCCACCATACCTTCAAACTTGCAATTGATTGAAATTGAAGTTAAGGAAGAACAATTGGAAGCTATTTGGTGCTATTGCTTGAGTGCACCTAGGATCAAGCTCCAATTTCAGCATACCCATCAAGGTAAGGGTTCTCATGCTCTCATGGGTTATTTTCTACAATTTTCAAACATCCATGGAGCTATGGCTATGCTTGGAAGAGAGCCTTGAGCTTGATGAACCAAGCCTAGTGAGGGGAGTGCACTTATTGAAGGTTTTGTGACCTAGTGTGAAGTGCACAATGATGGCAGTAAACTGAGAGTTTCTAGAGCCCAAAGTTAGTACTAACTACTGTTAAAATCCTCCTAAGACCAAGAATTAGCTTGAGGAGGGCTTCCATAGTGATTTATTTAGGTTTATTGCATGTTTTATGGACTAAGCTATGGTTATGGTTGCTGCCACATTTCTTGTGTTTGTTGGTTGTGAATGGCTACTGCATTTGGTTGCTATATCTTGTATACATGCATTGTGGTTTTTTTGTTTTAGTGTCTTTGGATGCATGTTTTAATTAGGATTACATTACGTTAAGAAACCAAGTGCTACCCTTACTAAGTTTTTCAATGAAACTTACTCCCCTCAATTCTGTCATTTCAGGTCCAGCAGCAAGATCACCTTCAAGCTAACCTTTGTGGTTTGAGTTTTCATCTAAAATTCTAGGTACATGAACTTCCATATGTCTAGTTATGATATGGAAATTTTGGTGATTTTAGGAGCACATTTCATATTTTTAATGGTGGTACTTATTGTGTTGTGCAGTAGCTGTCCAGCATCCTGTTTTTGGAGTCCATTGTGTCTCAGGCACTCCCGTAAGTTAGGGTGCGTATTTAGATGAGTTAAGACCATTGTGTAGTGCATGTATTCATGTACGTGTAGTGTATGAAAAATGAGACAAGTATGTGAACATTTGACTAATGTTTTGGCTATGTAAGTGATGCAGTGCAAAGCTGCCTAAGTGTGAATGATGGGCTGCTTACTTGTAAATTCTGTTTTGGCCACATAAAGTTGTTAAAAGCAAGGGAATGTAATTCTTATGTGTAACGGACATATATGGGATAGCTTTGGAGGCTTTTACCCTTGTGAATGAAGTGTTTGCACACTTATGAAATTTTTGTATGGGCAAAATGGTCATAAAGTGACCAGAATTTTGACTCTGGACTTAAAGTTCTATATCTCCTTGTGTAGAAGGAATCTTAGTATGAACTTTTAACCACACCTAGAAAACATCTAGATGTTGAACTGGGATTTGGGATTTCTGAATTTTGATCCATGTAGCCAAAGATATGATGTTGCAAAATGGGCTAAGTTACTATTCATTTGGTCAGAATTTTGTAAACAAATTCAAAAATTTATAACTTGGTCCATAGATGGGATATTGATGTAAAACCAAATTCCCTGGTTTACTCTAAGTCTCTACCTAGCAATGGAGCAAAGAAAATAGGGGGTATGTGGCAAGAATGATAAATTTTATTAGTGGAAGTTACAGGTGTAGTAGCTACTCGTTAGAACTTAACAAGATTGCCTAATGTGTGGAAGCCAAAACTAAGACATGTGCTAGTGTTTTCCTTCTTAGCTGCCATAGTGTGCATAAATATAAATATGTGTGTTATGGTTAGACCAATATGCAGTTATTTACATATTGCTCAAGAGGGTCACTTGAGTATGTACACTAGGGGTGTTGTTTTAATGACCTACAGGACACACTAAACCTGGGAGTTTAAATGCATAGTTTTGGCACCATAATTGGACTACCCCGGAGTGGGTAACACTTACCATTACACCTAAATGGAAGGGACTCATCAAGGAGGCACAGCTTAGTGATGAGAAGATTGATTTGGTATCTGGCCAAAGGAGGGGAGAACTATTCCAAAGTTTCTCCTATAAGCAAGGACTATTGTACTTAAAAAATAGATTGTATATACCTGAAAGGGATCAATTGAGACCTCAAATCCTGGAAGAAGTGCACTCAAGTAAACTTAGTATGCATCCAGGAGCTACTAAAATGTATCATGCTCTCAAAGCTTACTTTTGGTGGCCATACATGAAACATGATATTGGCACCTATGTAGTGAAGTGTGAAGTGTGCCAACAAGTGAAAGTCGAACATCAGAAACTATGAGGGAAGCTTCAAAGCTTACCCATACCTGAGAGAAAGTAGGGGTCCATTTCTATGGACTTTGTAGTAGGAATACTACTAAAAAGAAGGAAGAGTAATGCCATTTGGGTTATAGTGGACAGACTGACCAAGTCAGCAAACTTTTTGGCAATGAACCTCACAGACACCTTAGATAAACTTGCCCAAGTATGAATAAAGGAAATAGTGAGGCTTAATGGAGTACCTAAGGATATTGTTTCAAATAAGGATCCTAGGTTTGTTTATAGGTTCTGGAAACCCCTACATCATGCCCTAGGCACTAAACTCAAATTTAGCTCAACATACCATCCACAGACTGATGGACAATTAGAAAGGACAATTCAAATTCTGGAAGACATGCTGAGATGTTATGTGATTAATTTCCAAGGAGAGTGGGATGTGTATATTCCCTTAGTGGAATTTTCATGCAACAATGGGTACCATTCAACGAAAAAACCCTACAAGACTCTCTATGGTAGAAAAAAGTATCACTCCCCACTCCTAGCAAAAACCAGCGGATAAGTTGGAGTTAGGGCCAGAAATCATTATGGAGACTACTGGGAAGATAAAACTAATCTAGGTTAGGGTCAAAGTTGATAATCATAGGTAGCAGTCCTTTGCAAACTTGAAAAGGAGAAGTGACCTAGAATTTTAGGAAGGAGACTGGGTATGGTTCAAGGTTTGTCCTATGAGAAGGGTAGTGACATTTGGTAAGAAGGGGGAAGTAGCCCCAAGATACATTGGGCCATACAAAGTGTCAGCTAAGATGGAAATGTGGCATACAAGTTGGACCTGCCACTTGAACTTAGGCATGTTCATGACACTTTTCATCTAAGCCGACTTAAGAAGTATGTTCCAAGTTCTAAGCAAGTGGTTTTACCTACTAGAGCACCTATAACACCAAATTTTTCTTATGAAGAGGTGCCTATCCAAATCTTAGCACAAAACACAAGAATGTTGATAAATAGATGGATTTCCATGGTAAAGGCTCAGTGGAGTAACCACACTCAAGAAGAGGCTACTTGGGAAGTAGAAGAGGAGATCACAAAGAATTACCGAGATGTGTACCCAAAGTTAGTGACGAATTTGGAGGACTAAATTCTTTAAGGATGGTAGGTTGTCATCCTACTAGGCTTATGTGAAAAAATTAAATAAAATTTAAAGTGGAGGACTAATTAATGTGCATGATTGCAGGGTGCATGTAACAAGCCTAGTGGGTGCATGTGACTATATTGAAATTTGGTCTACCGAGAGCACGAGAACAATCCTTTAAATGACTTAAGGTTATAGTGGTGAATTTGTAAGTTTGGGGACCAAATTGTTGATAATTTCTGGTGTCATGAATGACATTAGTTATTGTTGGATGACTACATGGCCCCATGCAAGAAAATGGCACTATTGAGGCTAGAATTTTGGCATTTTCATGCCATGTGCCTCATGGCTAGATTATTCATGTCTCCACTAGTTTGGCCAATTGTCTAACCTAGTCAAAACTTCCAATTGAAGTCAAAGCTAGTGTTCTTGGTTGAGGAGTGTCAGGTTCTTGATGATCCATGGTGAATTCTTGATGATTTGAGCCAAGCTTAAAGAATTAAGCTCACACTTGTTGTGTTTGGGGAAAAGCGACCAAGGAGGCTTGGATTGAAAATTTGAAATTTGATTCTTGCATTCAAATGTTGGCCAAGAGCTAAGGATAGGAATTGGTAAAGATTCATTATACTCTACAAGATTTTGGTATTGTTCCATGTTCAAGTGAGCATTAGGCTTCTAAGTGATGGTATTTTGAACTAGATGAGCTTAGAATGCCGTAGGGGCTATGTTCTACCTTTTGGTATAAGCATAATATGTTTGCAAGCTGGCTAAGTAAAGGCAGTACTAAGGTTCTAACATAGGTAGGCTAGCCTATGGGTGAATTTGGAGCTCTAAGTGCAATGGTGATTGGAGGAAATGTGAACCCAAAATGATATGGTGAGAACTTGCTAGTATTGTGTTTGGCCGAGATAGAGATTCTTGTGTGTGGTGTGTGAGTTGTGTGCTTGGTGCTTTGTTTGTGCTTGTTGACCTTTATTAGTTAGTTAGTTGACATACATGTGTATATATATATATATATATATATACTTGTGTATGCTTGTGTTTTCATGTCTTCATGTCTTTCTATGCAGGTCAAGCAAGCTTATGGGAGGTTAAGTCTTTGGACTTAACTAAATAAGCTCATAAGAGTTGTCTGAATCCTTGTTGAGTTGTCTATATAACTCATGCTCGTATTTATGTGTTTACATGAAAGAAAATTGAGCTTGAGTAACTTTTGTATTATGGTTGTGTCGGTCATATTAAGGTATGTACTAAAACCCAAAAGAAAGCTCATTAAGTACAAAGTACAAGTCTTATGTAAAGGTAAGCTCACATGTTTGAGTGCATGCATGCCTTATGATTAGATTGTGGGACAAGTCTAGATCCATGGATGTATGCTTTTGGGTTTTAACCTAGTGGATGGCACTTTTGATTATAGGAGTAGTGGTGGGACTTGTTTTGCAAACCACCATTACGTATTATGTGTTTAAGGTGGCTTTCCGGTACTACTAAGTTCAACGGCATGTAGTATGTATCGTGGATGTTTATATGTTTTGAGTGCTCTTGGTAGTTTTAAAGGAATATTGTGCAAGTGGGTATATATGTTTTGAAGTAGGACTTGGGTAGGCTTACTTATGCTTGAAGACATGTAAATTGCCATGTATATATATAAGTTGAAGTTTATGTAAACTTGATGATGGTATAAAATGCCAATGTAGTTTCGGTTATGTCCATATGTCTGGTATATCTATTGTGAGCTCAAAAATGCATGGCTAGTGTTACCCACTCTGGGGTTAGTCCAATTATGGTGTTAAAATTATGCATTTAGACTCCCAGGATTGATAATGTTCTGTAGGCCATCAGAACACTACCCATAGTGTGCATACCCAAGTGGCCCTCTTGGGCACTATGTAAACACATGCATATTGGTCCACCCACCACACACATATTTACATTTTATCCACACCATGGAAACAATGAAGGAAAACACTAGCACAAGTCTTAATCTTCGCTACTACACGTTAGACAATCTTGTTAAGTTCTAGTGACCAGCCACTGCACTTGTAACTTTCATTAATAAACTGTATCATTGTAGCCATGCACCCCCTATTTTATTTGCTCCATTATCAATTAGAGACTTAGAGCAAACAAAGGAATTTTGGTTTACATCAAGAGCCCATATGTGGACCAAGTTATGGATTTTTTGAGTTGGTTACAAAATCAATAACTTGGTCCATATGTGGGCTCTTGATGTAAACCAAAATTCCTTGGTTTGCTCTAAGTCTCTAATTGATAATGTAGCAAATAAAATAGGGGGTACATGGCTACAATGATACAGTTTATTAGTGGAAGTTACAAAATCCTAACGAAATGAACAGTAATTTAGCCAAATTTGGAACGTCTTATCTTTGGCTCCAGGTTCCAAACTCAGAAATTCCAAATCCCAGTTCAACTTTTAGATGTTCTCTACGTGTGATCAAATTTTCATAGCAATATTTCTTCTGCAGAGGGAGATATGGAACTTTAAGTACAGAGTCAAAATTCTGGTCACTAAAACACGAAAACCACAATGCATATATACAAGATACAACAACCAAATGTAGATGCCATTCACAACCAACAAACACATGAAATCCGGTAGCAACATATACCATAGATTAGTCTATAAAACATGTGATAAATATAAATAAATCACTATGGCAGCCATCCTCAAGCTAATGCTTGGCCATAGGAAGATTTTACCACCAGTTAGTACAAACCTTGGGAACTAGAAACCCTCTTTTCACTACCATTTTTGTGCACTTCACACTAGGTCACAAAACCTTCAATAAGTGCACCCCCTCACTAAGCTTGGTTCATCCAGCTCATAGCTCTCTTCCAAACATAGCCCTAGCTCCATGGTTGCTTGAAAAATCTAGAAAACAATGTATGAGAGTAGGAGAACCCTTACCAAGCTTGATCCTTGAAATGTCCAAGCAGTAGCTTCCTTTTGCTTTAGTTTGCTTCTAATTGCTTCCTTTTGCCATCAATTTCAATCAATTGCAAGTTTGAAGGTGTGGTGGTAATAAAGGAAGTGTGGCTATGTTATTGGCCTAGAGGAGGCCAAAAATGAGAGAGATATAAGTGAATTGGCCACTTAAATGACCTTAAATGAGCTTAAGGGCACAAAACACACTTAAACAAGCTTCACCTTGCTTTATGTCATTTTCCTTCTCAGTAATTATGGTTTCTTTGTCTTAAAATCATTGGTCCACATGTAGCCAACATTTTTGACCCATTTACAAGCCATAGCTGCCCCTCCCTAGGTGGGAAAACTCTAAATTACTTCCTTTGGCTTAAGTCAAAGACATATACATCCTAAGGCCAACATTAGAACACTTAGGTCCTTTATGCCTTTTTGTGTTTTCTTTGTCCCTAATTGTCTTCCATAAGAAATTTGATCCTTTAATATCACTTCCATATCATTCATATCCTTCCCATAACTCTCCAAAGCTCTTTCTTGAGAGTTTGCAATTAAGTACCCGAATTTCCAAAACATTACAAAAAAAAAATCCATAGGTTGCTTGACAAACAAGCAACCCTTAAAGCTTTGCTTGGGGCCCAAGTTACAAACTTTGAACACTTTTAAAGAGGTGTTCATTATACCTTTTACCCTTCATACTTCAATCAATATGAAGAGAATTAAACAATATAATGGCTTTTTGATCATTATGCCATACTTGTAATTCTCCCATTTTTGTATCGTGGTAACAATCCTCCCTCCCTTACAAATTTTGGTCTTCCAAAATAAACTTTTTCTTCAGGTCTTTTTCAGTTTCCCAAGTTGCTTTTCTTTCAAAGTGGTGTGACCATTGAACTTTAACCATGGGAATAAGTTTCTTTCTTAACCTTCTGGTATCCTTGGCTAAGATAGCTACAGGTTTCTCTTCATATGTCAGGTTAGGTTTCAACTTTATGTCTTCTACTACAATAGTAAGCTTTGTGTCCAATAGACAATTCTTAAGCATATTGATGTGAAAAACATTATGGACACTTGACATGCTTGGCAGTAGAGCTAACCTGTATACTACCTTGGCAACCCTGTCCAAGATCTCGTAAGGACCTATGTATCTTGGAGCTAACTTGGTTCTTCTGCCAAATTTGATAGTGCCTTTGGTTGGTGCAACTTTCAGCCAAACATTATCACTAACCTCAAATTCCAAGTCTCTCATTCTTTTGTTGACATAGTCTATGGTCCTTTCATTGGCTACCCTTAATCTCTCTTGAACTTTCTTGACTTTGGCAGTCATCTCTTCAATAATTTCAAGACCCAACTCTAGCCTGTTTGAGGCTTCCACCCAATAGTGGGGTGTCATGCACCTTCTTCCATATAATGCTTCATAAGGTGCAATGCCAATGGCGCTTTCCTAGCTATTGTTATATGAGAATTCAACCAATGAAAAGTGTTGGTCCCATTCACCTTTGAAATCTAACACATTGCTCCTGAGCATGGTTTTCAATATCTATATCACCCTTATCAGTTTTTCCATCAGTATGAGAGTGGTAAGCAGTACTCAGGTGGATTTTGGTTCACCAAGCTATAAATTGGATTTCTATCAGATACAATCAAATTTGGAACTCAATGTAGTCTCACTCTCTCCTGGACATACGTTTGACCTAACTTCTCGAAGTAGTCTGTGAGTTTCATAAGTAAGAAGAGGGCACATTTGGTTAGCCTATCTACAATGACCCAAATTGTATCATGCCTTGATCTGGCCATAGGCAACCCAGTCAAAAATACCATGGTTATGTTGTCCCACTTTCTCATTGGTATAGGTAGAGTCAGTAGGGTGCCAGTTGGCTTCTGGTGCTCTACCTTTACCCTCTAGCATGTGGCACATTGGTGACACAAGTAGCTATGTCCCTCTTCATATTTGGCCACCAGAAGTGAGTCATCAAGTCCTTATACATTTTGTCACTTCATGGATGGATGTTCAACTAGCTTATTACCCACTCCGGCATAGTCCAATTATGGTGCCAAAATTGTGCATTTAGACTCCCAGGATTTGGTTAGCCTATCTACAATTACCCAAATTGTATCATGCCTTGATCTGGCCATAGGCAACCCAGTGAAAAAGACCATGGTTATGTTGTCCCACTTTCTCATTGGTATAGGTAGAGTCGGTAGGGTGCCAGTTGGCTTCTGGTGCTCTACCTTTACCCTCTAGCATGTGGCACATTTGGAGACACAAGTAGCTATGTCCCTCTTCATATTTGGCCACCAGAAGTGAGTCATCAAGTCTTTATACATTTTGTCACTTCATGGATGGATGTTCAACTAGCTTATTACCCACTACAGCAAAGTCCAATTATGGTGCCAAAATTTTGCATTTAGACTCCCAGGATTGGTAATGTTCTGTAGGCCATCAGAACACTACCCTTAGTGTGCATACCCAAGTGGCCCCCCTTGGGTACTATGTAAACACATGCATATTGGTCCAACCATCACATAGATATTCACATTTGAAGCACACTATGGTAACAAAGAAGGAAAACACTAGCACAAGTCTTAATCTTGGCTACCACACATTGGGAAATCTTGTTAAGTTTTAGTGACTAGCCACTGCACCTGTAACTTCCACTAATAAATTGTATTATTCTAGAAATTTAACCCTATTTTATTTGCTCCACTATCAATTAGAGACTCAGAGCAAACCAAGGAATTTGTTTTTACATCAATAGCCCACCTATGGACCAACTTGTGGATTTTTTAAGTTGGTTACAAACTTCTTACTAAATGAACAATAACTTAGCCAAATTTGCAAAGTCATATATTTGGCTACAGGGATCCAATTTTGGAAATTCCAAATCCCACTTCAAAATATAGATGTCTTCTAGCTGTGGTCAAAATTTTGAACCAATATTCATTTTACACAGGGAGATATAGGATTCTAAGTGCAGAGTCAAAATTCTGGTCACTTTATGACCATTTTGCCCACACAATTTTTCATAAGTGTGCAAACACTTCATTAACAAGGAGTAAGCCCTTCAAGGCTATCCCATAAATGTCCATTACATGTAGGAAATACATTTTATTTCATTTAACAACAAAATGTGGCTAAAATAGAATTTACAAGTAACCAGCCCATAATCCACACTTAGGCAGCTTTGCACCACATCACTTACATAGCGAAAACACTACTCAAATGTTCACATACTTGTGTCATTTCACATACATTACATGTAAATGCATACATGAACTAAAAAATGGTCTTAACTCAGCTAAATAGACATCCTTAGTTTCAGGAGTGCCTAAAACACAAAGGACTCCAGAACAGGATGCTGGACAGCTGCTGCACGAGACAATAAGAACCACCATTAAAACTACCAAATGTGCTCCTAAAATCACCAAACTCTCCATATCATAACTAGACATATGGAAGTTCATGTAATGGAAATTTTTGATCAAAACTCAAATCACAAATTTCATTTTGAATGTGATCTTTCTGCTGAACCTGAAATGATAAAATTGAGGGAAGTAAGTTTCATTGAGAAACTTAGTAAGGATAACACTTGGATTCAATAGGCAATGTGACCATCATCAAAACCTGCACCCAAAAACACTAAAACACAAAAATCCCAATGCATATCTATACAAGATATAGCAACCAAATGCAGCAGCCATTCATAACCAACAAACACATGAAATGCAGTAGCAACAATAACCATACATTAGTCCATAAAACATGTAATAAACATAAATAAATCACTATGGCAGCCTCCTCGAGCTAATTCTTGGTCTTAGGAGGATTCTAACACTAATTAGTACTAACGTTTGGGCTCTAGAAACCCAGAAAATCACTGTCATCACTATGTACTTCACACTAGGTCACAAAACCTTCAATAAGTGCACTCCCCTCACTAAGCTTGGTTCATCAAGCTTGAAAATATAGAAAACAACCCATGAGAGCAAGAGAACCCTACCAAAGTTGTTAGGCCAAAAATCATGCTTGATTGTTGAAGCGTCCAAGCAATAGCTCTAGTTTGCATCCAATTGCTTCCTTTTGCCTTCAATTTCAATCAATTGAAAGTTTGAACGTGTGGTGGCTATGGAGGAAGTGTGGCTGTGTTCATTAGCTAGAGGAGGCCAAAAATGGGAGAGAGATAATTGAATTGGCTACTTAAATGGCCTTCAATGAGCTTAAGGTTGCCAAACACACTTAAACAAGCTTAACCTTGCTTTATGCCATTTTCCTTCTCACTAATTATGGTCCTTTTGTATTTAACTCATTGATACACATGTGTCCAACATTTTTGACTATTTATCAAGCCTTGGCTAGCTCCCCCATGGTGGGATAACCCTACAATTCCACCCTTTGACTTATGTCAAAAGCTTGAACACCTTAAGGTTTACACTAAGACATTTGGGTCCTTAACGCCTTTACTGTTTCCTTTGTCCAAACTTGCCTTCCATGAGCAATTTTGGTCCTCCAATAGCACTTTCATACCATTCATATCCTTCCCATAACTCTTCAAGTCTCTTTCTTGAGAGTTTTGTAATTGAGTACCCAAATTTCCAAAACCTTACAAAAAAATCCATAGGTTACTTAACAAACAAGAAATCCTTAAGGCTTTTCTTTGGGGCCAAGTTACCAACTTGGAACCCTTTTATGGAGGTGTTGATCTTGCCTCTTACCCCCCACACTTCAATCACTATGGTAAGAATTACACAATATAATGCTTTTTGGCCATTATGACACCCTTGTAATTCTCCCATTTTTGTGAGGTGGTAACATTGCTTGTGTGAGCTTTGTCAAGTATTTGATCCCTGAGGTTTGCACCTTTAGGCACATAGATTCAGTCCTTGAAATGTAGTAATCCTTCCTTGTAGGCAAAGGATTGATACAAGGAACCTTTTTCCTTTCCTGAAATCCTTTTTAGATTAGGATCTGTCTCCTGTGTCTTTCTGGCTTCTTCAATCGATCCAGACTGAATTGTCAATTCATAGATTTTGGCTTCCCCCCACTTATGGCACTTATGCCATATGTATAGTAGACTATTATGCTCATCATAATTATTTATGGATCCTATTTTCAGAAGTCCTGTGTACTTCCTGCTCAAGGCATCTGCTACTAGATTGCCTTTACCCTCTGTGTACTCTACACTTCAGTCATTGTCCTTGATGTACTCTAACCATCTCCATTGCCTCAAGTTTAACTCTTTTTGACTGAACAAGTACTTTAGGCTCTTATAGCCAGTGTAGGTCACAAAGGAACTACCCATCACGTAATGGCTCCATTGCTTCAGATAAAAAATCACTATTGCCAGTTCTAGATCGTGGGTAGGATACTTTTGCTTATGGGTTCTCAACTACCTTGACCCATAAGCAATGACATTTTCTGTCTTGCATAAGTACACAACCTAACCCAGATCTAGATGCATATGTATATATGATATAGGGCTTACTTGGATCAAGAAGAATCAATACTGGAGCTTCAAGCAGCCTCTACTTGAGCTCATGGAAACTCTTTTCATACTTTTCAGTCCACTCAAATCTTTGACCCTTCTTGGTCAGATGAGTAAGAACTGAGGCAATCACAAAAAGGCCTAATAGAAAACTCCAGTAGTACCCAGCTAATCCCAGGAAAGTTTTGATTTCCTTCATAATCTTTGGTCTTTCCCACCCTTGCACTACCTTGACCTTTCAAAGGTCTATCTTAAGGCATTGTTCATCTATGATGTGTCCTAGAAAAGACACTTCCCTTATCTGGAATTCACACTCGGATAACTTGGCATAAAGCTGATGTTCCAATAGAGTTTTTAGAACAATCTTCAAATGATGTTTATGTTCATTTTCATCCATGGAATACACTATGGTGTCATCAATGAACACAACCACAAATTTGTCCAGATGTGGTCTGAATACCTTGTTCATCAGGTCCGTGAAAGTAGTTAGGGCATTAGTCAAACCAAATGGCATGTGTTACCCACTCTGGAGCAGTCCAATTATGGTGCCAAAATTGTACATTTAGACTCCCAGGATTGGTAATGTTCTGTAGGCCACCAGAACATTACCCTTAGTGTGCATACCCAAGTGGCCCTCTTGGGCACTATGTAAACACATACATATTGGTCCAACCATCATGCACATATTTACATTTCATGCACACTATGGCAACAAAAAAGGAAAACACTAGCAAAAATCTCAATCTTGGCTACCACACATTAGGTAATCTTATTAAGTTCTAGTGACTAGCCATTGCACCTGCAACTTCCACTAACAAAATGTATAATTCTAGCCATGTACCTGTTAGTGTTGTGCCCAAAAGGCCAATCATGAGATGATTGTATTTTTGCACATTGAGTCATGATATTTTCTTAAGGCATTAATCTAGCAATTATGTTTGTTGTTTTGTTTCTGCGTAACTTAACAAACATAATTGTAACCCTAGAATAATGATATTCTCAAACGTCCCTAGTCTAGTATTATTGTTGAGCGGGTTGCAATAATACATAATAATCATTAGCATATGTGGAGACTAATATGAGATATGAGTCTACATATGGGTACAAGTTGGAGAACTTGTGCACTGGACCGCCCCACCACGAGAACACTACATGGATCGTTATATGAGCGTCATAAGTGATTCTCATAGTGATCATGGTATATGTAGTCCTTCGACCAAAGATCATCAAGGTTCCCTACATGTGAGTCACATACTTTGATACTTTCCTTTGTTGCTCGTAACTGAGTGAACTTGAAGGAGGTCATTGGGTATGTCACATATCATGCAGAGCGATTTGTATGATCAAGATGGAATTTGTCCCTCTTATGTAACTGGAGTGATATCTTTGGGCCCCTTGATAGAGTAAGACTTAGAAAAATGCATGGCCATGCTCGGATGAGTTGATATACGATATCAATGTCATCAGTTTAAGTTGGTCAACTCGGTAATCAAGAAACCAAAGAATGGGCTGCACGAGAGTGACACATTCCATGTCTCGTGCTTAGTCTTGATATCTTGGACAAAGGGACAATGGCATATATCGGTGATGATCATAAAGGTTTAGTTGAATCATCGACAATCTTGTCACTTGGGTAGCAATGATGTGTTGTTAGACACCGCTCATTGCTTTTGATCATAAATGTGATTTATGATCATTGCCAACGTGGTAAGAGCCTATTAGGTTGCACACATAGCGCTATTTGGATCATTAGAGTGCATGGGCTAATAATTTGGGTTTTGGTTTCACAATAATTTCGTATTAATAATGGGCCCAATAGTTGAGCCATTATTAAGCCCAAAATTAAAGCCTAATTGGATTAGGGCTTTGAAACCCATTAAGGATGGAAGTTGAGTCTCACTATAAATAAAACTTTTAGTGAGAAATTCATATGTCTCCTTGCCCTAGCCTCCCAAAAGGACAGTCACACTCTTCTCTTGCAAATCCTTGGAGGACGTAAGCTAGCACTGCGAGCGCAAGAGAAACACATTTGCCGGGATGTGGTGGAATCGTGGTGACCACGAAAGGCTCGTGTGGATACCATAGAGAGCTTGAACACATCAACTATTCAAGTTTTGTGATTTGACTCTACAGTTGAGTGAGAGATCTCAACCAAAAATTAGGTATGAAAATTTTCGACCACCTGGTTTACCCCGTTTGACTTGGATCCTGGAGGGTTTCGGTTAAATTCCATTGCACTATTTGGCTCCCAAAACCCAACAGAACCCCCATCTTTTCTTCACATCATTCTCAAGTAGAGACTTGGAGCAAATCAAGGAATTTTGTTTTGCATCAATAGCCCAGCTATGGACAAAGTTATGGATTTTTTAAGTTGCTTAGAAAATTCTAACCAAATTAACAGTAACTTAGCCAAATTTGTAACATCATATCTTTGGCTACAGGGCTCCAAATTTAGAATTCCAAATCTTAGTTCAGCCATTAAAAGTTCTCTACATGTGGTCAAAATTTCATATCCAGATTTGTTCTACACTGGGATATATATAACTCTAAGTGTAGAGTCAAAATTCTAGTCACTTTATGACTATTTTGCCCATACAAAATTTCATAAGTGTGCAAACACTTTGTTCACAAAGGGAAAGCCCTCCAAGGCTATCTTGTACATGGAAATACACATGGGAAATACATTCTCTTGCATCTAGCAACTTTATGTGGCCAAAACAGAATTTACAAGTAAGCAGCCCATCATTCACACTTAGGCAGCTTTGCACCACATCACTTATATAGCAAAAACACTACTAAATGTTCACGTACTTGTCTTGTTTTGCATACACTGCATGTACATGCATGCATGCACTAAAAAAATTATCTTAAATCATCTAAACACATACCTTAAGTTACAGGAGTGCCTAAGAAATAATGGACTCCAGAACAGGATGCTGCACAACTGCTACACAACACAATAAGTACCACCATTAAAAATACCAAATGTGCTCCTAAAATCACCAAATTTCCAGATCATAACTAAACATATATATGCTCAAGTACCTAAAATTTTAGATCAACACTCAAACCACAAATGCTAGTTTCAATGAGATCTTTCTGCTGGTCCTTAAATGACAGAATTGAGAGGAGTAAATTTCATTGAGAAACTTAGTAAGGGTAACACTTGCATTCAATAGGCAATATGACCATCACTAAAACCTACATTCAAAGGAACTAAAATAGAAAAAACACAATGTATATATACAAGATATAGCAACCAATTGTAGTAGCCATTCATAAGCAACAAAAACATGAAATGCGGCAGCAAGAATAACCATAGATTAGTCCATAAAACATGCAATAAACATAAATAAATCACTATGGTAGCCATCCTCAAGCTAATGCTTGGTCATAGGAGCATTTTAACACTAGTTAGTACTAACTTTGGGCTCTAGAAACCCTCATTTCACTATCGTCACTATGCTCTTCACACTGGGTCACTGAACATTCAATAAGTGCACTCGCCTCACTAAGTTTGGTTGATCAAGCTCATGGCTCTCTTCCAAGCTTGGCCCTAGCTCCATGGTTGCCTAAAAAAATAGAAAATATCCCATGAGAGCAAGAGAACCCTTACCAAAGTGGGTAGGCTGAAAATCAAGCTTGATTCTTGAAGCATCCGAGAAATAGCTCTAGTTTGCTTCCAATTGCTTCCTTTCACTTTAAATTTTAATCAATTGCAAGTTTGAAGGTGCGGTGGCTATTGATGAAGTGTGCATATGCTCTTGGGTTAGAGGAGGCCGAAAATGGGTGAGAGATAAATGAATTGGCCACTTAAATGGCCTTAAATGAGCTTAAGGGCACAAAGCACACTTAAACAAGCTTGACCTTGCTTTATGTCATTTTCCTTTTCACTAATTATGGTCTCTTTGTTTTTAACTCGCTAGTACACCTGTACCAAACATTTTTGACTGTTTATCAAACTTTGGCTGCCTCCCCTATGGAGGCATAACCCCACAATTCCACCCTTTGACTTAAGTCAAAAGCTTGAACACCTTAAAGTTTACACTAAAACATTTAGGTCCTTTATGCCTTTAGTGTTTCATTTGTCCAAACTTGCCTTCCATGAGCAATTTGGTCCTCCAATAGCACTTTCATACCATTCATATCCTTCCTATAACTCTCCAAGTCTCCTTATTAAGAGTTTTGCAATTGAGTACCTGTATTTCCAAAACCTTACAAAAAAATCCGTAGGTTGCTTGACAAACAAGCAATCCTTAAGCCTTTTCTTGGGAGCCAAGTTACGAACTTGGAACACTTTTAAGGATGTGTTCATCATGTCTTTTACCCCCACACTTGAATCACTATTGTGAGAATCACACAATATAATGATTTTTAGCCATTATGACACACTTGTAATTTTCAAATTTTTGTGAGGCGGTAACAATCCTCCCCCCCTTAAAAATTCTGGTGCTCCAAAATAGCCTTTACATTTGGGTATTCTTCAGGATACCTTTCTGTTGGGTTTCGGGAGCCAAACAGCGCAGCGGAATTTAACCGAAACCCTCCAGGATCCAAGTGAAACGGGGTAAACCGGGTGTTCGAAAATTTTCGTACCTAATTTTTGGTTGAGATCTCTCACTCAACTGTAGAGTCGAATCACAAAACCTGAACAGTTGACGTGTTCAACCTTTCTATGGTATCCACACGAGCCTCTCGGGATCACCACGCTTCCACCACGTCCCGGCAGATGCGTTTCTTTTGCGCTCGCAGTGCTAGCTTGCGTCCTCCAAGGAATTGCAAGAGAGGAGTGCGACTATCCTTTTGGGAGGCTAGGGCAAGGAGACCTGCGAATTTCTCACTTAAAAGTTGTATTTATAGTGAAACTCAACTTCCAGGCCTAATGGGTTTCAAAGCCCTAATCCAATTAAGATTTAATTTTGGGCTTAATAATGGGTAAACTCTTGGGCCCATTATTAATACGAAATTAAAGTGAAACCATAACCCAAATAATTAGCCCATGCACTCTAATGACCCAAATTGCTCTATGTGTGTGACCCAATAGGCTCTTATCAAATTGGCAATGATCATAAATCACATTTATGATCATAAGCAATGAGCGGTGTCTAGCAACACATCATTGTTTCCCAAGTGACAAGATTGTCGATGATTCGACTATACCTTTATGATCATCACCGATATATGCCATTGTCCCTTTGTCCAAGATATCAAGGCTAAGCACGAGACACGGAATGTGTCACTCTCGTATAGCCCAATCTTTGGTTTCTTGATTACCGAGTAGACTAACTTAAGCTGATGACATTGATATCGTATATCAACTCATCCGAGCATGGCCATGCATTTTCTAAGTCTCACTCTATCAAGGGGGCCGAAGATATCACTCCCGTTACATAGGAGGGACAAATCCCATCTTGATCATACAAATCCCTCCGCATGATATGTGACATGCCCAATGACCCCCTTCAAGTTCACTCAGTTATGAGCAACAAAGGGAAGTATCAAAGTATGTGACTCACATGTAGGGAACCTTGATGATCTTAGGTCAAAGGACTACATATACCATGATCACTATGAGAATCACTTATGACGCTCATATAACGATCCATGTAGTGTTCTCGTGGTATCTTTGGCTAAGATAGCTATAGGTTTCTCTTCATATGTCAAGTTAGGTTCCAACAATATGTCTTCCATTATAATAGCATGCTTTGTGTGCAATATACACTTCTTAAGCATACTGATGTGAAAAACATTTTGACCACTTGACATGCTTGGCGGTAGAGCTAACCTGTATGCTACCTTGCCAACTCTGTCCAAGATCTCATAGGGACCTATGTATCTTAGAGCTAACTTGGTTCTTCTACCAAATCTGACAGTGCCTTTGGTCAATGCAACTTTCAGCTGAACATTTTCATCAATCTCAAATTCCAAGTCTTTCATTCTTTTGTTGACATAGGTTGTGGCCCTTTCATTGGATGCCTTTAATCTCTCTTCAATTTTCTTGATTTTGGCAGTTGTCTCTTCAATAATTTTGGGATCCAACTCTAGCCTGTCTGAGGCTTCCACACAACAGTGTGGTGTCATGCACCTTCTTCCATGTAATGCTTCATAAGGTGCCATGCCAATTGTACTTTGTTAACTGTTATATGAGAATTCCACCAATGGAAGGTGTTGAACCCATTCACCTTTGAAATCCAACACGTAGCTCCTAAGCATGTCTCCCAATATCTGTATCACCCTTTCAGATTGCGCATCTGTTTGAGGATGATAAGCAGTACTCAAATGAATTTTGGTTCCTAATACTTTATGAAAAGCACTAAAAAACTAAGCTGTAAATCTTGGATCCCTATTAAATATGATGGAGTTTCACACTCCATGTAGTCTCACAATCTCCTAGACATACTTCTAAGCTAACTTCTCCAAGGAGTCTGTGAGTTTCATAGGTAAGAAGTATGCACATTTGGTTAGCCTATCCACAATGACCCAGATTGTATCATGCCTTGATCTAGTCATAGGCAACCTAGTTAATGTTGGGTTTCGGGAGCCAAACAGCGCAGCGGAATTTAACTGAAACCCTCCAGGATCCAAGTGAAATGGGGTAAACCGAGTGTTTGAAAATTTGCATACCTAGTTTTCAGTTGAGATCTCTCACTCAACTGTAGAGTCGAATCATAAAACCTGAACAGTTGATGTGTTCAGCCTCTCTATGGTATCCACACAAGCCTCTCAAGATCACCACGCTTCCACCATGTCCCGGTAGATGCGTTTCTCTTGCGTTCGTAGTGCTAGCTTGCGTCCTCCAAGGAATTGCAAGAGAAGAGTATGGCTATCCTTTTTGGAGGCTAAGGCAAGGAGACCTGTGAATTTCTCACTTAAAAGTTGTATTTATAGTGAGACTTAACTTCCAGGCCTAATGGGTTTCAAAGCCCTAATCCAATTAGGATTTAATTTCTGGCTTACTAATGGCTCAACTCTTGGGCCCATTATTAATACGAAATTAAAGTCAAAACCATAACCCAAATAATTAGCCCATGCACTCTAATGATCCAAATAGCTCTATGTGTGCGACCCAATAGGTTCTTGCCATATTGGCAATGATCATAAATAAAATTTATGATCATAACCAATGAGCGGTGTCTAGCAACACATCAATGCTACCCAAGTGACAAGATTGTCGGTGAATCGACTAAACCTTTATGATCATCACCGATATATGCCATTGTCCCTTTGTCCAAGATATCAAGACTAAGCACGAGACATGGAATGTGTCACTCTTGTATAGCCCAATCTTTGGTTTCTTGATTACCGAGTAGACCAACTTAAACTGATGACACTGATATCATATATCAACTCATCCGAGCATGGCCATGCATTTTCTAAGTCTCACTCTATCAAGGGGCTCGAAGATATCACTCTTGTTACATAGGAGGGACAAATTCCATCTTGATCATACAAATCCCTCCGCATGATATGTGACATACCCAATGACCTCCTTCAAGTTCACTCAGTTACGAGCAACAATGGAAAGTATCAGAGTATGTGACTCACATGTAGGGAACCTTGATGATCTTAGGTTGAAGGACTACATATACCATGATCACTATGAGAATCACTTGTGACGCTCATATAACGATCCATGTAGTGTTCTCATGGTGGGTCGGTCTAGTACACAAGTTCTCCAACTTGTACCCATATGTAGACTACATATCTCATATTTGTCTCCACATATGCTAGTCGTTATGTATTATTGCAACCTGCTCCACAATAATACTAGACCAAGGACGTTTAAGAATATCATTATTCTAGGGTTACGATTATGTTTGTTAAGTTACGCAGAAAAAAAACAACAAACATAATTGTTGGATTAATGCCTTAATAAAATATCATGACTCAATGTGAAAAAATACAATCATCTCATGATTGGCTTTTAGGCACAACACTAATAGTTAAAAAGTCCATTGTTATGTTGCCCCACTTCCTCAATAGTATAGGTAGAGTCTGTGGCGTACTAGTTGGCTTCTGGTGCTCTACCTTTACCCTCTGGCATGTGGCATGTGTGGAGACATAAGTAGCGATATCTCTCATCATGTTTGGCCACCAAAAGTGATTCTTCAAGTCTTTATACATTTTCTCACTTCCTGGATGGATGTTCAACCTGCTTGTGTGAGCCTCGTCAAGCATTTCATTGATAAGCTTTGATCTTTTAGGCACATAGATTCGGTCCTTGAAATACTGTAATCCTTGCTTGTAGGTAAAGGATTGATACAAGGAACCATTTGCCTCTACTGAAATCATTTTCCCATTTCTCAGTCCACTCAAATCTTTGACCCTTCTTGGTTAGATGAGTAAGAACTAAGGCAATCATGGAAAAGCCTAATACAAATCTCCTATAGTATCCAGCTAATCTTAGGAAACTTTTGATTTCCTTTATAGTCTTTGGTCTTTCCCACTCTTGCACCACCTTGACCTTTTCAGGGTCTGGCTTAAGGTCTTGTGCATCAATGATGTGTCCTAGGAAAGACACTTCCCTTATCCAGAATTCACACTTGGATAACTTGGCATAAAGCTGATGTTCCAAAAAAGTCTTTAGGACAGTTTTTAGATGATATTCATGTTCATTTTCATCCTTGCAACACACTAGGGTGTCATCAATGAACACAACCTCAAATTTTTCCAGATGTGGTGTGAACATCCTGTTCATCAGGTCCGTGAAAGTAGCTAAGGCATTAGTCAAACCAAATGGCATGACTGTGTACTCATAATTCCCATATCTGGTCCTAAATGCAGTCTTAGGAACATCTTATTCCTTTACTTTCAATTAAAAGTATCAAGATCTCAAATCTATCTTGGAGAAGATCTTAGCTCCCTTGAGTTAATAAAAAAGGTCCTTAATCCTAGGGAGTGGTTACTTGTTCTTGATAGTCACTCCATTGAACTTCCTATAGTCAATGCATAGTCTCAAAGATCCATCCTTTTTTTTCCACAAAGAGAACAGGAGCTCCCTATAGTGAAACACTTGGCCTTATGAACCCTTTTCCAAAAAGTTCATCACGTTGTTTCTTGAGCTCATCCATTTCTATGATTGGCATTCTGTAAGGAGATATGGATATTTGACTAGGTCCTGGTTGCAACTTGATATCAAACTCAATTTCCCTTAGCGGATGAATACCTGGTAGGTCTTTCGGAAAGACTTGTGGAAAGTCTCTCACTACAAATATTTTGTCCACTTCCTTATGATAGTGCAATTCATTCAATGCATAACAGTAATCATGCTAAAAAATGATAGGTATTTCATCTAGTACCTTTAGCTCTATGCCATTCATTTCATACACTAATTCCCTAGAATTCACTAATGCATGCACTTCACCATTAGGCAATGTGATTTCCTTCCTAGCACAATCAATTCTTATGTTCTACATAGCAAAGCTAATTCATACCTAGTAGTAAATCATACTTAGGAATGTCAAACACTAGCAAACTAGTCATAACCTTAGTCTTTCAAACTACTAGCTCACAATTCTTAGATAGGTCATTAGTGAAAACACATTGACTACATACTATTTTCACTAAGGATATCCTAGGCATGATTTTAGTAGGCAATTTCATGGCATCAAAAATTTCCTAGCCACTATAGACACAGATGCTCCAGTATCAAACAGAACACTAATAGGCATACCATTAAGGTAAATGTTACCTCTTAGTACTCCTACTTGTTGTGATGTCTCTGGCCTCTTTACTTGGAAGAGTTTGCCAGCTTTCTACACTGGAGGCCAAGGCACTAGAGGAACTGGCCTTTGCTGTCCCTCCCTAGGTGCTCCCCCTCTTGGTCCTACCTCAATAGGCCTTACTAGACATTGGTCTTCTGGCCTCCTTTGAACTTGTGGGTAGTCTTTGATACAATGATCCATTTATCCCCATCTTAGACACACTTAGGTGTCAAAATAGCAAGATTTCTTTCCATGAAACTTCTTACATGTAGGGTGATAGCCAAACGCTATCGCCTCTATCTGGCCGAACTCCCTGCCATAAGAATGGCCAGAAGAAGCTGGCGATACCCGAGAAAAGGTGTGATCATGCACCTCGGGAGATAGCCGAAGAGCTCCGAGCCCGGCATGCCAGGAAAACCCGAGGACACTACTCGCCCCCCCAAGGTTGTGAACAGATCACCTTCGGAAAAGCGGCACCAGACATAGCGAGCCGAACATGATATCCCCGAAGGCGGAATTCCCTGAAACTGGGAACCCCCGAACTGAGGGCTTGTTTCTCGAAGAGGCTCTGTCCGTACCAAAGGACGACCTCACCCAGGGACCTCGGGAGTACGGCAGGAGCATTTATGGAAGCATTTAAGGAAGCCTCTAACACATCCATTCACAGACGCCACAATCCGCCTCAAAAGGCGCTCTGCCATGCTGACGCCATCAGAATCACATCATGGCCCATCTCAGCACACGGCTTAAGGCAACCTGCTACCAGCTATCTGTCTCCTACGCCCAGAAATTCAGGAACATCCGACCGAACACGTGTCGCGATCTGAACGGGCTAGGCACTCCTATAAATACCAGGAATTAATACTTGGCAGGAGGCTGGTTGGAAAAAATACGGCTCCCACACTCTGAGAAAATTACCAGGCGAGACTCCTCAGCCCTTTGTGCTATTTTCTCTGCCTTTCTCTCAGCCACCACTGACATGGGCGTCGGAGGCTCCCCCCCGGAAAAACACTCCGGGGGCCTCCTAACCCTTTGTTTCTGAGCTTTTAGGCATTCTCCTTTGGGCGATCCAATCCACCAGGCGTTCTTCCTCCCAGAAGTCTCTCCTCCAGTCATCATGACTCTGAACGATGAGGCCCCTGGCCATCATTTGGCGCCGTCTGTGGGAAGGAAACCTCAAAGTTTCACGCCCCTGGGCACCACACGGACCAACATCCTTATGGCGCTGGAAAGGCAAGGGACGCAGATTCGGCGGCCAAGGGCCATGACCGCCGATAACAAAAAGAATGCCAAGAAGTTCTGCCAGTTTCATCGCGACCACGGTCATGACACCGAAGACTGCTTCCAGCTGAAGAAGTACATAGAGTCGCTGATAAAACAAGGCCAACTTCGGAAGTACCTGCGGATGCCTTCCCCAAAGGGAAGAAAATAGGAGGAAGAAAGGGCCGAAGATGAGGACTACGACTCCGACAGGCGGAGAAACCGAAGTCCAAAAAGGCGACCTCCACCTCCAGCAGGGGTTATCCAAACCATCACCACGGGGCTCCCATCCTCGGAAAGAAAGCGGAAAGCCAGAGAAATTGCAGTCATGGAGTATCAAAGTCCATCAAAGAAGCTGGCTCGCAAAGATGGCTCCACCGTCGTCTTCCCCCACGACGATCCGCTGCTGATTATGGCGAGAATAGGGAACTGGGACGTCAAAAGAGTGTTGCTTGATGATGGCTCAAATGCTGACGTCCTATTCTCGCACTTACTGCCGAGCTTGGGCATCTCCAGCAGCGAACTTAAGCCTGTCACCTCGCCCACTTTTGGGGTTGGACCATCCGAACTCCCCGTCCTCGGATGGATCGATCTCCCGCTGATGATGAAAGGGACTTCGGTAGACAGAGCAGCTGAGTTGTACGCCTCCACAATGGCAAGATTCATCGTCATGGACGTCCCGTCCTCGTACAACGCCATCCTTGGAAGGCAGACACAGGGAAACCTGCACATTCGCCCTGATGTGAAGTACTTGACTATCACATTCGCCACCAAGGATGGAGATGCAGAGATCTTCATAGACCAGGCCGAGGTAAGAAAGGTGTTTGTGAAAGCACGAAAGGCTCTGGCAAACAACTCTACACAAACGGTGGAGGCAAAGGCGCAGGAGAAAGGCAAAGGAGAAGATCCCGCAAAGGCAGAAACGGAAGCAGTAGATCTTGTCCCAGGACAATCTACCCGAATAGGGAAGAGCTTGGCCGAAGGTGACAAGGAAAAACTTGTATCCTTTCTGCTGGAAAATAAAGATCTGTTTGCCTACTCGCCAAAAGATATGCCGGGGGTGAACCCTGGCATAATACAGCACAGCCTCAAAGTAAGCCCGGAAGCAAGGCCTGTCCGGCAAAAGAAACGAAGCATCTCAGCCCACAAAAGCAACTTTGTCAAAACCGAAGTCCAGCGTCTCCTAGATGCTGAAGCTATCAAGGAAGTGAAGTACCCCGAATGGTTAAGCAACGTGATCATCGCCACAAAAGAAGGTAGCAGCAAACTCCGGATGTGCATCGATTTCAGAAATTTGAACGATGCTTGCCCGAAAGACTCATACCCTCTGCCGCCAATAGATCAACTGGTAGATTCAACTGCTGAATATGGGCTCCTTAGTTTCCTAAACGCCTTCAGTGGCTACCATCAAATAAGGATGGACCCCGAAGATGAAGAGAAGACTGCCTTCATCACCGAGGGAGGAACATATTGCTATATCAGGATGCCCTTCGGGCTCCAAAATGCAGGAGCCATCTACCAGAGGCTGATGAACAAGGTCTTCAAAGACCAAATGGGGAGAAACATGGAGGTGTATGTTGATGATATGATAGTCAAGAGCAAGCTGCCTGGCTACCACGTTGCAGATTTAGAGGAAACCTTCCAAAAGCTTAGAGCCTTCGGGATCCGCCTTAATCCTAAGAAGTGCATCTTCGGGGTGACCTCGGGAAAATTCCTTGGGTACATGGTATCCAAAAGAGGCATCGATGCTAACCCCGAGAAGATTAAGGCTCTGCTTGAGTTCCGAACTCCTGCCACAGTCAAAGACGTGCAGAGACTCACCGGAAGAATAACCTCTCTGAGCAGATTTATTTCCAGGTACGGAGATAGGTGTCGACCTTTCTTCAAAGTCCTCACAAAGGCAGCAAAAATGGAAGGCAACCTCGGAAGAAATGATCATCCTTGGGATGAAGATTGCCAAAAGGCCTGGGAAGAACTCAAAGTCTACCTGGCCAGCCTGCCGACTCTGCGACAACCTCGGGAGGGAGAGCCACTCGTATTGTACCTCGCCGTCACGGAGAAAGCTGTAAGCTCGGTCCTCGTGAAAGAAGAAGGCCCAAAGCAATGGCCAGTCTATTATGTCAGCAAGTCCCTGCATGGCGCCGAAGTCAGGTACCCTTTGCTTCAAAAAGCTATATACGCCTTGGTGCTTGCAGGGAGAAGGCTGCGACCATACTTTCAGGCTCACCCCATCATCGTCCGAAGTAGTCTGCCGCTACGGGATGTCATGAAGAGAGTTGATCATTCGGGAAGGCTCTCCAAGTGGTGCATAGAGCTGGGCGAACACGAAATCACGTATGAGCCTCGGAAGGCCATAAAAGCTCAAGCACTGGCAGATTTTATCGCCGAAATACCCACCACTGAGGAGAGCCATTCAGATCCAAAAGAGGGTGAGCCAGAATGGACCTTGCACGTAGACGGAGCCTCGGGGTCCGAACACCAGGGAGCTGGAGTAATTATCAGGGGCCCCGAAGGCCTGGAGGTAACGAAGGCTATCAAGTTCAGCTTCAACGTCACCAACAATGTAGCTGAGTATGAAGCCCTCATAGCGGGATTACGCTTGGCCAGAAAGATCGGCGTGAGAAACTTAAAGGCTCACAGCGATTCCCAGCTGGTAGTTCGGCAGACGGCAGGAGATTATGGGGCGAAGGACCCAATCTTGGCAAAATACCACGAGCTGGTAGCAAAGCTCATCCAAGAGTTTGACGCCGTACGGATCGAAAATGTACCTCGGCGGAATAACACTGAGGCAGATTGCTTGGCGAAGTCGAAAACATACACCGAGGTGCTAGACCATCCGAGCATCTCAGTGCTGAGCATAGCGACCTCGGGAAAAGGATGGAAAGATCCCATAAAGAGATACCTCACAGAAAATATGCTCCCCGAAGACCCCGGCGACGCTGCGAGACTGCGAAGACGCTCCGGCCGATTCTTCCTGATTGGTGAAGAGTTATACCGGCAGGGATATGCAAACCCGCTGCAGAGATGCGTGGCTGAAGAGGATACTGAAATGATCCTTGAAGAGGTCCACGAAGGCATGTGTGGCTCACATATCGGAACTGATGCCCTTGCAGCGGTGATACTTCGCCAAGGATACTTCTGGCCTACCCTGAGAAAGGACGCAAGACAGTTCGTCCGAAAATGTGGTAGCTGCCAGAGACACGCGAACATCCAGAGGGCACCCTCGGAGACGGTAAGTTCGACTGACTATCCTTGGCCGTTCGCAGTCTGGGGTATAGACTGACTTATTGGGCCGGGCTCCCCACAGCACCCGGAGGCGTGAAATTCTGCGTTGTAGCAGTGGACTATTTCTCTAAATGGGTCGAGGCAGAACCGCTGGCAACTATCTCGGCAAAAGAAGTGCAGAAGTTCGTATGGAAGAACATTGTATGCAGACTTGGCATACCGAGGGTACTAGTAGCTGATAATGGATCCCAATTCATAGACAAAGGATTCCAGGAATTTATCAGCGACCTCGGAATAAAGATGCACTTCGCCCCAGTAGCTCACCCCCAAAGTAACGAGCAGGTGGAAGTATCGAACAGGACCATAAAAGATGGCCTGAAAAAGAGACTGGGAGAAGCAAAAGGGAAATGGCCAGGAGAACTCCAAAGCGTATTGTGGAGCTACCGAACGACGCCCCGAAGGGCCACAGGGGAAACTCCCTTTTCACTAGTCTTCGGGACAGAGGCCATTATCCCAGTCGAGATAGTCAGACCATCAATACGGGTGCAAATATTTGATGAAGGTGGAAACGACCTCGGCCTCAGAACCAAGCTCGACCTCGTCGGCGAACACAGAGAAATAGCCGAGCTGAGAAGAAAAGCTTTTCAGCAAAGAGTGGCCGCGGCTGTAAACTTACGGGCCAGGCCAAAAGAAATCAAGAAGGGAGACCTCGTTCTCCGAAAGGCTGACTTTGCACCCCGAAGGCCGTCCCACGGAGTACTTCGCGCAAACTGGGAAGGACCTTATCTGGTTCTCGCCGAAGTACGAAAAGGCGTGTACAAACTTGGCGACGCCGAAGGCGTAGAATTGAAAAATACTTGGCACTCAGACGCCTTGAAAAAATTCTACGCCTAAGATGAAGCGGAGGAATTGTAAGTACAGAATGCTCTTAAGGAAAGTTCTTAAGTATCCAAAATTGTGCAAAGTAGAATTCCGCGAAGATGCTCGCCGTAATAAAGCGCAGATTGACCTCCCAGAGTCCCTTGAGCCATCACGCTCGGGAAAAGATGGAGAAATCTCGCAGAGGCAGTTTTCCGAAGTCCCTTGAGCCATCATGCTCGGGAAAGATGGGAAACAAGAACGTCGCAGAAGTACTCGCCGAAATAAGCGCAGAGACAGTTTTCCGAAGTCCCTTGAGCCATCACGCTCGGGAAAAATGGAAAA
Organism: Aquilaria sinensis; assembly: GCA_005392925.1. Classification (NCBI taxonomy): domain Eukaryota; kingdom Viridiplantae; phylum Streptophyta; class Magnoliopsida; order Malvales; family Thymelaeaceae; genus Aquilaria; species Aquilaria sinensis. Next base: position 100,235 of record SMDT01002786.1, on the reverse strand, counting down.
CAACTCTCGAAAGATTTCCTAAGTCTCTTGAGCAAACATGCTCGGGACAAAAGGAAAAGAAGGAAAATTTTTTGACTAAGGAATTTCCGAAGTCCCTCGAGCGAACGTGTTCGGGACAAAATGGAAATGCAAAAGCCTGCAAAAAGACTTAGTCAAATTTTTTCAGACTTTCCAGAAAGTCTCTCGAGCAAACGCACTCGGGACAAAGGAAGGTAAAAAAGTTTCTTTGATCGCAGGTTTTCCGAAGTCTCTTGAGCGAACGTGTTCGGGACAATGGAAATGAAGAAACTTGCAAGAAAAGACTTAGCCAAAAAAATCTTCATTAAGAGCAAAGCTGCTTTACAGGAAAGAAGTGCCCGAAGAAGGAATACAAAATAGAAAGGAAGGAAAAGGGGCCCTAAAGTAGCCTAAGGGTTCGCGGCGTCCCGAGAGTCACTCGCTTGCCCGCCCTTTTCCACCACCTTTCGCGCTGGAATTGAAGGAGGAAGGTTCAAATGTTCGACCTTGGACCATTCCCACCGAGGTCCCCCAGGAATGTTTAGAGCCTCTAGAAAAGAGAGGTCCAGATCTGGGAACCTCTGGAGGACCTGGTGACGAGCAAGGCAGAAGCCGTCCTGAAAGGCAACTTTGGCCATTTGATCAGACTCGTTCTTATCAAGCTCGAGGTCGTCAAGGTCGTCCTTCAGTTCAGCAATCTCCTCCTTCAGCGCCTTTATCTCCAACGTCCCCTTGGACCCCTTCTTCAAAGACTCGACCTCAGCCCGGAGAGTGTTATTCTCACTCGTCAACGACACTATAAGGCTGTCAGAACCAGCCTTGTGCTTGAGAAGATCTTCGTTGGCGGTGAGCATCCCCTTTATTTGATCACCGAGGTCAGCGATCTTCTGGGAGGAATCCTTTTGAAGTTCTTCTTTTTCCTTCCGGAACTCCTCCCGAAGGGCAGTCACTTCTTTCTCAGCAGCCTCTTTCAGCTGCTGGTTTTTGGCGGCCGACTCCGCGAGTGCGATCCTCGCCTCATTCATGGTCTGAGTGGCCGAAGTTCGGAAGGCAACCTCCCTGGCCACCCGAACTCGGAGAAAGCCGGCGTACCCCAGCAGCTGCAAAAAGATAAAACGCAAGGTCAGTAAGAGCCAAAAACTTAGGAAAAAATTGAAGGGAAAGAGCTGTGAAGGATATACCTGAGCAGCATGCTCGGTGATCTTTGCGGCGAGAGTGTTATCCCCCGGATGGGCCGCCGCTATAGCCTTGAAGGAGGCCTCAGTAAGCACCCCCTTCGAAATTTCCTTCGCCATTTGAGGACAGTCCTCGGAGTACAAATTCATGTCCTCCGTGAACGTCCAGAAAGGCTCCTTTGGTATCTTCCCTTGCGGGATTTTGGCGTCCCGAAGAGCTCGCTTCCGAGCATGTTCGGCCGCCCAGTCAGGGGTAGTCAACTCCCCTGCGTGGCAAGAATGAGAAGGAGATTAAAGACAAAGAAGGCAATCCAGAAAAAACAAAGGTAGTACACTTTGTCTGGAAACAAACCTTGTGGAACCTCGACAACGACCTCCTCGGAGTCCTCAGCCTCCTTGGTCGAAATGCCCTTGCCCTTCCGCCTGCGCCGCTCCTCGGCAGAAGGTACTTCTACCACTACATCAAGGAGAGCCTGCGGCGCAGTAGGACTTTGGGGAGGGACGTCGGTTGAAGGGACCTCGGAAGCAGCAGTCTCAGACGCCGGAATCTCGGCTGTCCCAGGCTCCTCGGCAGTCTCCTCGGGAATTTCTTCTAGAGGAACCTGGGCAGTTCTCTTTGCCCGTTTCCTCGAAGGCCCCGCGCCAGTAGACTTCCGCCTTCGGGAAGCCGCCTTCTTCGTCTGATCGCCCTTCTCCACTTGGCCGGTGAAAAGGGACTTGTAATAGGCGGCAGTACCGTCGCCCATCTCTGAAAAAGGAGAGAAACATCAGCGTAAGTCCGAGGAAAAAAACAGCAAAGGAGTAGAAGATGACTCACTTTCGACAAGCGTTTCGAAAGAAATTTCCTCCTTAAGAAGCTTGACCAACCAGGAATCCTTCCCGGCGATGGCAGGAGCTGGCATCTTGAGGTCAGTCTCGTGCTCCTTTACCACCTTTAATTCCCGAAGGACCTCTTCGGTCATCAACTTCCAGTTGATTGGAAAAGGGTAAAGGGCGCGCGGAGCGACCTCGGGATCCCAGTCAGAGACAGCCCGAATGCGGGCGTCGAAATCCGCGAACACGGGAGCCAACTCTGGGGTCAGCAGCATCCTCGGATCAACAACGTCCACATCCAGTGTTCCCTGAGCCCATTTGGTCGGAACGTACGACCAGGCCTCGTCCATCTTCAGGAAGAAGAACTTCTGTTGCCACCCCCGCCAGCTATCCTTAGTGGCGAAGGTGAACATGAATTTCTTGCTCCCGGATCCCCGAGGTAGCATGAAATAGAAGCCACCCTTCGGGACCACAGAGAGCTTGTAGTACTGCATAAAGATTATGAAATGGGGTTCTATCCCGAAGACGCCACACATGCAGAGGTAGGCGTTAAAATAGCAGAACGAGTTCGGGGGAAGCTGGTTCACAGCAATGCCATGAAATTTGCAGAACTCGCACACCATCTTCGGGGGAGGATACCGAAGACCGGCCTTCAGCTGGGCTCGGAAAACGGTAACCTCCTTACTATGGTTTGAAAAAGCATAATGGCTAGAACGAGGCAGCCTAGTAATGGCGTAAGAGGGAAGAAAGAATTTTTTCTTCCACCTCTCTAACTTTGCAGGGGTGGTGCAACAAGGATGGGCTAAAAGAGGCTGCCAGCTCTCAGGAATGGGCATTTTCGACATGAAAACGAGTTTGAAAACGGAAGAAAACAGTTTCCAGAGAAAAACTCAAAAGAACAGAGGGATCAAAACGTTCTGGAAAACAAAAACCCACCGAAAGATTTGCCAAAATCTGAGGACGCCGTCGTGAAAGTTGGCTGGAAAAAAGCTCTGATTAAGGTAGCTCCGCCACAGAAAGCAAGAAAATGCAAGAACAGGGGCAAAGCAGAGAAAAGAGCAGAAGAAAAAGCAAAGGGAACTTATGATGGAATGGGCTATTTATAAAGCCAGAGGTGGGTAACCGAAACATCGTCATAAGTACCCTTTGGAGGCGAACCGTCGCCGTAACTGCTCTCTGCACCTGAAAAGGCGCGCCCTCTGTAACCGACGTGACTCTCCTCCAATGGCAAAGCGCCACGTGTCAACCGCTGCGGAAAAATGGTGGACACGTCCTCCAAACGTCCCTTGAAAACTGGGACACGTCTTCTGACATCCCTGGAAAACTGGGACGCGCCGCTCAGACTGACACGCTTGGCCAAACAGACCTGCAGAAACAAAGAGCAGGCCAACTCGAGGACGCCAAGAGACAGGCTATGGCCGAACAGCCCATGACCTTCGGGCAAGAGGTGTATCTTCGGCACAGGCTCCACCTCGAAGACACCAAAGAACAGGCCAAGGCCGAAGAGCCCATGATCTTCGGGCAAAAGGCGCATCCTCGGAACAGGTTGAGCTTCCAAAGAGACTCCCATAAACAACCTCGGAAAGAGATGCAAAACCGAAGTCTTCACTTCGGCTTTCCAAAGGGGGGCATGTGATAGCCAAACGCTATCGCCTCTATCTGGCCGAACTCCCTGCCACAAGAATGGCCAGAAGAAGCTGGCGCTACCCGAGAAAAGGTGTGATCATGCACCTCGGGAGATAGCCGAAGAGCTCCGAGCCCGGCACGCCAGGAAAACCCGAGGACACTACTTGCCCCCCCAAGGTTGTGAACAGATCGCCTTCGGAAAAGCGGCACCAGACATAGCGAGCCGAACATGATATCCCCGAAGGCGGAACTCCCTGAAACTGGGAACCCCCGAACTGAGGGCTTGTTTCCCGAAGAGGCTCTGTCCGTACCAAAGGACGGCCTCACCCAGGGACCTCGGGAGTACGGAAGGAGCATTTATGGAAGCATTTAAGGAAGCCTCTGACACATCAATTCACAGATGCCACAATCCACCTCAAAAGGCGCTCTGCCACGCTGATGCCATTAAAATCACATCATGGCCCATCTCAGCACACGGCTCAAGGCAACCTGCTACCAGCTATCTGTTTCCTACGCCCAGAAATTCAGGAACATCCGACCGAACACGTGTCACGATCTGAACGGGCTAGGCGCTCCTATAAATACCAAGAATTAATACTTGGCAGGAGGCTGGTTGGCAAAAATACGGCTCCCACACTCTGAGAAAATTACCAGGCGAGACTCCTCAGCGCTTTGTGCTATTTTCTCTACCTTTCTCTCAGACACCACTGACTTGGGCGTCGGAGGTTCCCCCCCGGAAAAACACTCCGGGGGCCTCCTAACCCTTTGTTTCTGAGCTTTCAGGCACTCTCCTTTGGGCGATCCAATCCACCAGGCGTTCTTCCTCCCAGAAGTCTCTCCTCCAGTCATCATGACTCTGAACGATGAGGCCCCTGGCCATCATAGGGCACCATAGGCCAGGTAACTTCCTATTAACCTTGCCCTTACCACTAAGATTACAATTCTTGGCAATTCTAATTCCATGTGGTGGCTTCTTTTGCTTGCCTCCTACCTGACCACTTTCCCCTGGCCCACTGGGAAAGTACTTAGTCTTATACTGCTCTTACTCTATTAATAGAGCTTTCTACACTACTTCATAGTATGTAACTACTCCAAAAGTTCTAACAACCTTTCTAATGTCAGACTTTAGGCCTCTAACAAATCTTTTGTCCTTCAACTCCTCCAGTCCATCATACTAAGGAGCATACCTCACCAACTAGTTGAATTTGTGCTCATACTATTGGACACTAAGGTTGTCCAGCCTTAGAGCATCAAATTCAGCTTGCTTCATATCCTTGATGGCATCACTGAAGTATTGCTCCTAGAACAGCTATGTGAACTCTGGCCAGCTCATGTCAATATCTTTTCCTGGTCTTCTTCCCTTCCGGAAAGCATACCAATCTCTGGTGTTTCTCCACCACATCTCTACACTGCCTACCAAGTTGTAAGTAGCCAGTGACACATTCTTGGCGGAGTTGAGTGGCATCCTCTCAAACATCTTTTCTATGAAGATTAACCACTCCCCAGCTCTCTCTAGCCCAACTTTTCCATCAAACCGTGGAGGTTTTAGGCCTTGGAATCTCTCCAACAGTCTGACTTCATCTAGGCCTTCTAGATCCTCTCCTGGATCTATGAAAGCACTCAGTATGGTGATGCTCTCAATGATCTCTCTCCATTCTCCTGGTTCTTCCCTCATGGCCTTCCTCAATCTCAATCCTAATCGATTAATGATCATAGACTGAGGGATTGGTCCTGGATACCTGAGTAATCTCGGACTTTAGTGTTCTTCCTCTTGGATTTCTCCTATCTTCATCTTCCTCCTCAATGGTCTCATCATTTGTGTCATAGAATGGGGTCCCAGCACCCAAAATTTATTGGCTTGTAGGTCCTTAGGGACTATGAATCTCACTTAGTTACTATTGGCTAACTATTACTCGTTAGTAAAATTTAAAAAAATTTATGTGCAACTAGTTTCTTAGCCTGCCCTACAAAAGAGATGCGTGCTTTTGCCCTGGCAATGCAAACGAATAAGTAAAATATTTGTTAAAAACATTGCTCGAGCATTTCATTTAAAACATGCTTAAATCGTGCCAAGACAGGGAATGCTAATTACTTCAGCCTCAAGTAATAGTCTGGGCATATTTAACAATGCTAGCATGCACCCAAATGTAACTCAATGGTTTTACACCACAATGTATCCTTAGTACACAAGGTATTATATACATAAGACAAAAACCTGACTAAGTTCCTTCACTTGAGCCCCACCTTTGAGCAATCAAAGCTCCAAGTGCAAGCCCTTCCTTAGTCCTTGTGCACCACTTAGCCTCTACATTGTAAAGGCATAGAACTTAGTCAGTATGTAGCTTAGTCTACAAGTAAACTTAGAATCACAAGGATTCTTGAGAAAGAATACCTACAAAAAGAGAAAGATTAGCCCACAACTATCCACTAGTTGTTAGGCCCAATGTTAGAACCTACACAATAAACTTAAGGGAGTTAGTACATGAATGTACTCAATAAGGGTCCCTTGGGGTTCCTGCAAAGAAGATAACAGCAAGCCAGCATGCAACCACAAGAAACAAACAATGAAGTAGCCAACCAACAAGCAACTCAAGGCATCATCATGGAAGAGATGCAATGCATGAATGTATGGTATGTAATTCACACAATCCTTGGGACTTCTTGTATACTAAGTGCGTTATACTTGCCATTAGCCCAAACGGTGGAGGTACTTCAGACACTGGCCCTCGTATCTCAAATACTTTACTTCTCCTAAGTCCTACTTACGGATCCTAGAGTAGGTCATCACCTTCTCTCAAACTTACCTGCCTTACCCTTAATTTATTGTACAGGGTAGCCATCTTATGTGGTTTAACTAGCCAAACCCTTAGTGTTTGGCTTAGAGCTCCTTAGTGGCTCACTTACCAAACCAAATGGTTCGGTTGGGATCTTCTTAGGTTTCTTATTCAGTTCTCTTAGGTTTGAGACCTCTTTCTTCTAGGCCAATGTAGCCTCTGAAATCGATTGAATCCCCCTTAGTGCCCACTTCACCACTTGCGCACTTTTAGCCCTTAGCCACTCTACTTAGCTTTAACTTAACCACCCTACTTAGCTATCTCTTAAATAATGCATAATTCTTAACTTAGGAATGAGTCTAAGACCTGACCAAGGCTACAAATGTCCTAAATTAGCCTAGGGATGATAACCAAGAGTTTGAGACATTCTTAGGATGCCCTGAGCTTGAGGGACTAATGCCTTGGTGGCACCATCGGTGATATGTCACCAAAGGCATCGACGCTCTGGAATCCTGACATCTAACGGTGATGCATCTCTAGTTCGCATCACCACCAGTGATGTGTGACCACATGGCATCACCAACGATGATGCGTCACCAATGCATTTACAACATTGCGCGACAGCGTGCGAACTTGCACAAAACCTGCTCAAACTTTCTCATCCCAAGTTCAATTCACATGGGTATTATTTCTATTTCATTCCCACACATAGCAGAACATTTCTATGCATTATTTAAGCTAAATTAACTTGAACCCTTACCTCAAACTCATCCACAAAGCAAGAATCAAAGCACATGCTCACTTTAGCTTAACCATGCTCTCTTAAGTTCCAATCCAAAAACCAACATGATATGGCACCAAGAACCTTAAATCAAGACCCTTTCTAGCTATGTAAAGAACTTAGAACTAGCCCAAATAAAGCCAAGAAGCTTACCTAAGGTTTCAAGTCCAAAACAAGCATCAAAGAGCTAGGTTGAAGCAACAACACCAAAATGGAGTTTGAGACTTCTTCTAATCACCTTGCGGCCTTCAAATTCAATGGGAAGTTGTAGAATTGGGGAGATTTGGAACAGAAATTTTGGTGGGGAAATGAAGCTACGAATTTTAGGAAGGAAAGCAAATGGTAAAAGAAGCCAACTAACCAAAAAATATCCTAACTCCCCCATTAACGCATACTTCTTGTTTTCTTGCTCCTTGGCCTCTTGGACACGTAAGCCACTTAAGACATAAATAGCTCAATTAAACACTTAGTGCAACTTTTTACTCTTTTCCTTCAAAGACAGTTCTAATAGCTAGGATAACTAATGGTCTTCACTTAACTAGGCCAAATTCCTTACATGACCTTAATTTCATCAAAATTATAGTCATGTTATTCACTTGGGTCAAAATTACCATTTTGCCCCTTTTTGACTTTTAGGCGTCAAACCACCCTTAGGAACTCACTTACTTAGCTAAGCTTGTCTTTCTTGCTTAACAAGGTGCTAACTTGAGGTGCTTATTTTAAAAAAACTTAAATAAACTAAAAAAAACAAATCTACATGGTTAAGACCCGTCATTAACTAGGAGAGTCATCACAATTTATATCTTTTAAGCTTCCAGAATGAACATATTCAGATATGTTCCTAGTATTCTCTTCTGGTTGCTGCTGTGCATCCTGAACTGGTTCTCCTGGAGCTACTTTGACTCCCTACTATTGTGCTTGAATCAGCCTCATTAATTTTTCATTAATTAGAGTTAAGTTTCTCTAAGGCTTTAACCAAAATTGAGGCACTTTAGGGTTTGGTACCCCCTATTCCCTTGATTCCCTCTATTTTGTCCATTTCTTTGTTGCCCAGGATCAGTATGAGGCCTTCAGAGTGGTTCCCCTCTACTTGTCGCAACCATGTTTGCTTCCTACATTGATGATTCATCATAGAGCACATATAAAGATCATAGGTGATGCCCGGTGGCATCCTTGTTGTATGACATGTTGGCCTAAATAGAGGAATTTCAATGAGAACATATTTGCAAGACTCTGAAGAACGTGAGTTAGGAGCTCCCTGAAGTATGTTTTCAGGGGGAGGAACCTTCGATGCCCAAGTTAGTTAACAGGAAAGAAGTTGTTTCATAGCAGAAAGTATAAAGAAGAAAGTCTCATTGTTCTTACCAAGGACCCTCCTAAGTATTTATAGGAGGGTGAAGGGAGGAGGCCATTTTACACAGGCTATGCAGATCATGACATATGTTCGGCTAGATCTAGTCCGTACCTTCAGAGGCAGGTATCTCCTGCAAGTCATAGGCCGCTCTGGCCAGAGGGTAGGCGCGTGTACAAGGTCTCATTGTCAGACGCTCCTTAACCATTTTTTTGTTTCTCTGTAAGCCCCGTCAGGAGATGTCAGACCCTTTCGAGCAAAGATCTGTCCCCGAGGGCTGCCGGGCAAGACCTTCCGGAAGAGTAGGACATCTTCAGGATACTTTATCCTCTATTGAGGATGGTGGATCTCCTATTCTGAGGTTGGTAGCTTCACGAATCCGAGGGTGGTAAGGACACCTTTTTACGAAAGTTGGTCATATTACTTTTCGAGGGTGGTGTTGAGAATCACCCGAGGTTGGGCTATAACACTTCCAAGGGTGGTATCAAGTTAGTGAATTAAGAGCTCTCATGGGCGATAGCCCTTCAGCTATCACTTGCCCCCCTTTGAAGTACCAAAGTTCTGTCTTCAGTCGTAGCTAGCTTTTTGGCTGGGGTTTTCTCTTTTTGCGATATTGTACTTTCAGCACTATTCCATGCCAAGTTTTGCTGAAATTACATCTTTAGAAGGTGATCAAATGTTTCATACCCTCTAGCCAAATTCTGGCGAGGTTACATATTGGGAAAGTAATCGATTGTTTTGTAGCCTCATGCCCAATTCTGGTGAGGTTACATCCAAGGGTGGTGAAGGAATGATCTTCACTTTAGGGTTTTTATTCCTTACAGCCCTATCTACTGACCAAATGGTCACGTCATTTCAGGTGATGTGATATAGACCAACTAGTGTCAAGAGGCATGCCCTTGTTTATCACACAATGTGGCACGTGTCATGAAATCATTGGCAATCAGTTGTGTCCATAACATCGGTTACATCATTTCGCTTGCGAAGGGCCATTATGGCGACGCTTCGCTTACCTCCCTTGATCTATATAAAGCCTCTTCCCTTCATAGTTTCCTTGTACTCCTGCATCCATTTTTTTTCACTTTCAGACTCTCTCTTGTTCACTATCATTTTCCTGTGACGGTACTAGCTACAAAGCGATTTCTGGCAAGGTTTTGTGGCATTCTCTAAAGTTCCTATTTTCTTCCCGGATTAGGTGGCTTTATTTCCAAAGTTGTTCTTCTTCTTCCCATTTCCTTTCTTACTATTGAGGTTAGGGTTTCAAACATGTCTTCTTCCCAAGCCAAAGTTTAGTCAGTTCTCGAGAGTTGGCTTCCTCTCAATTCTCATCTAAGTTGTGCCACTTTAGAGAAACTGATGAATTGGTCAGCCAAATTTTTTCTTCCTTGCTATGCCATCACTAGGCTCCCTGGCCTTGTATGCCTAGCTATGCTCCTCAGAAAAATGAGATCACTGTCTTCAGAGCATAGCTGAAGGCGGGAATTCGGTCTCCGCCTCTAAGGATGGTGAGTAAATGTTTCCAATTTCATGGCATAGGAGTTAACCAACTGCCACCAAACACTTATTCCTACTTCAACGCCTTTCGCTGCATGTGTGGGGTCTTTAAAATAGAACCCCACTTCATCTTTTTCAAGCAGTACTACAAACTTCACACTATGCCAAATTGAGGGTTCTATTTCCTGCTCCCTTGAGGATCAGGGAGCAAAAAATTTACCTTTACCTTCGGTATAAAGGATAGTTTGCAAAGGTGGCAGAAGAAGCCCCTTTTTCTGAAGGTGGATGACCAGTGGAAAGATATGCAAACCAAGTGGGCTTCGGGGGCCCTCGATATCGATGTGATGGATTTGTCAAAGCTGATTACCCTCAAACTTGAATCTTAGATCGAGGAATTAGATACCCATATTTGGGTGATAGCTAACTGGTCCGAAAAGCCTTCTTCACCTCCACTGTACCTCTTCCCCATCAGATGCAATTTTAGGACTGAAGAAGTACTTTAGGAGCTCAGTGTCATCAAGGAACATGTTACTGACTTAGACATGCCAAAACCTGCAGTGGACAGGAAGAAGTCCTAGCTTGTCAAGCTTGTTCAGAACGAACTCTTCTATTCAGAACTTACAGAGAGTGATCTCCTTTCCATTTATTTTTTGGGATTTTTTTGTACTTATACTGATGTTTTTAGCCTTGTAGAGATGGGTGACAAGTTAGTAGTTTTTTACAAGAGTCTCTTCCTCGGTCAAGCCGAAAAGGGACAATAGGAGAAGAAAAAAACACTAAAGAGGAAGAAGGTGCTCGGTGGGTTATCCTCGGCACTGAGGTCAAAGAAAAATAAGGAGGACTCCCTTCCTCCTCCCCCTGAAGACCAAGCGGAGGTGGCTGACTGAACGCCTATGCATGTCAACCCACCTTCAAAGCCGACTATCCACTCAACCCCACTAAGTCCCGATGTTGCTGTCAAGGCACTGGGGACTTCGGTCAAGGAGATCTCAGCCAGAGAGGCCCTAGAGAAACAAAGAAAGAAGGGCAAGGACATTCCCCCTGAAGTGCTAAATGTTAGTGAGTTTGATGGAGAGGGCGCCGAACTCTAACCAGGTATGTCTCTTAGCCATTCATCTATGAGTTTGGGATTTATCAATATTTTAGACCTTGTAGATGAATAGCTAAAAGATAACATTACAATGGAAGTTCGGCGTGACTTTACAGATGAGCGAGCCCAAGCATACTAGATGATAGAGAATGTTCAGAAGAGGGCCCTTTGGGACTCAAAAATGCCATAGGGCAAGGTCCTAAAGGAGCCCTTCTGGGCCTTCACGGAGGACATGGATCTATTCTCCGAAGATAGCCAGAACATGGCTCCTCAGATGGTGAGGGGTGTTATGACCAATGCCATCTTCCAAACTCTGATGGAGGAGTGCCCAAATGAGGAGGTCATCACCGCTCGAGTGACCGAGCACACTGCCTGGGTAAACCTTATCCTTTAGGACCAAGAAAAGTTTTGAGTCTCTATCGCTAGTGACCCATATTCTGACTCCTTTTCATCCTCTCTTTTTTTTTTTCCAACTGTTGGCGTATGGAGGATATTTTCAAGCCTGGGCGTCCAAGTAGTCCTCAATCAAAAGTCAATTAGAGGAGAACCTAGCCATGGCCAAAGAACTGTTTGCAAGCTCGGTCGTCAAGTACGGCATGCTGAACAAAATTACCAAAGAGGACTTGGCCAACCTTCAGCAGGAAACGTTTGGTAGCGTAGCCAAAAGAGGCTAGTTAAGGAGTTCAACTCCAAGATTGCTGACCTGGCATGAAGGTCATCGAGCTGTCTTCAGAGGGTAAGGCCCTTTGGATGGAGAGGGAAGATGTAATTGCTGACCTTAAGAAGTCGCTGCAGACAAATACCGTCATACTTGCTGAAAATGAGCGACTAAAGAATGAGAGGAAGAAAAAGAAGAAAAAGCTGAAGAAGGAAGTTGAGGTGCTGAAGAAGGAACTGGAGGATCTGAAGGTTGGAAAGGCCAAGTCAAATGAGGTGACTAAGTCATCATTTCAGGATGGGTTCTGCCTTGCTCGTTATTAGGTCCTTTCCCAATACCCTGATTTAGACCTCTCATTTCTGTGGGTGCTTGATATTCCCGGGGGACAATCTTCATCGTGGTCAAGGATTGAGTTTCTCAACCTCCCTATTCCTCACCCTTCGGCTGACGATGTTGGCGAAGATGAAACTGATGATGCCGAAGGTGAAGATGCCGAGGATGCTGAAGAGCTAGAAGATGGACAAAAGGAACAATAGGCTTCTTGCTCTTTTTTTTTCTTGTATTCTACACCTTGTACTTCATCATTTGAACTTAATGGAACTTTCCAATTTTTTGTTCAAAAGTTTGGCTAAATCCACGATTGGTATGACTTTGGTCATTGCTTCAACCTTTGGCTTTTACCCATCTTTAAAGATGAGCTCCTTTGGTGGCCCGTTATCCTTCAAAGATATTATAAAGGATTCACAACCTTAGTCTATCCAAGGGATACCATTCTAAGTGTTTCAGAATCAACCATATTTGGTTAGCCACACTTAGGATCAACCATCTTCGGTCAATCTTTCTTGGCAGATTTGCTTTGTACAAAAATAGTTAAGTACCTTTGGGATTAACTATGTTCAGTTGACAACCTTCAGCAAAACTTGTACAATACTACTAATGTATTTTCGGAAGCAACCACGTTCAGTTCACCTCATTTGGCACATTCTGCACAATTTTTCACTTGAAAATTTTTCTACGTGTAGAATTTTTTCAAAGAGTCTGAATGCCATGTGTTTTTTAACTCTTCTCCTTCAGTATTCTCAAGCTTGTAGACTCTTGGCCAAATGTCTTCAATGACCAAATAAGGTCCTTCCCAATTTGCCTGAAGAACTCCATGAGATGGTCTTTTGGGTTCTAGTTCAGCCATTCAGAGAACAAGGTCTCATTTTTTGATCCTTTTAGGCTTGACATACAAGTTCGAAGCATGGCTACTCTCTGCTGAAAAGCTTTAATTCTGAGTTTGGCCATCTCTCTATGTTTGTCAAGCATATCCAACTTGGTTTTTAAACTGAGGTTCTTGCCTTCTTCATCAAACACATGTACTCTGACAGATGGTTGCACAACCTCGACTGGGATGATGGCCTTTGTGTTGAACATGAGTGAAAAGGGTGTTTCTCCAGTGGCTCTCCTGGGGGTTGTAGCATGCACAAAAGCTCTCCTGGCCACTTTCCCTTTGCCTTTTACAACATATCTTTTCAGAACATCTTTTATTGTTCTATTGGACACTTTAACTTGCCTACTACTTTGAGCATGGGCAACTAGGGTGAAATGCAACTTTATCTCGAGGTTGGTTGTGAATTCCTGAAATCCTTTATCAGTGAATTGGGAACTATTATTAGCCACTATCACCCTTGGCACGCTGAATTTGGATATGATGTTCTTCCAGACAAATTTTTGTATGTCCTTTGCCAAAATTGCTGCCAAAGGCTCTGTCTCAATCCACTTAGTAAAATAATCCACTGTGACAACGCAGAACTTCACTCATCCTAGAGCCGTTGGGAGAGGCCCGATGAGGTCAATTCCTCAAATAGCGAAGAGGTAAGGATAGTTTGCTGAAGTTATCACTTTTGAGGGCATTCTCTGGATGGGTGCATGTCTCTGGAACTTGTTGCATGTTTTGATGAACTACCTTGCATATTTCCTTAAAGTAGGCCAGAAATATCCTTGCCGAAGTGATACCTCAACCAGGGCATCAGTCCCAACGTGAGAGCCACAGATCCCCTCGTGGACTTCTTTAAACACTATCTCACTGTCCTCTTCGCTGATTCACTTTTGTAGCGGATTTGCAAACCTTTGTTGGCACAATGCTTCCCTGATTAGGAAGTATCTTCCCGAGCATTTTTGCACATTCGCAGCTTCAAGAAAGTCTTCAGGAAGTTCTGAAGTTGCGAGATATTTCTTGATAGGATCCTTCCATCCTCTACCCGAGGTTGCTATGGACATTATTGCTATGCTCGGTTGATCCAATACTTCAGTGGAGTCCTTTAATTTGGCCAAAGTATCAACTTCCATATTATCTTGTCAAGGTATGTTTTCTATCTATACTTTGTTGAATTGTTGGATAAGTTTTTTTACGAGTTCATGGTACTTTGCCAAGTTCGGGTCTTTTGCCCCGTAGTCAGACCACTAGCTGAGAATCGCTGTGGCCATTCAGATTTCTCACACCAACACTTTTTTCCAATCGCAAGCCTGCTATAAGGGCTTCATTTTCGACAACTATTGGCGACACTGAAACTGAACTTGATGGACTTTGAAGCTTCTATACCTTCAGGTCCCCGTACAACTACTTTAGCTCCTTGATGTATAGAATCGGAGCCACCATCTATGAAGAGTGTCCACTCAGGTTCGTCACTTCTAGGATCCTCTGGAGTTTCTTTGATTTTCGGTACTTCGGCGCTGAAATCCGCCAATGCTTGGGCCTTTATTGCCCTTCATGGCTCATAGGTGATGTCATGTTCACCGAGCTCGATACACCACTTTGATAATCTTCTAGAGTGGTTTACCTTCCGCATGACATCCTTAATGCTAGTGTTGTGCCCAAAAAGCCAATCATGAGATGATTGTATTTTTGCACATTGAGTCATGATATTTTTTTAAGGCATTAATCTAGCAATTATGTTTGTTGTTTTGTTTCTGCGTAACGTAATAAACGTAATTATAACCCTAGAATAATGATATTCTCAAACATCCCTGGTCTAGTATTATTGTGGAGCGGGTTGCAATAATACATAACGACTAGCATATGTGGAGACTAATATGAGATATGTAGTCTACATATGGGTACAAGTTGGAGAACTTGTGTACTGGACCGAGCCACCATGAGAACACTACATGGATCATTATACGAGTGTCATAAGTGATTCTCATAGTGATCATGGTATATGTAGTCCTTCGACCTAAGATCATCAAGGTTCCCTACATGTGAGTCACATACTTTGATACTTTCCTTTGTTGCTCGTAACTGAGTGAACTTGAAGGAGGTCATTGGGTATGCCACATATCATGCGGAGGGATTTGTATGATCAAGATGGGATTTGTCCCTCCTATGTAACGGGAGTGATATCTTCGGGCCCCTTGATAGAGTGAGACTTAGAAAAATGCATGGCCATGCTCGGATGAGTTGATATACGATATCAATGTCATCAGTTTAAGTTGGTCTACTCGGTAATCAAGAAACCAAAGATTGGGCTATACGAGAGTGACACATTCCATGTCTCGTGCTTAGTCTTGATATCTTGGACAAAGGGACAATAGCATATATCGGTGATGATCATAAAGGTTTAGTCGAATCATCGACAATCTTGTCACTTGGGTAGCAATGATGTGTTGCTAGACACCGCTCATTGCTTATGATCATAAATGTGATTTATGATCATTGCCAACGTGGTAAGAGCCTATTGGGTCGCACACATAGAGCTATTTGGATCATTAGAGTGCATGGGCTAATAATTTGGGTTTTGGTTTCACAATAATTTCATATTAATAATGGGCCCAATAGTTGAGCCATTATTAAGCCCAAAATTAAAGCCTAATTGGATTAGGGCTTTGAAACCCATTAGGCCTGGAAGTTGAGTCTCACTATAAATACAACTTTTAGTGAGAAATTCACAGGTCTCCTTGCCCTAGCCTCCCAAAAGGACAGCCGCACTCTTCTCTTGCAATTCCTTGGAGGACGCAAGCTAGCACTGCGAGCGCAAGAGAAACGCATCTGCCGGGACGTGGTGGAAGCGTGGTGATCCCGAGAGGCTCGTGTGGATACCATAGAGAGCTTGAACACATCAACTGTTCAGGTTTTGTGATTCGACTCTACAGTTGAGTGAGAGATCTCAACCGAAAATTAGGTATGAAAATTTTTGAACACCCGGTTTACCCCGTTTCACTTGGATCCTGGAGGGTTTCGGTTAAATTCTGCTGCGCTGTTTGGCTCCCGAAACCCAACAGTGGTATCAGAGCTACTGGTGAAACCCTAAATCGGGATTGAATGTTGAATCGCATGATGTTATGTGTTCGGTTGCTTTCGGCCATGATTAATTAGATTGATTCATGATGCATGAAACCGGGACTCGTAATGAACATATGACATATATGAAGAAACGACACTAATTGGTTAATGAGATTAACCCAAAATTGATAGGTATGAGATACCTATATGGATTAGGATTCTTGCAATAGTTGCAAAAACCCTAGCTTGGTTCGGATTCGGCCTATTCGGGCACCGAAAGTAAGGTATTTTTGGTGGCTCGAATGGAGGAGTCTCGGGTGCCTACTTGCTCGAAATAGAAGATCTCGGGCAAAGCAATTGTAAGACAATTTTTTGCGCCAGGGGGCGCTGCCCCCCTTGCAACCCCCCACAAGGACAGCTCCCCTTGACCCCATCCGCTGACTGGTCAGCGGGACTGCCGCCCACTGACCGGCCAGCGGGACCGCCCAGCGGGACCGCCGTATGCGAAGTGCCACATAAATAAAACTGGTTAATCAACTCGCAAAAATTGGCATGCATTTGTTGAATGAGATTTGGCATGTTATGCTGATTGATGGTTGAAGCATGGTGCATGGTTATAGCCCTTGATTGGTTGTACTTGTAAATACGGCCTGCGAGTCGTGCCTTCTCTTGTTACTCTCATTGTACATTCTTTTCTCACCTTACTCCCCTCGAATGTAACTCGAGGTTTCTATTATTAATGTAATGGTACATTATGGGATCATCCAAGGTGGTATGTCCAAGGATCATCCAAGGTGGTATGTCCAAGGAGGTGACAACAAAAGAGCAACCAAGAAAGGAAGAGAAGGAGCTTGTGAAGACCCTTTTCTTTTCTTAGGCTTTTATGATATTCTCATTGGCTTGAGAATATCGCATAGTTTGGGCTATAACCATGTCACGTTTACTTTCTTGTAAGCATGAGATGCATGTTTTATATTTGTATGTGATGCATGTATAAGACAACCGGAGATAACAAATTGGTGAGATCAAAAGAAAAATCCCTCAAACAAATATTAAGTCATTAAATGTGATGCCTTCCAAATGTTGGCACTCGTCAAGACTTTGATCAACATTAGGTGGGTTTGCCAAAGCAAAGCACCTATGTTCATCTTGGTAAGGCGCGATGGGATAATAGTGATATCCAAACTGCTAACTTTGGGTTCGACTTAACTAAGTCATCCTAATAGGATTAGGGACTTAGAGGCATAGAGTTGGGCTTAAGTTCATGAGATGAGCTTGGACAAGTGTTGTTCACCCAACTATCCAAGAGTTGCATAAGATGCAATTGGCAAGGAGTTGCCTACCTAAATAGCTGTAACTTGAGAGAAAAGCCAAAGCTGACTCAGGTTGTGGTCAAATATGGATCTTGGCCCACTAGAATACCTTAGTGCCGAGGTGTTCCGAAATAATATCGAGGGTTATTATTTTGAGGAAAATAGTGGGAGTATCGTTTAATAAAAGTCCTTATTAAATGAATTAAAATACATGACTCTTACACTGCATATTTACTGTTGTAGATAACCATGGCACAAAACACATCAACACTTTTGTTGCGATCGATCCTTGAGAAGGAAAAACTGAATGGGACCAACTTTCTCAAATGGTACCGAAACTTGAGGATAGTCCTCAAGCAAGAAAGAAAGGCTTATGTCCTAGAGCAGCACATTCTGGATGAGCCTACTGCCACTGCTCCAAGAGCTGAAAGGGATGCTCAAAAGAGGCATTCTGATGATGCTTTGGATGTTGCATGCCTCATGCTTATTACCATGGAATCTGAGCTTCATAAGCAACATGAGAACATGGGGGCGTTCGATATGATCGAACATCTCAAAATGCTTTTCCAAGAGCAAGCTAGGCATGAGAGGTTTGAGACCTCTAAGGCATTGTTTCAGTGCAAGATGTCTGAGGGAAGTCCCGTGGGTCCTCATGTGCTCAAGATGATTGGGTACATTGAGAATCTTGAGAGTTTGGGATTTGCTCTTCAGAAAGAGTTGGCTGTTGATGTAGTCTTGCAATCGTTGCCTGAAAGCTACAGTCAGTTCGTCATGAACTATAACATGAACGACCTTGACAAGTCCCTCCCTGAATTACTCAACATGTTGAGAACTGCTGAGCAAAACCTTAAGAAGGCTAAGCCCATTTTGATGGTTCAAAAGGGCAAGGGAAAGGGAAAAGCCAACAAGAAGAAGGATAAAGCTAATGGAAAGTCCAATGCTAATTCTTCTTCAGCTGCACTGAAACCAAAGGGTGGTGTGGCAAAGGAAGGGGAGTGCTTCCATTGTAAGCAACCTGGACACTGGAAGCGCAACTGCAAGCTCTATCTTGAAGAACTTGCTAAGGAAAAGGGAAGTAAGACTTCCACTTCAGGTATTTTTGTTATAGAGGCTAACTTTTCTACTTCCTCATCTTGGGTATTGGATACTGGATGTGGATCTCACATTTGTGCAAATGTGCAGGATCTAAGTAGAAGTAGAAGATTGGCCCGAGGTGAAGTGGACCTACGTGTTGGAAATGGAGCAAGGGTTGCTGCCTTAGCCGTAGGGACTTATGTTCTCACTTTACCTAGTGGATTAGTTTTAGAATTAGACAACTGCTACTTTGTGCCTACTATTAGTAGAAATTTGATTTCTGTTTCTTGTTTGGACAAGAAAGGTTTTTCATTTATAATAAAGGACAAATGTTGTTCTATTTATTTGAATGAAATCTTTTATGGTAGTGCTCAACTTAGCAATGGGTTGTATGTTCTAGACCTCGAAGATCCAATCTATAATGTGAATACCAAGAAGGTCAGATTAAATGATTCGAACCCGACCTATCTCTGGCACTGTCGCTTGGGCCATATAAATGAGACCCGCATATCCAAGCTCCATAAGGATGGACTCTTGGACTCATTTGATTTTGAATCATATGAGACATGTGAGTCATGTTTGTTGGGCAAGATGACCAAAGCCCCATTCACAGGGCAAAGTGAAAGGGCTAATGACTTACTAGGACTCATACATAGTGATGTATGTGGCCCTATGTCTACACATGCTAGAGGAGGTTTTCAATACTTCATTACTTTCACTGATGACTTCAGCAGATATGGCTATGTGTATCTCATGAGACACAAGTCAGAATCCTTTGAAAAGTTCAAAGAATTCAAGAATGAAGTAGAGAATCAACTCAGGAAGAGTATCAAAGTGCTTCGATCAGATCGAGGTGGAGAGTACTTGGATCGAGAATTCCTTGACTATCTGAAGGAGTGTGGTATAGTATCACAACTCACTCCACCAGGTACACCTCAATGGAATGGTGTATCTGAAAGGAGAAATCGAACTCTGTTAGACATGGTTCGCTCTATGATGAGTCAAGCTGACCTTCCAAACTCCTTTTGGGGACATGCTCTAGAGACAGCCGCTTTTACACTAAACCGAGTTCCATCTAAATCGGTTCAAAAGACACCATATGAGATATGGAGTGGGAGGCGTCCCAATTTGTCTTTTATGAAGATTTGGGGCTGTGACGCTTATGTGAAACATCAATCCTCTGACAAACTAGGGCCCAAATCTCAAAAATGCCTTTTTGTTGGGTATCCCAAAGAAACAAAGGGTTACTATTTCTACAATCCTTCTGAGCAAAAAGTGTTTGTTGCTCGAACTGGTGTCTTTTTAGAGAAAGAGTTTATCTCTAAAGGAACTAGTGGGAGGAAAGTAGAACTTGAAGAAATTCAAGAACAACAAGGAGACATCGAACCTGAAATGGAACCTGAACAGACACCACAAGATGTTGTGGTTCAAGAGTCTGTTCCTGTAGCACAGAGCCCACGTAGGTCTGGTAGGATTCGGCGTGAGCCCGAGAGATATGGATTTCTCGTGACTCACACTGGTGATGTGATGCTCATGGATCAGGAGGAGCCCACAACCTACCAACAAGCTATGTTGGGGCCTGACTCTGAGAAGTGGCTAGTGGCCATGAAATCCGAGATGGAATCCATGTATGAAAACCAAGTATGGACTTTGGTTGACCCACCTGAAGGGGTAAAACCCATAGGGTGCAAATGGGTTTTCAAGAAGAAAACTGACATGGATGGTAATGTGATTACCTTTAAGGGACGATTGGTTGCAAAAGGTTTCAAGCAAATTCATGGTATTGACTATGATGAAACTTTTTCACCAGTTGCTATGCTTAAATCCATCCGAATTTTGTTCGCTATTGCTGCACACTATGATTATGAGATATGGCAAATGGATGTCAAAACTGCATTCCTAAATGGAAAGCTACTTGAGGATGTGTACATGACACAACCTGAGGGTTTTGTCACTCCTGAGAATGCCAATAAAGTGTGCAAGTTGCAAAGGTCCATTTATGGACTGAAGCAAGCTTCTCGAAGTTGGAATCTTCATTTTGATGAAGCAATCAAAGAGTTTGGTTTTATCAAAAATGAAGATGAACCTTGTGTCTACAAGAAGGTTAGTGGGAGCGCTATTGTCTTCTTGGTGTTGTATGTAGATGACATACTACTCATCGGGAATGACATTCCTGAGCTACAGTCTGTGAAGACTTGGCTAGGGAAATGTTTCTCTATGAAGGACTTGGGTGAAGCAGCCTATGTGTTAGGCATCAGGATCTATAGAGATAGATCTAGAAAGCTTCTTGGCCTAAGTCAAAGTACATACATTGACAAGGTGCTAAAGAGGTTTAGCATGCAAGATTCCAAGAAAGGATTCTTGCCCATGTCACATGGTATAACTCTTTCTAGATCTCAGTGTCCGAGTACACCCGAGGAGAGAGAGCGCATGAGTAAGATTCCATATGCCTCAGCAATTGGATCTATCATGTATGCCATGATATGTACTCATCCCGATGTCTCATATGCCTTGAGCATGATGAGTAGGTACCAATCGAACCCCGGTGAGAGTCACTGGACAGCTGTTAAGAACATCCTTAAGTACTTATGAAGGACTAAGGATGCATTCTTGGTCTTTGGAGGTGAAGATGAGCTCGTTGTAAGGGGTTACACCGATGCAAGCTTCCAATCCGATAAGGATGATTTTAGATCGCAATCTGGTTATGTGTTTTGTATTGGTGGTGGTGCTGTGAGCTGGAAGAGTTCAAAGCAAGAGACAGTAGCTGACTCTACAACAGAATCTGAGTACATTGCCGCCTCTGATGCTGCAAAGGAGGCAGTTTGGATCAAGAAGTTCATCACTGAACTTGGAGTGGTTCCAAGCATTGCCGACCCGATAGAGCTCTATTGTGACAACAATGGAGCAATCGCACAGGCTAAGGAACCTCGATCTCACCAGCGATCCAAACACATACTCCGACGCTATCATCTCATCAGGGAGATCATTGAGAGGGGTGATGTAAGGATATGCAGGACTTCGACAGACAGCAACATTGCTGATCCACTGACAAAGCCCCTTACGCAGCAGAAGCATGATAGCCATTCTAGGTCCATCGGTATTAGATACATGGATGATTGGCTTTTAGTGCAAGTGGGAGATTGTTAGTGTTGTGCCCAAAAAGCCAATCATGAGATGATTGTATTTTTTGCACATTGAGTCATGATATTTTATTAAGGCATTAATCCAGCAATTATGTTTGTTGTTTTGTTTCTGCGTAACGTAATAAACATAATTGTAACCCTAGAATAATGATATTCTCAAATGTCCCTGGTCTAGTATTATTGTGGAGCGGGTTGCAATAATACATAACGACTAGCATATGTGGAGACTAATATGAGATATGTAGTCTACATATGGGTACAAGTTGGAGAACTTGTGTACTGGACCGACCCACCATGAGAACACTACATGGATCGTTATATGAGTGTCATAAGTGATTCTCATAGTGATCATGGTATATGTAGTCCTTCGACCTAAGATCATCAAGGTTCCCTACATGTGAGTCACATACTTTGATACTTTCCTTTGTTGCTCGTAACTGAGTGAACTTGAAGGAGGTCATTGGGTATGTCACATATCATGCGGAGGGATTTGTATGATCAAGATGGGATTTGTCCCTCCTATGTAACGGAGTGATATCTTTGGGACCCTTGATAGAGTGAGACTTAGAAAATGTGATATCTTCGGGCCCCTTGATAGAGTGAGACTTAGAAAAATGCATGGCCATGCTCGGATGAGTTGATATACGATATCAATGTCATCAGTTTAAGTTGGTCTACTCAGTAATCAAGAAACCAAAGATTGGGCTATACGAGAGTGACACATTCCATGTCTCATGCTTAGTCTTGATATCTTGGACAAAGGGACAATAGCATATATCGGTGATGATCATAAAGGTTTAGTTGAATCATCGACAATCTTGTCACTTAGGTAGCAATGATGTGTTGCTAGACATCGCTCATTGCTTATGATCATAAATGTAATTTATGATCATTGCCAACGTGGTAAGAGCCTATTGGGTCTCACACATAGAGCTATTTGGATCATTAGAGTGCATGGGCTAATAATTTGGGTTTTGGTTTTGCAATAATTTCGTATTAATAATGGGCCCAATAGTTGAGCCACTATTAAGCCCGAAATTAAAGCCTAATTTGATTAGGGCTTTGAAACCCATTAGGCCTGGAAGTTGAGTCCCACTATAAATACAACTTTTAGTGAGAATTTTGCAGGTCTCCTTGCCCTAGCCTCCCAAAAGGACAGCCGCACTCTTCTTTTGCAATTCCTTGGAGGACGCAAGCTAGCACTACGAGCGCAAGAGAAACGCATCTACCGGGATGTGGTAGAAGTGTGGTGATCTGGAGAGGCTCGTGTGGATACCATAGAGAGCTTGAACATGTCAACTGTTCAGGTTTTGTTATTCGACTCTACAGTTGAGTGAGAGATCTCAAGCAAAAATTAGGTATGAAAATTTTTGAACTCCTGGTTTAACCCGTTCACTTGGATCTTAGAGGGTTTCAGTTAAATTCTGCTTCACTGTTTGGCTCCCGAAAGCCAACACCTAAGAGGTAAGTTACTTTGGACAGCGATAGGATGTCCTTGGAAATAAGGCCGTAGCCTCCTGTTTGCCAATATTAGGGCAGAAATGGGCTTTTGCAGAAGAGGGAACCTAACTTCGGCACCATGCAAGGACTTGCTCACATAGTATACAGGCCACTGCTTTCCTGCCTCTTCCCTTACAAGCACCAAACATACTCACTTTTCGCTGATGGTGAGGTAAAGGATGAGAGGTTATCCTTCCTCAGGCTGCCGAAGTGTCGGCAGACGAGTTAAGTAGCTCTTGAGTTCATCCTAACATTTTCAGCAATCTTCATTCCAATGGTGTTCCTCGAGACTGAAGTTACTTCATTTTTTGATGCTTTCATGAGCACTTTAAAGAATGGTGAGCACCGGTCCCCGTATTTGGAGATGAATATGCTGAGGACCGTGATCCTTCCTATAAGCCTTTGCACATGCTTGGTCATTGTAGGAGTTCAGAATCCTGTCAGGGCCTTAACCTTTTCTTGGTTGGTGTAGATACCTCTTTTAGATACCATGAACCTGAGGAATTTACCAGCACTCACCCCGAACACACACTTCTTGGGGTTAAGACAGATTTTGAATTCCTAAAGTTGGTGGAACGTTTCCTTCAAGTCTATGATATGACTAGGCTGATGCTCTTAACTATCATATCGTCAACATATACTTCCATATTTCTCCTAATTTTGGAGTTGAATACCCTATTCATCAGCCTCTGCCATGTTGCTCCTGCAATTTTAAGGCCGAAAGGCATTCTGACATAAGAGTAGGTTCTAACTTCGATAATGAAGGGGATTTTTCTTCATATTCAGGATTCATCCAAATTTGGTGATATCAACTAAAGTCATTGAGGAAGCTAAGCAAACCATATTCGACAATTGAATCTACCAATTGGTCTATTGGCAACAAAAGAAATGAGTCTTTAGGACAGGCATCGTTCACATTTCGAAAGTCGATACACATTCCAAGTTTATCACTTCCTTCATTCGTAGCAACAACAACATTGCTGAGCCATTCGGGGCACATAACCACCTTTATTATGCCTGTCTCTATTAACTGTTGGACTTCAGTTTTAACAAAATTATTCTTATGCGCAGAGAGGTTATGCTTTTTCTATTGAACAGGGTTCACCTCTAGGCATACTTTAAGACAGTGCTAAATTATACCAGGGTTCACCCCCGGCATATCTTTCAAAGAGTAAGCAAACAGATCTTTGTTCATTAATAGAAGAGAAACGAGCTTTTTCTAGTCACTTTTGGCTAGTTTTTTCCCCACTTAGGTACTTTGGCCTGGGCCAAGTTTTACATCCTGTGTTTCTATTTTTTCGAGGTCATTTTTTTCCTCTTCTATTGCATCTTCACTGGTGGTGCTCTTCTCTCCCAAAGTCTATGTGTGAACTTTCATTAGGCTCTGTCTTGCCTTCATGAACACTTTGCTTACTTTGGCTTGATCGATGAATATTTCCACATCACCTTCCTTGATGCCGAATGCGATTGTTAGGTACTTCATATTTGTCCAAATGTGAAGATTACCCTGTGTCTGCCTTTCAAGGATGGCGTTGTATGAAGAAGGTAAGTTTATGATGATGAACCTCATCATGGTGGAGCCAAAGAGCTCTTCCTTTGTTTGAATTGAGGTTCCCCTTAGCCTCAAGGGTAGATTAATCCACCTGAGTACTGGGAGCTTTGAGGGACCTATGCCAAACGTAGGAAAGGTGACAGGTTTAAGGTCACACTTGGAGATGCCCAAGTTTGGCAACAAATGGGAGAACAAAACGTCAGCATTTGACCCATCATCAATAAGCACCGTCTTGACATCCCAGCTTCCTATCCTTGCCATGATTAGGAGAGGGTCATCGTGTAGAAACTTCATAGTAGACCCATCTTTCTGAACTAGCTTGTTCGCCAGGTTGTCAAATTCCATCATTGAAATTTCCCGGAGTTTCCTTTTCCTCTCAGCCGAGCATATTCCAGTGGTGATTGTTTGGCTTACTCTTGCCTGAGGTGGTGGGTGTTCTCTGGGACTTAGGTTCTGACATTAGTCAGAATCATAGTCTTCATCATCCCATTTTCTCTCTTCTTCCCCATTTCTCTGGCTTTGGCCGATGGCATCCATAGGTAGCGGCGGAGTTGCCCCTGCTTGATTAAATATTCAATGTACTTTCTCAGCTGGAAGCAATCCTCGGTATCGTGCCCATGGTCTTGGTGAAATTGATAGAACTTTTTCATGTTCTTTTTGTTGTCCAAGGTCATGGCCTTTGGACATTGGATAAAGCTTTCTTGCCTTTCCGTGGCCATTAGTTTGCTCGTTCATGTAGCACTTATGGGAGTCAATGATACCGGTCGCTTTCCCCTTTGTTTTCAAGTTCTACTCCTGCCCTCAGTGGGGTACTGAGCTTGGTGACTCTAACCCCTGACATGATTTTGTTCAGACTTCAGCCTGCCCATCGTTAGTTCTTCAGCTATCATGTGCTGCTCTTCCCTTCGGTATAATTCTCCAAGGGTGTTTAGGGGTTTTTGGAGAACTCATAAAAGAGTTGTGAGTCCCTCCTAAGTCCCCTGATCATGGCAAGGATGCAGATTTTGGGGTAGAAGTCAGGCACATTAAGGGCTTCTCGGTGAACCTCTCAACATAACCCTGAATGGTCTCCCCATTCTTTTGGTCTATGTTAAACACTTGGATGGGCATCTTCGCCATAGGTCTACTTCCAATGAACTACTGAGTGAATGTGGTGGATAACTCCTGAAAACCCATTATGGTTCCAGAAGATAGGGAGTTACAACGCAGTTGCTGGCCCTAACAAGATAACTTCGAAACACTTGGAAAAGGTGGTGCCATTAGCACCATGCAATACCATGCTGTGCCTATCTTTCATCTGGTGAGCTTATGGGTTGCTGCATCCATCATATGTCTCCAAGCATGGTACTCGAAAATAGCTTGGCATTGGTGCCGCTACTACCGCATGAATGAAGGGTGGCTCTTCTCTTGTCAAGGTCTCCGACAACCTTGACCAAACAGGCTTTCGAGAGACCTACCTTTGTACCTTTTCTAACCTCTCTAGGATCTTGTCCATGAGGATTGTAGTGATGTCCTCTCCTTGTTGCCTGGTAGTAACAGGCAATGGAGAGTAACATCTTCTTTTTCGTGAGTAACTTCATTGGCGGAGGGATTGGGACTTCCCATCAAGGGATGAACTTCACCGGTGGAAGGGTCTGGGCCCTTTTCACACTATTCCACTAGTGTGACATCCTCTAGATGGTATGTTCTCCGTTGAGAACTCATCATGAGAATCCCCAGTTCCAGAGCTCCGACAAGGTGACTTAGGGTTGTTCTCCTAATGGGTGTTAGGAAAAGGTGCCCTTCCCCTTGCAGGTGATTGTGACCACCTTTGGTCAAGCTGTTGGGTGATTTTAGCTACAATAGACCACTGAAAGTTGCGTAGAAAGCCCATCATGACCATTAGAGGATGCTTATCTTCAGGCAGGAAAGTTTCCACTGCAGGCTGTTTAGTTCCTACTTGAGCTTCTGGCACGGACTGGTACCTCGGGAGTCCCTTTTCCTTTGAATTCTAGGTCTCAACAACAACAACCTAAGAATGGGTTCCCATAGACGGCGGTGCTGAATGATGCCTGATGGCAACCGCATCATATGCATGTTAGCCTAAAGAGAGGGCTTCTGATGAAAAGATATCTACAAGGCTTTGAAAAACATGGGTTAGGAGCTCCCAAAAGTGTGTTTCCAAGGGGGGAGCCTCCAACGGCCAAGTTAGTTAACGGGAGAGAAGTTGTTTAAAAGCAGAGAGTATAAAGAAGAAAGTCCCATTGTTCTTACCAAGGACCCTCTTAAGTATTTATAAGAGGATGAAGGGAGGAGCCAATTTTATACAGCCTCTCAAGATCGTGACACATGTTCAGCTAGATCTGGTCTGTACCTTCCGAAGTAGGTATCTCTAGCTAGTCATAGGCCATTCTGGCTAGAGGGTAGGGGCATGTATGAGGTCTCTTTGTTAGAGGCTCCTAAACTATTTTTGTCGCTCCCCTTTAAGACCTCTTTGGAAATGTGAGACCCTTTTGGGCAGAGATTTATCCATGAGGCTACTAGGGAAAACCCTTTACAAGAGCGGGCCATCCTCGGAGACTTTTCGGTCTATTGAAGATGGTGGATCTCCTCTTCTAAGGTTGGTAGCTTCATGAATCTAAGGGTGGTAAGGACAACATTTTACTAAAGTTGGTCATATTGCTTTCTGAGGGTGGTGCAGAGAATCAACGGAGGTTGGGCTATGATGCTTCCGAGGGTGGTGTCAAGTTAGCAAATTAGGAGGTCCCATGGGCGATAGCCCTTTGGCTATCACATGCTCTCCTTTGAAGGACCGAAGTTCTATCTTCGATTGTAGCTAGCTTTTTGGTAAGAGGTTTTTCTTGTTGCTGATATTGTACTTTTGGTGCTATTCCATGCCAAGTTTTGGAAAAGTTACATCTTTGAAAAGTAATCTAATTTTTTGCTCCCTCTAGCTGAATTCTGGCGAGGTTACATCTTGGGAATGTAATCAATTGTTTTGTAGCCTCAAGCAAAATTCTGGCTTTTATTGTTTACATCTTGGGAAAGTAATCAACTGTTTTGTAGCCTCAAGTCGAATTCTGGCCAGGTTACATCTTGGGAAAGTAATCAAATGTTTTGTTCCCTCTAGCCAAATTTCGGCGAGGTTACATCTTGGGAAAGTAATCATTTGTTATGTCTGAGGGTGGTGAAGGAGCGATCTTCACTTTAGGCCTTTTATTCCCTATCACCTTATCTTTTAATCGAACGGTTGCATCATCTTAGGTGACGTGATATAGACCAGCTAGTGTTAGGAGGTGTGCCCCCGTTTATTGCACTGTGTGACACATGTCATGAAAGCATTGCCGATCAATTGCATCCGTTACATCAGTTACATCCCTTCACTTTTGAAGGGTCATTATGGCAATAGTTCGTCTACCTCCCTTGGTCTATATAAAGCATCTTCCCTTCATAATTTCCTTACACTCCTGCTTCCATACTTTTTGACTTTCAAACTCTCTCTTGTTCTCCATCTTTTTCCTACGATGGTGCTAGTGGCAGAGTGATTTCTAGCAAGGTTTTGAAGCGTTCTTTGCAGTTCCTATTGTTTTCTCGGATTAGGTGGCTTTGGCTTTATTTCTGAAGTTGTTCTTCTCTTTCCCATTTCTTTTCTTACTTTTGAGCTCAGGGTTCTTCTTTTTGAACTTGTTTTTTTCCCAAGAGGAAGTTTGGTTAGTTCACGAGAGTTGGCATCCTCTCAATTCTCATCTAAGTTGTGCCACTTCGAAAAAATTGAAGAAGTGGTCAGCCAAATTTTTTCTTCCTTCCTATGCCATCACTAAGCTCCCTGGTGCCGGTATTCCTAGCTATGCTGCTCAAAAAAATGAGATCACTGTCTTCAGAGCACAGTTGAAGGCTATCCCCCTTCGAGGATGGTGAGCGACTTTTGCCAATTGCATGGCATAGCCATTAACCAACTGCCAACGAACTATTATTCTTACTTCAACGCCTTTCTCAGCATGTGTGGGATCTTGAAAAAAGAACCCCACTTCATCTTTTCCATGCAGTACTACAAACTTCACCCCGTTCCAAATGGAGGGTTCTACTTCTTGCTTCATCAGGGGTCAAGGAGCAAAAAATTCACCTTCACCTTTGGAACAAATGATAGTTGGTGAAGGTGGTACAGGGAGTGCTTTTTTCTAAATGTGGACGAGCAGTGGAAATTCATGCCAACCAAGTGAGCTTCGAGGACATTTGATATCAACATGATGGATCCGTTGAAATTGCTTACCCTCTACCTTGAATCTCAGTTTGAGGAATTTGGTACCTGTATTCGGGTAGTAGTTGATTGGTCCAAAAAGGCTTATTTGCCTCCATTGTACGCCTTCCCCATCCAATGGAATTTTATGATCGAATAGGTACTTTGGGAACTCAGTGTCATCAAAGAACATGTTACTAACTTAGACATGCCAAAACCAGCAGTGTACGGGAAGAAGTCCTAGCTTGTAAAGCTTATTTGGAACAAACTCTCCTATTTGGAACTTGTAGAGAGTAAGCTCCTTTACAACTTGTCTATTGGGATTTGTCCATACTTATGTTGATGTTTTTGTCCTTGTAGAGATGGGCAACAAGTCAGTAGCTTTTTACAAGAGTCTTTTGCTCGGTCATGCTAAGAAGGGAGAACAGCAGAAGAAAAAAGCACAGAAGATGAAGAAGGTGCCCGGTGGGTCATCCTCGGCACTGAGGTCAAAGAAAAATAAGGACTCCATTTGACACAGCCATCCTTGGCCCCTGCTTAGGAAGCCTGTGAGAGCTGGTCTCATGGTGGTTACAACTAGCTAGATGTATATGTGTGCGGAGTAAAACTTCATGATACTTGTTGATTAACCTAGAATATGCAGGATGCATGCTCTTCATGCTTTGACTTCGATTAGCAAAACCCATAAAATATTAACTTGGCCAAGAGATTTCCATAGAAAATAAGTTCAAATAGCCAAAGCATACAAAATCAACATTTATGTGAGTTTACTACACATAACAACAAGTGAGAACATTCATACATAAAGTAGACTAATGCCCTCACCCAAGAGCAACCCTAGAGTCTAGGACTCCCCAAAATATAGACCATGGAGGCAAATAACAGTACTATATACAAGCCTCAACTGAGATCTTCTTGAACTAACTCCCACCTTGGATGCAAGTCCCAGTGGCGAGTCTTAAAAGTCCTTGTCCAAGTGCTAATAGGCTCTGTAGCCAAATGAAGACTCTAGTCAGTACTGTTACCTAACCAACAAGTTACCTATGTAGACTAGAATGATAGGGATTCTCAAGTACAATACCTCTACAAAAGCTAATACTGCGATAACCCTCAGCGGTTACCTGGCCTAACAACTTTAGAATTTGCACAACATAACTAGGGAATGAGAACATAAACATTCTCAGAAAGGGTCTTCATTGTATCTACAAGAAAATTACTAAGGACTCCACATATGATAACATATGTAACCTGCTGTGAGCTCACACAGTGTGAGGGTCTAAAATATATGCAAATATAACTAGGTCACTTGAGACCTCTCCTCATCCTGGACCTTGAACTACAAGGCATTGCCTTGTCCTCTAGCAAGCATAGCTTGACAACCTAACTAATGATAAATCACCAGTTGAACCTCTCCCTTATTATGCTATACAAGGGAATTATGGTAGGACTGTTATAACTAGGCCATAAAAACCTTGTAGACTAGGTGTACTAAGGTTTTACCTTGCAACCTCGTGGCTACCGGCACGGCTAGGTCACCAAGGGTTCTAAGCCTTTCACCCAAGCTAGTGATGCCTAGTTGTGATCTCTTATAAACTAGTTTTCTTGCTTATGGCACAAGTAACCATAAAACCTTACAAAACTCAAGAAAACTCCTAGGTCTTGGATGACTTTCAAAAGTCCCGAAGTAGCCCCAGAATACTTAGACCCCAAGGTACCCTAAGAACCCCTTAGGTCTCCCCTCGACTCTCCTAACAAAACTTGGAAAATTCTGCCAACTTGCCACAGTTCCTAACATTCTGCAAACTTTCTCCTGTATTGGTGATGTGTCACCAACTGTGGTGATGTGTCACCATAGTTGGTGATGTTCTACCGACTCTTTCTGGGATTGGCGACATGTCATGGACTGGATCACGAAATTGGCAACGCGTCGCCAATTTGCGTTTCTGCAGAATTCTCATGCATTTTGCTACTATGAAATTTGGACACCTCCCAAACATATCAAACATGCTTGGAATGCCTCAAAACTTCAGATACATGTAAAACATACTGCATAGATCACAACCAACTATCACAGCCCAATCTATGATGCCTTATAACATCATTCCAATCCTCACAAACCTTATAGTCCATCATAATTCAACCATATCCTCTAACTAATGCTATTGCTAGAATCACTCAATTTCTTCGAGCAAACTCATGCCAATAGCATTAATTGAACTTCAAAACATAACTCCCTTACCTCAACTCCAAGTAACAAGCAAAAATCAAACTCTTTTCAAATCCACTAAGCTCACGAAAATACCACCTAAGTTCCAAGCAAACCATGGGCACCAAGCATCAAATTCTTGTTTCCTAACCAAAACCCAAGTTCCTAACCAACCAATAATTAGGAATTCAATCAACAACACATTAGTTACCTCGCACTAAAAATAGGGGATGGGAGAAAACACACTTCCAAGCCCCAAAACCATGGTTTAACACTTGAAATGGGCTCATAATGGTCTACATACCTTTGATGGCTTCTCTTTGCACCAAGAAACTTGGATTTCAAGGTCATTTGGAAGGCAAAATGAGGGTGGGAGGGATGAACTCGAAATTTTGGCAGCCATCCGACATTTTCCCTTCTTATAACCCTTGCTTAACACAAAAGCCACAAAAGTATTAGACGTAATACACTTAAGCCCCCATCTTTTGGTAACTTAGTTATTCTTGAATAATTCTTGTTTATTTCTTCAAGTTTGGATTAAGGTTGAAAGTTAAGTTATAAAACTTCATTTTAACAACTCGAGACCAAGCCTAGTTGCTCAAGATGCAAAATTACCATTTTGCCCCTAAACCTCAATTAGTGCCTTAACTTCCCCGGAACTCAGTGAACTTTGATAAACTTGCCTATTCTTGCTACGTAAACTTGAATTAAGGTCCAAACTTAATTTAAAACACTTTACCTTCCTCAAGTATGCTTCCCACTAGTAGGGCCATAACATTCTCCTTTCCTTCTGGAATTTGGTCCCCCAAGTTCCGCTGCAACTCGGGAAAAACATTAGGATATCTTTTCATTATATCCTGCTCCATTTCCCAGGTAGGTTCCTCTTCACTATGGTTAGACCAAAGGATCTTAACCGTTGGAATCCACTTAGTTTGAACTTTCATGACTTGCTTATCAAGTATTCGAATGGGTTTCTCTTCATAGGTCAAGTCTTCCTGAATGGGTACCACTGAAGAATTAATTGCCTGTCCCGGATCCACAGTGCATTTTTTAAGTAGACTAACATGAAACATGTTATGCACTTTGGATAGGTTAGGTGGTAATGCCAATTGATAAGCAACTTTGCCTATCTTTTCCAATACTTTATAGGGTCCAATGTACCTAGGGGCTAACTTACCCCTTTGCCCAAAAGGGCTAACTCCTTTCATGGGTGATACTTTAAGAGATATTTTGTCCTCAGCTTCAAAACTCAAGTCTCTTCTTCTTAAATTTGCATACCTAATTTGCCAGTCATTAGCTACCTTAATCCATTTCTGGATTAACTTGATCTTAACTGTGGTATCAACTAGGATTTTAGGTCCAATAACTACCCTGATGCCCGTTCGCATCTTCGTTGTAAGACATGGTAAGCCTAAAAGGGACTTCCAGTGAGGAGGGCACATGAGGAAGAGACTTCCGGGGAGAGATTGCCTGAAACACTCAAAGAACAAGCGTTAGGAGGTCCCCAGAGTGTTTCTCCAGGGGTGGAGCCTCCGACGCCCAAGTCAGTAATTTGCAAAATGAAGAGTCATAAGTAGGGCGTAAAGAATAAGGCTGTTTCCTAAGTATTTGTAGGAGCGTGTTAGGTGAAGTCCCTTTGACACAGCCTGCTCTGATCATGACATGTGTTCGATCAAATGCGGTCCGTACCTTCAGGAATTGGGACCTCTAGCTAGTCATAGGCCATCTTGGCCAGAAGTCAGGGCTGTGGGAGGTTTTTGTCTTAGGGCGTGTACGAGGGTGGCGTGTCAGGATGTGTGTGAGGGCGGCATGTTAGGACATGTGCGAGGCCAGCGTGTCAGAGGCTCCTTAACCATTTTTGTCATGTTCTCGAGATCCCTTCGGTGAAAGAGACCTCTTCAGGATAGGAGGGCTTCTTGCCAAGGTTCCTCTAGTTATTCGCAAATCCCCTCGGCACGGATGATTCCCTACGGAGGTGTTTTCCCTGCCGAAGATGGTGAGTCTACCTCTCCTAAAGCTAGTCAGGTCATCTTACTGGGGCTAGTAGTGCACCATGTTCCCGAGGTCAGTATTGTCATTCCCGAGGGTGGTGGTGGATCATCAAGGTCGAGGGCTCAGGGTGTCAGACCTTGTTTTCGTGATGTTGGTGCTCGCATTCCTCGAGGGTGACGCCCACCTTTACCGAGGGTGGCGCTTCGCCGGAGCTTGGGGGTTTGAAGGGCAATAGCGCTTTGGCTATCATACCCTATCTGGAGGGTTGCCCAACAATGGGGTGTCAAACAACACCTTTTACACAAAGCCTCGTATAGTGCCATACCAATAACAGTTTGATGACTATTATTATAAGCAAACTCGATGAGTGGTAGATGTTGATCCCAATCACCTCTGAAATCAACAGCACACATACGTAACATATCCTCCAAAGTTTGAATTACTCTATCAGATTGCCCATCGATCTAAGGATGGAAAGCAGTATTGAGACTAACCCTGCTTGGCAATGCTTCCTGGAAAGCATTCCAAACTTGTGACACAAACCAAGGATCTCTATCAAATATAATCTGATTCGGTCTGCCGTGGAGTCTCACAATTTCTTTGGGATACAACTGAGCCAACTTCTCCATTGTATAATTGATCTTGATAGGTATAAAGTGTGCCGACTTCGTCAACCAATCGACCACTTCCCATATAGCATCATGCTGACTCCGGGTATTTGGCAATCTTACTAGAAAATCCATAGTAACGGATCCCCATTTCCTCACTAGAAGAGGTAAACACTGAAGTGTACTTTCTAGTTTCTGATGTTCAGCTTTAACCATTTGGCATGTTAGACACTTTGCCCATGTCCTGTTACAACTCTTTTCAGTCCTAGCGACCAGAAATGCGTCTCCAGATCATGATACATCTTACTAACACCAGGGTGAATATTCAAAGTACTACTATGTGCCTACTACAGGACTTGTTGCCTAAGTCCTTCCATATTCGGTATGTAGAGATGATCTCCATTGTAGTATTCAATCCTTGTATCAAAATTCCTTCCTCATAATACCAAGTTTCATTTCTCCTGAAATTTTCTTCAACAATGAATCTTTCATTTAAGCTTCCTTAACTCTGGCTAACCAAGCTAATTGTATTTCCATAACATAGACTAGGGATTTTTCTTGGTTTTGCCAAAACTCATGCAACACTAAGAAACAATCCCTCAACACTCCTTCAGAGGAATTCATAGCCTGATCCTTAGATAGGATTACTCCTGTGTACTTTCGACTCAATGCATTTGCTACCACATTTCCCTTGCCAGCACAGTACCTAATTGAACAATCATAATCTTTTATGTGTTCTATCCATCGACGTTGCCTCATGTTCAGATCTTTCTGTGTAAACAGATACTTCAAACTCTTATGATTAGTGAACATCCTGAACGGGCTTCCCATCAAGTAATGTCTCCACAGCTTAAGTGCAAAAAATTATTGCTGCTAGCTCAAGATCATGAATAGGATAGTTCAATTCATTAGGTCTCAACTGTCTTGAGCCATAGGCTATTTCCTGATTGTCCTACGTCAGTATATACTATAAAAGTTCTGTTCAAATTTGGTGGTATAAGGATAGGTGCACTAGTTAATCTTTTCTTCAACTTCATATAAGCTTCTTCATACTTCAGTGTCCATTCAAACTTCTGAGTTTTCTTCACTGCCGTTAATGGTGTAGTTATCATAAATAATTTCTCTATGAATCACCTGTAGTAGCATGCCAAGCCCAAGAAACTCCATACTTTTGTAACTGTAGTTGGTTTCTTCCACTCAACTACTGCCTGAACTTTTTCAGGAGCAACTGATAAACCTTAAGCACTGATGATGTGCCCCAAAAACTGAATCCTCTCAGACCAAAACTCATACTTAGACAACTTTGCATAGTATTGATTATCCTTCAGCACTTGCAAAACTGTCCTAAGGTGTCTTTCATGTTCTGATGAAGAGTGTGAATATACCAAAATGTCATCAATGAATACTTCAACAAACTGATCCAAAAATTGTTTAAAGATCTGATTCATGGCATCTATGAATACTGTTGGAGCATTTGTCACACCGAAAAGCATAACTATATATTCATAGTGTCCATACCTTGTCCTAAAGGCAGTTTTTGGGATATCTTCGTCCTTAACTCTGATATGAAAGTATCCAGACCAGAGGTCAATCCTAGAAAACACTTTTTCTCCTCTAAGTCAATCAAATAAATCATCAATTATAGGAAGCGGATATTTATTCTTGATTGTTACTGCAATCAACTTTCTATAGTCGATGCACAATCTAAAAGTTTCATCCCTTTTCTTCACAAATGATACCGGGCCTCCCCACGGTGATACATTAGGCCTTATAAAGCCTTTCTCTACCAGTTCCTCTAACTGCTTCTTTAACTCATCCATCTCAAGAGCTGACATCCTATAAGTTGGTATTGAAATAGGTTCAACCCTAGGCTGAAGATTGATTGTAAACTGAGTGTCTCTCTTAGGCGGTAACCTAGGCAATTCTACTAGAAACACTTTAGGAAACTGATTGGCTATAGGAATCTTCCCAAGTTCCTTCTCTATGGCCACCCCATTAAATGAATAATAATCTTCTTCACCAACTATGGGGATGGTATCCATGAGTCTAAGATGTAAACTTTTAGCACTACATGCTAATCCTCCTGTGCAAGTCACTCCAGCTCCCTGAGCGTCAGTAATGTCGACTGACTGATTTGCACAGTCAATTTGTGCCTTATGCTTACTTAGCCAATCCATTCCCAACACTAGGTTATAAGACCTCAATTCTATCACCCATAACTAACAACAAAAACCATGGTCACCTACCTGCAAGGGATACCTAGTAACCACTACATTGGTCACAGTAAAACTCCTCCCTATAGTTCTGATGAGTCTTAACTCACCAGAGATTTCTTGTTGCAATTTAAACTTATCTACGAAGGCAGATGATATCATTGAAAGAATAGCTCCTGTATCAAAAATCACTATAACACTACCAAGGTAGATGATATCTTTGGTCACCTGACTCACCAAGGTGAAAAGCATCGGGTCAACTACTATTGTGGCTGCACGAGGTTGATTTCCTATGGCAAGGGGTGCAGGGGGTAAGTTTCTAGGTAGACCTGGCCAACGTCGAGCCTTTGCACAGTCTTTCACCCAATGTCCTTTCTGACCATAGATATTACAAATATCAGTGACCAAGGTACATGATCTCATGCCATGGAACCATCTACACTTAGGACATAAGCCCATCTTCCTTCTCTTGAAAGAACCTTGGCTTTCAACCATTGGTCGCTTTTTGGCACTATTTCCTAGGTTGGCTGGTCCAACTTCCACCTTTTTGCTAGGTGTCCTCGAATCCTCAAATTCCTGTTCTAAGGCTAATGCCTTCTGAACTACTTGGTGATAGCTCCTAATATATACCATCGCCATATACCTCTGAAGCACGGGTTTTAAACCTTGGAAGAACTTCTTAGCCATCAACTCATCATTACCAGCCATATAAGGAGCATACCGAATGAGTGAATTGTAGCACTGCTCATACTATCACACAGACATTTCCCCTTGTACTCAGTTCTCAAACTGAATCCTCTTTTGGTCTTGTGCAGCTTCACTAATGTATTCCTGTCGGAACTCCTTTTTGAAGTTTGACCACTTGAGCACCTTTTTCTTGTGCTCTGGTCGAATACCATTGCTTGCCCTCAACATTTCCATCACTTCATCCCACTATAAACTACCCCTCCCTCTCAAAAAGAAGGGTACTAAGGCGTTCCTTTGCTCCAACTCATAGCCTCCACAGGTGAAAAGTCAATTCATTCTAGATAACCAATCCTCTGCTCGATCCGGATCACCTGTCCCATCAACTCTCAGTGGGTCAACAGTCTTAAACTTTTCTAACAGCCTCATCTGATGTGCGGCATCTCCCCTCCTCGGAGCCTCCATGATTGTTACCCACTCCGGGGTAGTCCAGTTATGGTGCCAAAAATGTGCATTTAAACTCCCAGGTTTGGTGTGACCTGTAGGTCATCAGAACGACACCCCTAGTGTACATACTCAAGTGACCCCTTGAGCACTATGTAAATACATGCATATTGGTCTAACCATACACAAATATTTACATTTATGCACCACAAGTCTTTGTTTTGGATTCCACACATTAGGCAATCTTGTTAAGTTCTAGTGACCAGCTACTACACCTGTAACTTCCACTAATAAACTGTATCATTCTACCCATATACCCCCTATTTTCCTTACTCCATTATCAATCAGAGACTTATAGAAAACCAAGGAATCTTGTTTTACATCAATAGCCCACCTATGGACCAAGTTATGGATTTTCGAAGTTCGTTACAAAATTTTGACCAAATGAACAGTAACTTAGCCAATTTTGCAACATCATATCTTTGCCTACAAGGCTCTAAATCCAGAAATTCCAAATCCCAGTTAAGCCTCTAGATGTTCTCTAGTTGTAAGAAAAATTTCATACGAGGATTCATTCTACACAGGGGGATATTAAACTTTAGGTCCAGAGTCGAAATTCTGCCAACTTTTGGACCATTTTGCCCATACAATTTGTCCAAACCAAGCAAACACTTCATTCACAGGGAGAAGCCCTCCAAGACCATCCCATATATGTCTATTACACATAGAAATTACATTCCATTTCTTTTAACAAATTTATGCGGCCAAAACAGAATTTACAAGTAAGGAGTCCATCATTCACACTTAGGCAGCTTTGCACCACATCACTTACATGGCCAAAAAATTACTCAAATGTTCACATACTTGTCTCATTTTACATACACTACATGCACATGCATACATGCAGTACAAAATGGTCTTAACTCAGCTAAATACCCACCCTAGATTACAGGATGTCCTGAGACACAATGGATTTCAAAAACAGGATGCTGGACAGCTGCTGCACAACACAATAAGTACACCATTAAAAGTACCAAATGCGCTCCTAAAATCACAAAAATTTCCAGATCATAACTAGATATATGGAAATTCATGTAGCTAATATTTTAGATCAAAAATTAGACCACAAAGGTTAGTTTGAAGGTGATCTTTCTGCTGGATCTGAAATGACAGAATTAAGGGGAGTAAGTTTCATTGAGAAACTTAGTAAGGGTAGCACTTGGATTCAATAGGCAATGTGACAATCATTAAAACCTGCATCCAAAGACACTAAAAAACAAAAACCACAATGCATTTATACAAGATATAGGAACCAAATGCAGCAGCCAAACACAAAGAACAAACACATGAAATGTGGCTGCAACATATACCATAGGTTAGTCCATAAAACACATAATAAACATAAGCAAATCACTATGGCAGCCCTCCTCAATCTAATGCTTGGTCTTAGGAGGATTTAATAGTAGTTAGCACTAACTTTGGGCTCTAGAAACCCTCATTTCACTGCTATCTTTGTACACTTCACAGTAGGTCACAAAACCTTCAATAAGTGCACTCCCCTCACTAAGCTTGGTTCATCAAGCTCTTGGCTATCTTCCAAGCTTAGCCCTAGCTCCTTGGCTGCTTGAAAAATATAGAACACAACGCATGAGAGCAAGAGAACCCTTACCAAAGTGGGTAGGTAGTAAACCAAGCTTGATCCTTGAAGTATCCAAGAAATAGCTCTAGTTTGCTTCCAATTGCTTCCTTTTGCCTTCAATTTCAATCAATTGCAAGTTTGAAGGTGTGGTGGCTATGGATGAAGTATGGCTATGTTCTTGGGCTGGGGGAGGTTGAAAAGGAGAGAGGGATACGTGATTTGGCCACTTAAATGGCCTTAAGTGAGCTTAAGGGCACAAAACACACTTAAACAAGTCTAACCTTCCTTTTGCCTTCAATTTTAATCAATTGCAAGTTTGAAGGTGTGGTGGCTATGGAGGAAGTATGGATTTGTTCTTGGGTTGGGGGAGGATGATAATGAGAGAGGGATAAGTGATTTGGCCACTTAAATGGCCTTAAATGAGCTTAAGGGTACAAAACACACTTAAACAAGCTTAACCTTGCTTTATGTCATTTTCTCTCTCACTAACATTGCCTCTATGTGTCAGAGGAATGTGCGAGGTCTCTGTGTTAGAGGCTTTTTAACCATTTTTGTCGTGTTCACAAGACCCCTTCGGTGAAAGGGACCTCTTTGGGACATGAGAGCTTATTGCCGAGGTCACCCCAGTTACTCAGAAGGCCCCTCGGCATAGAGGATTTCCTTCGGAGGACGCTTTGCCCTACCAAGGATGGTGAATCTACTTTTCCTAAAGTTGGTCAGGTCATTTTATTGATGGCGATAGTGTACCATTTTCCCGAGGTCAGTCCCGTTTATTCCTGACGGTGATGCTCATCAGTTCTGAGGGTGATGCTCGTCTTTTCTAAGGGTGGTGCTTCGTCAGAGCTTGAGAGTTCAGTGTGTGATAGGCCTTTGGCTATCACATGTGCCCCTCGAAAGGCCGGAGTTATATCTTTGGTTATTTGAGCAAATTATGAGGGTCTTCATGGAAGGTGGTGGCTAGCTCAGTTGTGATGACTAAATTTTTAGCAGAGGTTATCTTCTTTGGAGGGAGTTTCAACAATATGAGATGCATCTTCATAACCGAGGTAGCTCATCTGGTACTTAAGTGGTTTTCCTAATTTTTGGCCGAATTTCCTACGTTCGCGAAGTTATTCCTTCAGCCCAATGTGGATATCCCCTTTCTTTGGGCCTGTGTCATTTGTCAGTGAGTCGTTACGTCTTTTGATCAGACAGATGCATCACTTCGGATAAGCTTGCCTAGGCCTGCATGTTGTTAGGAGGCGTGCCCTTATTTCCTGTGTTGGGGGACATGTGTCACATGGTAATTAAGCGATAGTTGCATCGGTTACATCAACCACATCTCTTCGCCTTCGATGGGTAATTATGGTGATGTTTCACCTTCGAGGGACAATTATGGCTACGCTTCGCCTACCCCTCTTCGTTCTATACAAACCTTCCTTCCTCCTCAGAGTTCCTACTTGCTTTCTTTTCCTTTTGCTTTTGCTCTCGTTTGCTCTCAAGTTTTTCTCCTTTTTCTGCAGTGGTACAAGTGGCGGAGCAATTTCCGATGAGCTTTTACGACGATGTCTACCAATCCCGACTTCAACAAAAGCTTCGGTGGGTTTTCCTTTCCAAGGTCCCTCGATTTCTTTTGCTTCTATTTTTTCTAGTGTTTGAAGTTGTTTTCTTTTCCCGGAGTCCTTTGACTTTCTTTCCCAAAGTCATTTCTTTTTACCGAACATGTCTTCTTCTGTTCCACTCACGTCTATCCAAACTATTCCCAAAAGCTGGCTTCCTCTCATGTCTAATCGAAGTTGTACCACTTCGTAGAAGTTAACGAAGTGGACAACTAAAATTGTTCTTCCTTCTTATGCCGTTATCAGGCTACCCCATCCTGGCTTGTTTAGCTACATGAATGATTCGGGTGAGGTTACTGTTTCTCGAGCCCAACTGAAGGCCAGACTTTCGTTTCCTCCGTCGAAGATGATTTGCAACTTTAGCCAATTCCATGGATAGCCATGAATCAGCTTCCTCCCAACTCCTATTCTTACTTAAATGTTTTTCTCTACATGTGTGAGGTTTTCAAGATAAAACCCCACTTCGTCATCTTTATGCAGTATTACAAGCTCTATCTAGTCCTAAAGGGTGGCTTCTATTTCTTGCTACCTTGGGGATCTGGGAGCAAAAAATATATATTCACCTTCGACACCAAGGACAGTTGGCAATGGTGGAAAAAGAAGTTCTTCTTCATGAAGGTGGCAGAGGAGTGGTCACACATGCCGACCAGGTGGGCCCGAGGGACGCTGGAGGCGGATGTTGTTGATCCCAAGAAGTTGCTAACTCTTGAGTTAGTAGTGAGGTTTGAGGACTTTGACAGCCGTATCTGAGCTGTCACCAACTGGGATGCCGAGGTCCCAACATGCTCCTTGTATGCCTTCCCCATCAAGTGGGACCTCATGACCGAAGAGGTTCTTCGAGAGTTAAGGGTGATCAGGGGGCACAAAACTGACCTCAGCATGCCAGTGCCTGCCATCGAAGGGAAGAAGGCATGGTTGGTGATGCTCATTCGAAAAGAGCTCACATACAAAGCCCTCGTCGAAAGTAAGTCGCTCTTCTTTGGTCAAGCCGAGAAGGGGGAACAAAAGAAAAAGGCCACCCCAAAGAGGCGGAAGACGTTTGGAGGGGGGCCATCTTTGACCAAGAAATTGAAGATGGACCTTCTTCCCCTCCTCCTAAAGATGTTATAGAGGTTAGGGACCAGCGTTCGCTCCACGCCAACCCACCATCGGAGCAGGCCATCAGCTCCACTCCTCGGAGTCCTGTCACTTCGGCAGACATCTTGGGCACTTCGGCAGGAGGCCCTTCTGCTAAGGAGCTCGAGGAGCGAAGATGAAATGAGGGCAAACATGTCCCTGTTGAAGTGGGGGAAATCCATGACTCTAACAAGGATAATGCCGAGGTTCCACCAGGTTTGCCCCTTAGCCATTTTTCTATAAATTTAGACATCTTTAGCATTTTTGACCTTTTAGACATATGGCTAAAGGATAATGTACTGATGGAACTTCGGCGTGATTTTGCAGAGGAACTGGCACCCTCGGCGTGGATGGTGGAGCACGCCCGGAACCGGGCCCTTCGGGACTCTTATATCTCAAAGGATAGGGTTTCGAGGGAGCGTTTCTGGTCTTTCACGGAGGACATCAACTTGCTCTCCAAGGACAGCCAGCAAATGGCTCCCAAAATGGTGAGGGGTGCTCTCACCCAAGCCACGTTCAAATCTCTAGCGGAAGAGTGCCCGAACGAAGAGGTCCTTGCCGCGTGGATGTCTGAACACACTGCCCAGGTAAGCTTATTGGGACTTAGCAAATTTTCCAAGATTTTGTAGCCCTTTGATCCTAATGTGAAGTCTTTCCTTTTCGCAGCTCTTGGCTTATAGTGGATATTTTCGAGCACGGGCAGCAAAGCACTCTTCGATCCTCGGACCAAAGAGCGCTTGGAGAAGACCAAGCTATTCTGCGCCGGCTCGGTTGTCAAGTACGCCAAGCTGAACAAGATAGCCAAGGAGGAGGTGGCAAAAGTTCAGGAGGAATTCTTGAAGAGTCAGGAGGAGCTCTTTCAAGAATTCTCTCAGAAGGTGTCTAACCTCGGCCAAAAGGTCATCGCGCTATCCTCGGCAAATGAGGTCTACCAGAAGGAGAAGGAAGAGGACTCTGCTCTACTGATGAAGGGCCTCATAGACAATGCCAAACTTCAAGCCGAAATTGACATGCTGAAGAAGGAGTTGAAGAAGAAGAAGAAGATGAAGAAGCTAGAGAAGGAGGTCGTTGAGCTGAGGGATGAGCTGAACAACTTGGGTGTTGAGAAAGACAAGGCCAATCAAGCAACCAAGGTTGCATTTCAAGATGGTTTTTGTCTAGTTCGGCACCAAGTCCTAGCAAAGTACCCCGACCTCGACCTCTCCTTTCTGGTGGGCCTGGACATCCCCAAAGGGCCTCGCTGGGCATGGTCAAATATTGAATATCTTAATCTTCCCTTTCCTCCTCCAGCACCGAAGGTTGTGACAAAGGAGGTTGGCGATGGAATGACTCAAGATGACGAGGTCCCTTAGGCATCCAGGACTTCACCTTTTCTTCTTTTTTGTAGTCTTCTTCTCGTAATGCTCCATCTTGTTATAATAAGGCTTAATTTAATAAAATTCCTTCTTTCCTCCAAAATTCAGCTAAGTCTCAGAACATGTTTCTTCCAAACTACCTTTGGTACTGAGGGTTAGCCCGACCATTTTCGGGCAAAGCTCCTCGAGAAAATAGTAAGTAATCTCCCCGCTTGTTATTCGGATAACCACCTTCGGTGTGTATGGGACCAGTTTCAGCTAACATCCTTCGGCAAAACTTCATGTATTTTATCAGCCACATTCGGTCTAAAACCTCTTCGGAGAAAATGTATCATTTTTTATACGTAGGCTCTTACACCTTGTTCGGCTGAGCTCCTTTGGTGGGACTAATTTCCTTACAAAAAATTCTAAGTACAGAAGTTTTTCAAGGCATCTGAATGCCATGTATTCCTTAGCTCTCCACCTTTGGTATCGCCGAGCTTGTACACTTCTGGCTGAACTTCATCAAGAACCAAATAAGGCCCTTCCCAGTTTGCCCGAAGTACTCCGTGAGATGGTCTTTGAGGGTCAACCTCAGCCTTTCAGAGGACAAGGTCCCCCTTCCTGATTCCCTTACGCCTGACATGCGAGTTCGTAGTTATGGCTACCCTTTGCTGAAAAGCTTTTCTTCTAAGCTCAGCCATTTCTCTGTGTTCGTCAATTAAGTCCAGCTTGGTTCTCAATCTGAGCTTGTTTCCTTCCTCGTCAAACACTTGCACCCTAATCGATGGCTGAACCACTTCGATAGGAATAATGGCCTCCATGCAGAAGATGAGTGAGCAAGGTGTCTCACCTGTGGCCCTCCGGGGTGTTGTCCGATAGCTCCATAGCACACTAGGAAGTTCTCCTGGCCATTTTCCTTTTGCTTCCTTCAATCTATTTTTCAAACCATCTTTTATGGTTCTGTTGGATACCTCCACCTGTCCGTTGCTCTGACGATAAGCTACCGGGGGTGAAGTGCATTTTTATCCCAAGGTCGGTAATGAATTATTGGAATCTCTTGTCAATAAACTGGGAACCGTTGTCGGCCACTGTCACCCTCGGTATGCCGAATCTGCATATGATGTTCTTCCAAACGAATTTCTATATGTCATTCACCAAAATGGTTGCTAGGGGCTCTACCTCAATCCATTTAGTGAAGCAATCTACTGCAACCATGCAGAACTTCACTCCTCTGGGTGTAGTTGGGAGAGGGCCGATGAGGTCAACACCCCATACTACGAAGGGGTAGGGGTAGTTAGCCGGAGTTACCATTTCCAAGGGTAACCTTTGGATGTTAGCGTGTCTTTGGCAATTGTCACATTTCTAGACAAATTGCCTTGCGTCCTTCCTCATGGTGGGCCAAAAATATCCCTGGCAGAGTAGCACTCCTGCTAGAGCGTCAGTTCCTATGTGGGAACCATAGGCCCCCTCATGGACTTATCTGAGGACTATTTCTATGTCCTCTTCACTGACACACCTTTGTAGTGGACTTACGTACCCTTGCTGGTATAACTCCTCCCCGATCAGGAGATATCATCTAGAATGTCTTCGCACTTTTGCTGCCTCAAGAGGGTCTTTGGGAAGCTCCGAAGTCATAAGGTACTTTTTTATGGGATTTTTCAATCCTCCTTTCCGAGGTTGCTATGCTCATTATTGCTATGCTCGGGTGACTTAACACTTCGGTCGACTTTTTTGACTTGGCCAAAGTATCTGCTTCAGTGTTGTCCCGACGAGGCATGTTCTCGATATGTACCACATTGAACTCCTGGATGAGCTTTGATACGATGTCATGATACTTTGCCAAGGCTGGGTCCTTCGCGCCGTAGTCCCCTACCATCTGTTGAACCACGAGCTGGGAATCACTGTGGGCCTTTAGGTTTCTCACACCAACTCTTCTGGTGAGGCGCAAACCTATTATGAGGGCTTCATATTATGCCATATTGTTGGTGACATTAAACCTGAATTTGATGGCTTTCATAGCTTCCAT
This sequence comes from Aquilaria sinensis, assembly GCA_005392925.1. NCBI lineage: Eukaryota > Viridiplantae > Streptophyta > Magnoliopsida > Malvales > Thymelaeaceae > Aquilaria > Aquilaria sinensis. The sequence continues at coordinate 55,554 of SMDT01002786.1, read as the reverse complement.
ACCTTCGAGACCACGGATAATTACTACGGCCCCTTGGTGTTCAGAACCGGAGGCCTTGTCAACAAACAGAGTCCACTCAAGTTCATTCGTTCTGAGGTTAGGTGGACTGTCTTTGGTAACAGGTACCTCGGTAATTAAATCTGCCAATGCATGTGCTTTTATTGCCTTCCTCAGCTCATAGGTGATATCATACTCACCGAGCTCGATGCACCACTTTGGTAGCCTTCCTGAGTGGTCCACCTTCTTCATGATATCTCGAAGAGGCAGGCTACTTCGGACGATAATGGGGTGCCCTTGGAAATAAGGCCGTAGCCTTTTTCTTGCAAGTACCAGGGCATAAATAGACTTTTGTAGCAAGGGGCATTTGACTTTGGCACCATGTAGAGGCTTGCTCACATAATATATTGGCCATTGCTTGGCCCCCTCTTCCTTTACAAGGAAACTAACTGCCTTTTCGGTGACAGCGAGGTAGAGTATGAGGGGTTCTCCTTCCCGTGGTTGCTGAAGTGTCGGCAGACAAGTTAGGTAGACTTTAAGCTCTTCCCAGGCCTGTTGGCAATCTTCGTTCAAAGGGCGCACCTCGGTGCCGAAGTCGCCATCTTTTTTTGTTTCCTTAGTGAGGACTTTGAAGAACAGTCGACAGTGATCCCCATATCTGGAGATGAATCTGCCGAGGGATGTGATTCTCCCTGTGAGTCTTTACACATCCTTAGCCATCATGGGAGTTTATAATCCCAGTAGGGCCATGACCTTTTCCAGATTAGCGTCAATACGTCTCTCCAACAGCATGAATCCAAGGAACTTACCCGCATTCACCCCGAACACGCATTTTTTGGGGGATGAGATGAATTCCGAATGTCCTCAGTTAGTGGAATGTTTCTTCTAAGTCTATGTTATGACTACCAAGTAGTTTGCTCTTAACTATCATATCATCGAGTAAACTTCCATATTTCTCCCGATTTGGGAGTTGAAGACCCTATTCATCAAGCTTTGGTACATGGCCCCTGCATTCTTAAGTCCGAAGGGCATTCTAATATAACCATTGTACCAACTTCGATGATGAAGGTGGTTTTTTCCTCATCTTCGGGGTGCATCTTGATTTGATGATACCCACTGAAGGCGTTGAGGAAAATAAGGAGGCCATACTCGGTGGTTGAATCTACCAACTGGTCTATTGGCGGTAGAGGATATGAATCTTTAGGGCAAGCATCATTCACGTTTCGGAAGTCAATGCACATTCGGAGTTTATCACTCCCTTCTTTCATGGTGATAACCACGTTACTAAGCCATTCGGGGTACTTGACCTCCCTTATTACACCTACTTCCATTAACCGTTGGACTTTGGTTTTGATGAAGTTGTTCTTAAGTGCCAAGAGGCTTTGCTTTTGTTTTTGAACAGGCTTTGCCTCGGGCGCACCTCAAGACTGTGTTGAATTGTGCGAGGGTCTACCCCAGGCATGTCCTTCGGTGAGTAGGCAAATAGATCTTTGTTCTTTAATAGAAAAGCTACAAGTTTTTCCTTGTCTCCTTCGGCCAGTTTTTTCCCCCATCGGGTACTCCGTCCTGGGACAAGCTCCACATCTTCTGTTTCTATTTTCTCCAGGTCTACTGTTTCTTCTCCCTTTGTCTCTTCTTCGAGCAAGGCCTTTGCTCCCAAAATCTGTGCGTGGATCTTTGCTGGGCCCTTTCTTGCTTTTACAAAGACCTTCCTCACTTCTCCTTGGTTAACGAAGATCTCAGCATCTCCCTCCTTCATTGTAAAGGTGATAGTCAAGTACCTTACATCTGGGCGGATGTGGAGATTCCCTTGCGTTTGCTTCCTGAGGATGCCATTGTATGACGAAGGGACATATATGATGATGAACCTTCTCATTGTGGAATCAAAAAGCTCACCCTTGTTTTGTGTCGAAGTCCCTCTTAGCGTTAGAGGTTGGTCAATCCACTCGAGGATAGGGAGTTCAGACGGACCTACCCCGAAGGTAGGCAAGGTGACAGGCTTGAGATCACCTTTTGAGATACCCAGATTTGGGAGCAGATGAGAGAATAAGATGTTGGTATTAGAACCATTGTTGGGGAGTACTCTTTTGACATCCCAACTCCCAATCCTTGCCATGACTAGGAGTGGGTCGTCATGAGGGACTACTACGGTGGACCCATCTTTCTGAACAAGCTTGTATGATGGGTTACCGAATTCCATCACCAAGATCTCCCTAGCTTTCCTCTTTCTTTTTGCCAAAGGTAGTCCAATGGTTATCATCTGGATTACCCCAGCCAGAGGTGGAGGATTCTTCTTGGGACTTCAGTTCTGACGTCGGTCGGAATCGTAATCCTCATCTTCCTTTCTTTCCTCCTCCCTCCTTCCCCTAGGTGAGGGCATTCGTAGGTACCTGCCGAGTTGGCCCTGCTAGATCAAGGACTCGATGTACTTCCTGAGTTGGAAGCAATCCTCAGTGTCATGGCCGTGATCCCGATGGAATTGACAGAATTTCTTCATATTTTTCTTGTTTTCCGAGGTCATGCCCTTCGGTCATTGGATCTGGGTGCCTTGCCTTTCCTTTGCCAGTAGTATGTTCGTACTCATGGTGTTCAAGTGGGTGAAAGTCCGTGGCTTTTTCCCTATCTACCTCTGAGAACTCCCTCCACCTTTGTCTGGATACCGAGGTTGGCTACTTTGTCCTTCGGGGCACATGTGGTCAGACTTTGGCCCTCCCATCCTTAATTCTTCAGCAGCCATGTGCTGTTTGGCCCTTCGGTAAAACTCACCAAGGGCGTCCGGGCGGTCCTTCGAGAACTCAAAAAAGAGTTGTGAGTCTCGCCGAAGTCGCTGTATCATGGTGAGGATGCGTATTTCGGGATGGAAGTCTGGCATGCTCAGGGCCTTTCGGTTAAACCTTTCCACATAGTAGCAGATGGTTTCACCATTCCTTTGTGCTAAGTCGAACATCTGAATGGGCATATTCGCTGTCAGCCTGCTGGCGATGAACTACTGTGTGAATGCCATGGATAGCTCTTGGAAACTCATTATAGTCCTAGGGGCGAGGGAGTTGTACCATGCAATTACCGGGCCAGAGAGGGTGACCTCAAAGCACCTGCGAAGGGTAGCATCATCTGTTACCCACTCCAGGGTAGTCCAATTATGGTGCCAAAACTGTGCATTTAGACTCCCAGGATTGGTAATGTTTTGTAGGCCATCAGAACACTACTCTTAGTGTGCATACCCAAGTGGCCCGCTTGGGCACTATGTAAATACATGCATATTGGTCCAACCATCACACACATATTCACATTTCATGCACACCATGGCAGCAAAGAAGGAAAACACTTGCACAAGTCTTAGTTTTGGCTTCCACACATTAGCCAATCTTCTTGAGTTCTAGTGGCCAGCTACTGTACCTGTAACTTCCACTAATAAAATGTATCATTATAGCCTCATACCCCCCTGTTTTCTATGCTCCATTACCAAGTAGAGACTTAGAGAAAACCAAGGAATTTTTTTTTACATCAATAGCCACCTATGGACCAAGTTATGGATTTTTGAAGTTGGTTACAAAATTCTGACCAAATGAGCAGTAACTCAGCCAAATTTTCAACGTCATATCTTTGGCTACAAGAATCCAAATCCCGAAATTAAAAATTCCAGTTCAACCTATTGATGTTCTCTAGGTGTGGTAAAAATCTCATACCAAGATTCATTCTACACAGGGAGATATTAAACTTTAGGTACATGGTCGAAATTCTGGCAACTTTTGGACCATTTTGCCAATACAATTTTTCCAAATCATGCAAACACTTTATTCACAAGGGGAAAGCCATCCAAGGCTATCCCATACATGTCTAATACACATATTAATTACATTCTCTTGCATCTAGCAGCTTTATGTGGCCAAAACAGAATTTACAAGTAAGCAGCCTATCATTCACACTTACGCAGCCTTGCACCACATCACTTACATAGCCAAAACATTACTCAAGTGTTCACATACTTGTCTCATATTACATACACTAAATGTACATGCATACATGCACTACAATATGGTCTTAACTCAGCTAAATACGCACCCTAGGTTACAGGAGGTCCTGAGACACATTGGACTCCAAAAACAGGATGCTGGACAGCTGCTGCACAACACAGTAAGTACCACCATTAAAAATACCAAATGTGTTCCTAAAATCACCAAACTTTCCAGATCACAACTAGACACATGGAAGTTCATGTACCTGAAATTTCAGATCAAAACACAAACCAAAAAGGTTAGTTTGAATGAGATTTTTCTGCTGGACCTGAAATGACAGAATTGAGGGGAGTAAGTTTCATTGAGAAACTTAGTAAGGGTTACACTTGGTTTCTTAAGGTAATGTGATCCTCATTAAAACCTGCATCCAAAGACACTAAAACAAAAAAACCACAATGCATATATACAAGATATAGCATCCAAATGCAGCAGCCAAACACAAACAACAAACACATGAAATGTGGCAGCAACATATACCATAGGTTAGTCCATAAAACACATAATAAACATAACCAAATCACTATGGAATCCGTCCTCAAGCTAATGATTGGTCTTAGGAGGATTTTGAAAGTATTTAGTACTAACTTTGGGCTCTAGAAACCCTCATTTCACTGCCATCTTTGTGCACTTGACAATAGGTCACAAAACCTTCCATAAGTGCACTCCCCTCAATAAGCTTGCTTCATCAAGCTCATGGCTCTCTTCCAAGCTAGCCATAGCTCCATGGATGTTGGAAAATACAGAAAACAACCCATGAGAGCAAGAGAACACTTACCAAAGTGAGTAGGCCAAATTTGAAGCTTAATCCTTGAAGTATGCAAGAAATAGCTTTAGTTTGCATCCAATTGCTTCCTTTTGCCTTCAATTTCAATCAGTTGCAAGTTTGAAGGTGTGGTGGCTATGGAGGAAGTATGGCTGTGTTCTTGGGCTGGGTGAGGACAAAAATGAGGGAGGGATAAGTGATTTTGCCACTTAAATGGCCCTAAATGAGCTTAAGGGCACCAAAACACGCTTAAACAAGCTTAACCTTGCTTTATGTCATTTTCCTTTTCACTAATTATGGCTTCTTTGTCTTAAACTCATTGGTACACATGTGCCCAACATTTTTGACTAATTATCAAGTCTTGGCTGCCTCCCCATAGTGGGACAACCCCACAATTCCACCCTTAGACTTAAGTCAAAAGCTTGAACAACTTAAGGTTTACACTAGGACATTTAGGTCCTTATTGCCTTTAGTGTTTCCCTTGTTCAAACTTGTCTTCCATGAGCAATTTGGTCCTCCAATAGCACTTTCGTACCATTCATATCCTTCCCATAACTCTCCAAGTCTCTTTCTTAAGAGTTTTGCAATTGAGTACCCGAATTTTCAAAACCTTACAAAAAAGTCCATAGGTTGCTTGACAAACAAGCAATCCTTATGGCTTTTCTTGGGGGCCAAGTTACCAACTTGGAACACTTTTAAGGAGGTGTTGATCATTCCTTTTAACCCCCCATACTTAAACAATATGGTGAGAATTACGCAATATAATGGTTTTTTAGCTATTATGACACACTTGTAATCTCCCATTTTATGAGGTAGTAACATCATCGGCACCGTGTAGCACCATACTACGCCTGTACTTGGTTTGGTAGGCTTGAGGGTCACTACACCTGTTATAGGTTTCCAAGCGTGGCACCCGGAAGTCACTTTGCATAGGTGCCTCAACTATTGCTCGGATAAAAGGTGACTCTTCTCCGGTGAAGGTCTCAGATAACCTTGACCAGACAGGCTTTCGAGCAATCTGCCTCTCCATTTTCTGCAACTTCTCTAGGATCTTTTCCATGAGGATGGTGGTGCTGGGCTCTTCTTGCTACCTGGAGCCCTCCGGTAATGGAGAACGATGCCTTCTTTTCGGGGAGTAACTTTGGCAGTAAGGGGATTGTAATCTTTTTTCCGGCGATGAACTTCATCGGTGGGAAGTCCAAGCCCCCTTGGACCCCGTTTCTTCAATACACCGGCCTCTTGGGGGTACGCCCTCCGTTGAGGACTCGTCACGGAAGTCCCCACTTCCTGAGCTCCAGTGAGTGGGCTTTGGGCTTCTCTCCCGACGGGGAGTTGGTGAGGGGGCCTTTCAGCCCGAATGTGGTTGTGACCATCTTTGGTCCAACTGTTGCATCATTTCAGCTAGAACAGAGCGCAGAAAATCATGTAGGAAGTTCATCGTGATTATTAGAGGACGTTTGTCTTTAGGCAAAGAAGTCCTAGTGGCCGGTTGTTCGGTCGCCGATTAATTCTCCGGCGTGGATAGGGACTTCGAGAGTCTTTTATCCTTAGAATGCCGAGTCTCAACGATGGCTACCTGAGGGTGGGTTCCCACAGACGGTGCTAAATGATGCCCGGAGGCATCTTCGTTGTACGACATGGTAGGCCTAGGAGGGACTTCTAGTAAGGAGATGTTGGTAGAAAAGACTTCCGTCGTGAAATTGCCTGAAACACTAAAAAAAACAAAGGTTAGGAGGTCCCCGGAGTGTGTTCCCAGGGGAGGAGCCTCCGATGCCCAATTCAGAATTTTGTAAGTCAAGAGTAATGAGTAAAGAGTAAAGAGTATGGTTCTCTTGAGAGTTTAGTGTCCTTTGTTCATACCAAGGTTGTTTCCACAAGTATTTATAGGACGATATTGGGAGAAGTCCATTTACACAGCCCACTCGGATCATGACAAATGTTCGGTCGAATGCAATTTGTACCTTCAGAGACGGGGATCTCCAGCTGGCCATAGGCCGTTCTGGCTAGAGGTCATGGCCGTGGGAGGCTTTTGTGTCAGAGGCATGTGCGAGGTCTCTATTTTAGAGGCTCCTTAACCATTTCTGTCGTGTTCACAAGACCCCTTTGGTGAAAGGGACCTTTTCGGGACATAAGAGCTTCTGGCCGAGGTCGCCCTAGTTACTCAGAAGGCCCCACAGCACAGAAGATTCCCTTCAGAGGACGCTTTGCCCTGCCGAGGATGGTGAATCTACTTTTCCCGAAGTTGGTCAGGTCATTTTACCAATGGCGGTAGTGTACCATTTTCCTGAGGACAGTCCCGTTTATTCCCAAGGGTGATGCTCATCACTTCCGAGGGTGATGTTCATCTTTTTCGAGGGTGGAACTTCGTCGGAGCTTGAGAGTTTGAAGTGTGATAGGCCTTTGGCTATCACTCCTCATGAACATTATTTCTCTGTTCGTGAGCCCTAGGCACTTGCTGCTGCTCAACATGCCTTTCCTTTTAGACAGCTTCTCTGTCCTCATAATCTCAAAACAACTCAGTCATAATAGTGTTCATGGTTTGTGCCACTTGGGCCATAGTCTGAGTGAGCCCCTATAGCACCCTAGATATCTCATCCAACCTTGCCACAACTGGGTCACTAAAACCTTTACTAGGTTCTCTAGCCCCTCTCAAAGCTCCTGACTTGGTGTCAGCCATAGCAACCTGTAACCAAAGCTAGACAACATTCCCTAGATGCTGTTCAGTACTAACTTTCCTAGCACATGGACTTTCCAAAACTAGATCTCCGCCTTAGCCTTCAATATCTATGAAATGAGCTCTAAGCTCTGATACCAAAAACCGACACGGCCGTCCTTGGCACCTGCCCAAGAAGCCTATGAGAGCTAGTCTCATGGTAGTTGCAATTGGCTAGCTGTATATGTGTGCAGATTAAAACTTCATGATACTAGTTGATTAACCTAGAATATTTAGGATTCATGTTATTCATGCTTTGACTTGGATTAACAAAACCTATAAAACATTAACTTGGCCAAGAGATTTCCATAGAAAATAAGTTAAAACAGCCAAAGCATACAAAATCAAAATTTATGCGAGTTTACTATGGATTACAACTCGTGAGAACACTCATACATAAAGTGGACTAATGCCCTCACCCAAGAACAACCCTAGAGTCTAGGACTCCTCAAAACATAGACCATGGAGGCAACTAAGAGTACTATATATACAAGCCTCAACTGAGATCTTCTTGAACTAACTCCCACCTTGGATGCAAGTCCCAGTGGCGAGTCTCAAAAGTCCTCGTCCAAGTGCTAATAGGCTCTACATCCAAAGGAAGACTCTAGTTAGTATTGTCACTTGACCAACAAGTTACCTATGTAGACTAGAATCATAGGGATTCTCAACTACAATACCTGTGCAAAAGTTACTACCGCGATAATCCTCAGCGGTTACCCGGCCCAACAACTTCAGAATATGCACAACATAAGTAGGGAGTGAGAACATAAACATTGTTAGCAAGGGTCTTCATTGTACCTGCAAGAAAATTACTAAGGACTCCACATATGATAACATATGTAACTTGTTGTGAGCTCATATAGCTTGAGGGTCCGAAATGTATGCATATATAACTAGGTCCCTTGAGACCTCTCCTCATGCTGGTCCTTGAATTACAAGGCATTGCCTTGTCCTCTAGCAAGCATAGCTTGCCAACCTAATTCCACACCTTTCCCCAAAATACATAAAGACAGGGCATGAGTTCTCAAGGAAACTCAATAAGGATGACACAGTTACAGTAGCCTGCAACTCATATACTTAGCATGGTTACTACCATTCCACACAACACATTGCTATACAAGGAAAAAAATAGAAGACAAGGGAAACCAAGACACATACACATATACGTATAAAAATGATGAGGGGTTAACATAGACATACATTCATAGAAGCACACAATACACAAGCACACAACATTAGCTACACTTAAGTAGCCTACAGGGCCTAGCAAGCACACACATACACAACTTAATAGTCTCAGCCAACTTAACATTACTAGAACTAACATAGACCCTCAAGAATCAATTATCTGAGTAGGCATACTGACACGGCCGTCCTTGGCCCCTACCAAGGAGACCTGTGACAGCTGGTATCACGGTGGATTGCAATTCGCTAGTTGAATATGTGCATGAATTAAAAATCCGTGATGTTAGTTGATTAACCTAGAATATGCAAGATGCATGTTCTTCATGCTTTCACTTGGATTAACAAAAACTACAGAACATTGACTTGGCAAAGAGATTTCCACAGAAAATAAGTTCAAATAGCCAAAGCATACAAAATGAACATTTATGTGAGTTTACTACACATAACAATTGTGTGAGAGCATTCATACATAAAGTAGACAAATGCCCTCACCCAAGAGCAACCCTAGAGTCTAAGACTCCTTAAAACATAGACAATGGAGGCAATTAAGAGTACCATATATACAAGCCTGAACTGAGATCTTCTTGAACTAACTCCCACCTTAGATGCAAGTCTCAGTGGCGTGTCAGAAAAACCCTTGTCCAAGTGCTACTAGGCTCTACAGCCATAGGAAGACTATAGTTAGTACTGTTACTTGACCAACAAGTTACCCAAGAAGACTAGAATCATAAAGATTCTCAAGTGAAATACCTGCAACAAAAGCTCACTACCACAATAACCCTCAACGGTTGCCTGGTCCAACAACTTCAGAATCTACACAACATAACTAGGGAGTGAGAACACAAGCATTCTCAGTAAGGGCCTTCACAGTACCTGCAAGAAAATTAATAAGGACTCCACATATGATAACATATGTAACATGTTGTCAGCTCATACAGCCTGAGGGTCTGATATATGCATATATAACTAGGTCCCTTAAGACCTCTCTTCATCTTAGTCCTTGAACTACAAGGCATAGCCTTGTCCTTTAGCAAGCTAAGCTTTATAGCCTAACTAGTGATAAATCACCAGTTAAATCTCTCTCCCTTTTTATGTTGTATAGGGGAATTATGGTGGGACTATTGTAACTAGGCAATAAAGACCTTGTAAACTAGTGCACTAAGGTTTCACCTCGCAACCTTATGGCTAACAGCATGGCTAGGTCGCCAAGGGTTCTAAACCTTCCACCCTAGTTACTGGTACTTAGTTGTGATCCTTAGTAAACTAGTTTTGTTACCACCACACAAAAATGGGAGAATTATAAGTGTGTCATAATGGCTAAAAACTGTTATATTGTGTAATTCTCACCATAGTGATTGAAGTGTGGGGGCTAAAAGGCATGATCAACACCTCCTCAAAAAGTGTTCCCATTTAGTAACTTGGCCCCAATGAAAAGCCGAAAGGATTGCTTGTTTGTCGAGCAACTTATGGACTTTTTGGTAAGGTTTTCGAAATTTGGGTACTTAATTGCAAAACACTCAAGAAAGAGACTTGGAGAGTTATGGAAAGGATATGAATGGCATGAAAGTGCTATTAGCAGACCAAATTGCACATGGAAGACAAGTTTGGACAAAGGAAACACTAAAGGCATAAAGGACCTAAATGTCTTAGTGTAAACCTTAAGGTGTTCAAGCTTTTCACTTAAGTCTAAGGGTGGAATTGTAGGGTTATCCCATCATCGGGGAGGCAGCCAAGACTTCATAATTAGTCAAAAATGTTGGGCGCATGTGTACCAATGAGTTTAAGAGAAAGAAACCATAATTAGTGAGAAAGAAAATGACATAAAGCAAGGTTAAGCTTGTTAAGTGTGTTTTGTGCCCTTAAGCTCATTTAAGGCTATTTTAAGTGGCCAAATCACTTATCCCTCTCTCATTTTTGTCCTCCTCCTACCCAAGAACACAGCCACACTTCCTCCATAGCCACCATACCTCCAAGATTGAAATTGAAGGCAAAAGAAAGCAAGAAAGGGCAATTGGAAGCTATGTGGTGCTAAGATTCAAGTACACCTAGGATCAAGCTCTAATTTCAACATACCCATCAAGGTAAGGGTTCTCTTGCTATCATGGACTATTTTCTATAATTTTCAAACATCCATGGAGCTATGGCTAAGCTTAGAAGAGAGCCACGAGCTTGATGAACCAAGCTTATTGAGGGGAGTGCACTTATTGAAGGTTTTGTGACCCATTGTCAAGTGCACAAAGATGGCAGTGAAATGAGGGTTTCTAGAGCCCAAAGTTAGTACTAAATACTATTAAAATCCTTCTATGACCAAGCATTAGCTTGAGGAGGGCTGCCATAGTGATTTATTTATGTTTATTGCATGATTTATGGACTAACCTATGGTCATTATTGCTGTTGCATTTCCTGTGTTTGTTGGTTGTTAAATGGCTGCTGCATTTGGTTGCTATATATTATATATATGCATTGTGCTTCTTGTGATTTAGTGTCTTTGGATGCAGGTTTTAATGATGGTTACATTGCCTATTGAATCCAAGTGCTACCTTTACTAAGTTTCTCAATGAAACTTACTCCCCTCAAATCTGTCATTTCAGGTCCAACAGAAAGATCACATTCAAACTGGCCTTTGTGGTTTAAGTTTTGATCACATGAACATCCATGTGTCTAGTTATGATATGGAAATTTTGGTGATTTTAAGAGCACATTTGGTATTTTTGGTCATGGTACTTACTGTGTTGTGCAACAACTGTCCAGCATCCTGTTTTTGGAGTCCATTGTGCCTCAGGACCTTCTGTAACCTAGGGTGCATATTTAGCTAAGTTAAGGCCATATTGTAGTGCATGTATTCCTTTACATGTAGTGTCTATAAGATGAGACAAGTATGTGAACATTTGAGTAATGTTTTGGCTATGTAAGTGATGTGGTGCAAAGCTGCCTAAGTGTGAATGATAGGCTGCTTACTTGTAAATTCTGTTTTGCCTGCATAAAGTTGCTAGATGCAAGAGCATGTAATTCCTATGTGTAATGGACATATATGGCATAGCTTTGGAGGACTTTTCCCTTGTGAATGAAGTGTTTGCACACTTACGAAATTTTGTATTGGCAAAATGGTCATAAAGTGATTAGAATTTTGAATCTACACTTAAAGTTGAATATCTCCCTGTGTAGAAGGAATATATCTATGAAATTTTCACCACACCTAGAAAAAATTTAAAGGTTGAACTGGGATTTGGAATTTCTAAATTTGGAGCCCTGTAGCCAAAGATATGACATTGCAAAGTTGGCTAAGTTACTGTTCATTTGGTCAGAATTTTGTAACCAATTTAAAAAATCCATAACTTGGTCCATGGTGGGCTATTGATGTAAAAAAATATTCCTTGGTTTTCTTTGTGTCTCTACTTGAAAATAGAGTAAATAAAATAGGGGGTACATGGCTAGAATGATACAGTTTATTAGTAGAAGTTATAGGTGCAGTGCCTGGTCACTAAAACGTAACAAGATTGCCTAAAGTGTGGTAGCCAAGATTAAGGCTTGTGCTAGTGTTTTCCTTCTTTGATGCCATGGTGTGCATGAATTGTGAATATGTGTGTGATGGTTGGACCAATATGCATGTGTTTACATAGTGCCCAAGAAAGCCACTTGGGTATGCACGCTAAGGGTAGTGTTCTGTTGGCCTACAGAACATTACCAATCCTAGGAGTTAAAATGCACATTTTTGGCACCATAATTGGTCTACCCCAGAGTGGGTAACAAGTTTTCTAGCTTATGGTAGAAGTAACCATAAAACTTTAAAAAATTCAAGTAAACTCTTAGGTCTTGAAGGACTTTTGAAAGTCTAGGAGTACCCTCGGAACGTTTAGGCCCCAAGGTACCCTAAGACCCCCCCTCAAATCTCCCATTGACATTCCTAGCAAAACTTGGAAACTTTAGCCAACATAATTGTGGCAATGTGTCACCACAATTGGTAACATTCTGCCAACTTTCTAGTCTTGGCGACGTATCGTGGACAGCGGTACAAAACTGGCGATGAGTCGCCGATCTACGAATCTGTAAATTTTCACAAATTTTGCTGCTATGAACATTGGACACTTACCAAACATATCAACCATGCTTGGTTAGCCACCAAATTTCACATACATGTAAAACATGTTGCATAGATCACAACCAACTATCACAAGCCAATCTATGATGCATTATAACATCATTCATATTATCACAAACCTCATAGTCCACCATGTTTCAACCTTGTCCACTAACTAATGCTATTGCTACAATTACTCAAATTCTTTAAGCAACCTCATTCCAATAGCATTAATTGAACTCGAAAATACAACTCCCTTACCTCAATTCCAAGTAACAAGCAAGAATCAATCACTCTTCCAATCCACTAAGCTCACCAAAGCACCACCTAAGTTCCAAGCAAAACATAGGCACCAAACATCAAATTCTTACTTTCTAACCAAAACCCAAGCTTAAAACTAACCAATAAACTTGAACTCAATCAAGAACACATTGGTTAGCTCGTACTAAAAACAAGAGATGGGAGAAAACATGTTTCCAACCTCTAAAACCGTGGTTTTATGCTTGAAATAAGCTCCCAATGGCCTATATACTTATGATGGCTTTTTTTTTCAACAACAAACTTTGATTTCAAACTTAATTGTGTTAGTGTTGTGCCCAAAAGCCAATCATGAGATGATTGTATTTTTTCCACATTGAGTCATGATATTTTATTAAGGCATTTATCCAGCAATTATTTTTTTTGTTCTGTTTCTGCGTAGTCTAGTATTATTGTGGAGCGGGTTGCAATAATACATAATGACTAGCATATGTGGAGACTAATATGAGATATGTAGTCTACATATAGGTACAAGTTGGAGAACTTGTGTACTGGACTGACCCACCATGAGAACACTACATGGATCGTTATATGAGTGTCATAAGTGATTCTCATAATGATCATGGTATATGTAGTCCTTTGACATAAGGTCATCAAGGTTCCCTACATATGAGTCACATACTTTGATACTTTCCTTTGTTGCTCGTAACTGAGTGAACTTGAAAGAGGTCATTGGGTATGTCACATATCATACGGAGGGATTTGTATGATCAAGATGGGATTTGTCCCTCTTATGTAACGGGAGTGATATCTTTGGGCCCCTTGATAGAGTGAGACTTAGAAAATGCATGGCCATACTCGAATGAGTTGACATATGATATCAATGTCATCAGTTTAAGTTGGTCTACTCAGTAATCAAGAAACCAAAGATTAAGTTATATGAGAATGACACATTTCATGTCTCGTGCTTAGTCTTGATATCTTGGACAAAGGGACAATGGCATATATCGGTGATGATCATAAAGGTTTAGTTGAATCATCGACAATCTTGTCACTTGGGTAGCAATGATGTATTGCTAGACACCGCTCATTGCTTATGATCATAAATGTGATTTATGATCATTGCCAACGTGGTAAGAGCCTATTAGGTCGCACACATAGAGCTATTTGGATCATTAGAGTGCATGGGCTAATTATTTGGGTTATGGTTTCACTTTAATTTCATATTAATAATGGGCCCAAGAGTTGAGCCATTATTAAGCCCAAAATTAAAGTCTAATTGGATTAGGGCTTTGAAACCCATTAGGCCTGGAAGTTGAGTCTTACTATAAATACAACTTTTAGTGAGAAATTTGCAGGTCTCCTTGCCCTAGCCTCCCAAAAGGACAGCCGCACTCTTCTCTTGGAATTCCTTGGAGGACGCAAGCTAGCACTGCGAGCACAAGAGAAACGCATTTGCCGGGACGTGGTGGAAGCGTGGTGATCCCGAGAGGCTCGTGTGGATACCATAGAGAGCTTGAACACGTCAACTGTTCAGGTTTTGTGTTTCGGCTCTACAGTTGAGTGAGAGATCTCAACCAAAAATTACGTATGAAAATTTTCGAACACCCTATTTACCCCGTTTCACTTGGATCCTGGAAGGTTTCGGTTAAATTCCACTGCACTATTTGGCTCCCAAACCAAACAGATTGGATGGAAAAATGAGGGTGGAGGGGATGAACTCAGGTTTATGGCAACCACCCCTCCACTTTACCCTTTTATAACACTATTTTTATTCTAAGCCATCAAAGTATTAGACATGATACACTTAAGTTCCCATCTTTTGGTAACCTTAGCTATTCTTCATTAATCCTTGTTTATTTCATCAAGTTTGGGTTAAAGTTAAAATTTAAGTCATAAAACTTCATTTTAACCACTTGCGATTCGGCCCAACTATTCAGGATGCAAAAATTACCATTTTACCCCTGAACCTCATTTAGTGCCTTAATTTCCTCGAAACTTAGTGAACTTTGCTAAACTTTCCTATTCTTGCTATGTAAACTTGAATTAAGGTTTCAAACTTGTTTCCAAGCACTTTACCTTCTTTAGGCATGCTTCCCACTAGGAGAGCCATAACATTCTCCCTTCCTTCTAGAATTTGGTTCTGGAAAAACACTAGGATATCTTTTCAGCGTATCTTGCTCCATTTCCCAGGTAGCTTCCTCCTCACTATGGTTAGACTAAAGGATCATAACCATCAAAATTGAATTAGTTTGAAGTTTCTTGACTTTTCTCTCAAGTATTTGAACGGGTTTCTTTTCATAGGTTAAGTCTTCCTGAATAGGTACCGTTGAAGGACTAACTAGCTGTCCCAGATTTGCTGTGCATTTTCTGAGTAAACTAAGGTGAAACATGTTATGCACTTGGGATAGGTTAGGTGGTAATGCCAACCAATAAGTAACTCTCCTTATTCCCTCCAAAACTTCATAAGGTCCAATATACCTAGGGGCTAACTTATGCCTCTGCCCAAAACGAGTAACTCCTTTCATTGGAGACACTTTAAGAAGTACTTTGTCGCCAACTTCAAAACTTAAATCTCTTTTTCTCAAATTTGCGTACTTAATTTCCCGGTCATTGGCTACCTTAATCCATTTCTGGATTAACTTGATTTTAGCTATGGTATCAACTATGATTTCATGACCAATAACTACTCTGTCTGCAGGATCTGCCCAGCAATGGGGCGTCACACAACACCTTCCCTACAAAGCTTCATATGGTGCCATACCTATAAAAGTTTGATGACTGTTATTATAAGCAAACTCAATGAGTGGTAAATGCTGATTCTAATCATCTCTGAAATCAATAGCACACATACGTAATATATCCTCCCAAGTTTGAATTACTCTCTTAGATTGCCCATCAGTCTGAGGATGGAAAGTGGTACTGCGACTAACCTTGCTCCCTAATGCTTCTTGTAAACCTTGAAGTGTACCTGCTTGTTTCTGATGTTCAGCTTTAACCATTTTGTTACCCACTCTGGCGTAGTCCAGTTATGGTGCCAAAGCTGTGCATTTAGACTCCCAGGATTGGTAGTGTTCTGTAGGCCATCAGAACACTACCCTTAGTGTGCATACCCAAGTGGCCCTCTTGGGCACTACGTAAACACATGCATATTGGTCCAACCATCACACACATATTGACATTTCATGCACACTATGGCAGGAAAGAAGGAAAACACTAGCAAAATTCTTATTTTTGGCTTCCACGCATTAGGCAATCTTGTCAAGTTCTAGTGACCAGCCACTGCACCCGTAACTTGCACTAACAAACTGTATCATTCCAGCCTCATAACCCCTTGTTTTATTTTTTCCATTATCAAGTAGAGACGTAGAGAAAACCAAGGAATTTTTTTTTACATCAATAGCCCACCTATGGACCAAGTTATGGATTTTTTAAGTTGGTTACAAAATTCTGACCAAATGAACAGTAACTCAGCCAATTTTGCAACGTCATATCTTTGGCTACAGGGCTCTAAATCCAGAAATTTCAAATCCCAGTTAACCCTCTAGATGTCCTCTAGGTTTGGTCAAAATTTCATACCAAGATTCATTCTACACAGGGAGATATTAAACTTTAGGTACAGGGTCAAAATTCTGGCAACTTTTGGACCATTTTGCCCATACAATTTTTCCAAACCATGCAAACACTTCATTCACAAGGGGGAAGCCCTCCAAGGCTATCCCATATATGTACATTACACATAAGAATTACATTCCCTTGCTTTTAACAACTTTATGTGGCCAAAACAGAATTTACAAGTAAGCAGCCCATCATTCACACTTAGGCAGCTTTGCACCACATCACTTACATAGCCAAAACATTACTCAAATGTTCACATACTTGTCTCATTTTACATACACTACATGTACATGCATACATGCACTAAAATATGGTCTTAACTCAGCTAAATATGCACCCTAGGTTACAGGAGGTCCTGAGACACAATGGACTCCAAAAACAGGATGCTGGACAGCTGCTGCACAACACAGTAAGCACCATCACTAAAAATACCAAATGTGCTCCTAAAATCACCAAAATTTCCAGATCATAACTAGACATATGGAAGTTCATGTACCTGAAATTTCACAGAGAAATTCAAACAAAAACTATTAATTTGAATGTTCTCTTTCAGGTGCTCCTGAAATGGACAGAAAGGGGGTAAGTTTCTTGAATGAAACTTAGTAAGGGCTTATCAATAAAATCTTCAAACTCCAGCCATATACCTGAAATCCAAAGACACTAAAACACAAAAATACAATACAAACACACAAATATACACATCCAAATGCACAAACAAACACAGCAACAAACATATGAAATGCTGGCAGCAATAACACATTAAGGTTAGTCCATAATCATTCAATTAAACATTAAGAACTCACTATGGCAGCCCTCCTCAAGCTATTGCTTGGTCTTAAGAGGTCATTAGGTCTTAGTTAGTACTAACTTGGGCTCTAGAAACCCTGAATTTCACTGCCATAACAGAGCACCAAAGCTGTAGGGTTGAAACCCTTGGTGCAATTTCCCCCTTAACCTAAACTTGGTTCATCAAGCTCTTGGCTCTCTTCCAAGCTTAGGGTCTTAGGTTCATGGATGTTTGGGCATCTGTATTGAACAATAAACAGCCATGAAACCCAGATAAAACCCTTACCTTTTGCTGGAAATTTGATGAACCTTAATAGAACCGAAAATAGGTTTTCTTGCACTCTTTGATGTCTTCTTTGCTTTCTCTTGCTTTCTCTTGATTTCTTAAGGTATGGTGGCTATGGAGGATGGTGGAAAAGGTTAAGGAAGAGTTCTTAGCTTCTGGAAACCGAAATTTAGGGAAAATTCCAATGAAATGAAGATTTTTCTTCATTTATACATCATTTTGACCTTGGTGGCATATATGCAAATTTTTTGAAACTTTGGCCAACACTTGGACAGATTATTTCCAGCCATTTTGGCTGGGAAAATGACATATTTTGACCTCTTTTAACCTTGGTCAATAGTCATTTTCACCTTAGAAAAATCTAGGACACTTAAGCACCTTAGTTGTCATTATGCCATAAATGGCAAACTTTGCCTCTTTGAGCACTTTGGTCCCCAACAATATATTTAATTCCTTCCATGTTCTTTCTTCATAATTCCATCCATATCCTTTCTTCATAATTCCATCCATGTCCTTTCCATAGCCATATTTAAAAATTTGTGCAATTGAGTACCCAGTCTTTGTAACCTTACAATTTAGTCCATAGGTTACTTGACAAACAAGCAATCCCTAAGGTTTTTCTTGGGGACCAAGTTACCAACTTGGAACACTTTTAAGGAGGTGTTGATCATGCCTTTTACCCCCCACACTTCAATCACTATGGTGAGAATTACACAGTATAATGGTTTTTAGCCATTATGACACACTTGTAATTCTCCCATTTTGTGAGGTGGTAACACATTTGACATGTCAAACATTTTGCCACATGTCCTCCTACATCCCTTTTAAGTCATGGCCAGCAAAAATGCATCTTCAGATCATGATACATCTTACTAAGTCCAGGGTGAACGGTCAAAATACTACTATGTGCTTCCTGTAGGACTTGTTGTCTAAGTCCTTCCACATTCGGCACATAAAGATAATCTCCACAGTGTAGTATTCCATCCTTGTATTAGAATTCCTTTTTCACAATACCAAGCTTTGCTTTTCCTAAAATTTTCTTCAACAATGGATCTTCCATTTGAGTGTCCTTAACTTTAACTAACCAAGCTGATTGTATTTCCAAAACGTAGACTAAGGATTTCTCTTGGGTTTGCCAAAATTCATGTAAAGCGAAGAAACAATCCCCCAATGCTCCTTCGGAGGAATTCATAGCCTGATTCTTAGATAGGATCACTCTTGTGTTGTTACCACCCCACAAAAATGGGAGAATTACAAGTATGTCATAATTGCTAAAAACCATTATATTGTGTATTTCTAACCATAGTGATTGAAATGTGGTGGCTAAAAGGCATGATCAATACCTCCTTAAAAGTGTTCCAAGTTGGTAACTTGGTCCTCAAGAAAAGCCTTAATGATTGCTTGTTTGTTAAGCAACCCATGGACTTTTTTGTAAGATTTTGAAAATTTGGGTACTTAATTGCAAAACTTTCACAAAAAAGATTTGGAGAGTTATGGGAAGGATATGAATAGTATGAAAGTGCTATTGGAGGACCAAATTGCTAATAGAAGACAAGTTTGGACAAAGGAAAACACAAAAAGGCTTTAAGGACTTAAATGTCCTATTGTGTGCCTTTGGTTGTCCATGCTTATGGCTTAAGTCAAATGGAAGTTTTGTGGCGTATCCCACATAAGGAGGGATGCTATGGCATGGGATAAGGAGGTCAAATGTGGGCCAAGAGATTAAGGTAAAGAAACCATGGTCTTGTAGCAAGGAAAATGACATAAAGCTTGGTTAAGCTTGTTAAGTGTGTTTAGTGCACTTAAGACCATATAAGTGTCCATTCTTTGTCCTTATCTACCAAATTTTGGCCTCCACCAAAAAAAAAAGAAGCCAACCCTCTCCTCCACACTTCCTCCATAGCCACCATACCTTCAAACTCAAAACTACTTGCAATTGAAGTCAAGGAAGCACAATTGGAAGCTACTGCTTGAGTGC
This sequence comes from Aquilaria sinensis, assembly GCA_005392925.1. Taxonomy (NCBI): domain Eukaryota; kingdom Viridiplantae; phylum Streptophyta; class Magnoliopsida; order Malvales; family Thymelaeaceae; genus Aquilaria; species Aquilaria sinensis. The sequence continues at coordinate 35,876 of SMDT01002786.1, read as the reverse complement.
ACCTAGGATCAAGCTCCAATTTCAGCATACCCATCAAGGTAATGGTTCTATTACTCTCATGGGTTGTTTTTTATCTTTTCAAGCAACTATGGAGCTAGGGCTAAGCTTGGAACCAAGCTTAGTGATGGGAGTGCACTTATTGAAGGTTTTGTGACCTAGTGTGAAGTGCACAGTGATGGCAGCGAATTTCTGGGTTTCTAGAGCCCTAAAGTTAGTACTGACTAGTGTTAAAATCCTTGTAGGACTAGGCATTAACTTCAGGAATGCTGCCATAGTGATTTGGTTATGTTTATTATATGTTTTATGGACTAACCTATGGTATATGTTGTCGCTGCGTTTCATGTGTTTGTTGGTTGTGAATGGCTGCTGCATTTGGTTGCTCTATCTTGTATATATGCATTGTATTTTTTGAGTTCTAGTGTCTTTGGATGTAGGTTTTAATGATGGTCACATTGCCTTTTGAATTCAAATGTTACCCTTACTAAGTTTCTCAATGAAACTTACTACCCTCAATTTTGTCATTTCAAGTCTAGGAGAAAGATCACATTCAAACTGACCCTTGTGGTATGAGTTTTGATCTAAAATTTTTGGTACATGAACTTCCGTGTGTCTAGTTATGATCTAGATGGTTTGGTGATTTTAGGAGCACATTTGGTATTTTTGGTGGTGTTACTTATTGTGTTGTGCAGCAGTAGTCTAGCATCCTGTTTTCTGGAGTCCATTGTGTCTCATGCACTCCAGTAACCTAGTGTGCGTATTTAGCTTAGTTAAGACCATATTATAGTGCATGTATGCATGTACATGTACTGTATGTAAATGATGGGCTATGTAAATGATGGACAAGTATGTGAACAACTAAGTACTATTTTGGCTGTGTAAGTGATGTGGTGCAAAGCTGCCTAAGTGTGAATGATGGGCTGCTTACTTCTAAATTCTGTTTTGACCACATAAAGTTGTTAAAAGTGAGGGAATGTAATTCCTATTTGTAATGGACATATATAGGAGTGCTTTGGAGGGTTTTCCTCTTGTGAATGAAGTGTTTGCACACTTATGCAATTTTGTATGTGCAAAATGGTCATAAAATGACCAAAATTTTGACTTTGGACTTAAAGTTCTATATCTCTCTGTGCAGAAGGAATCTTGGAATGAAATTTTGAGCACACCTGAATAACATCTATAGGTTAAACTGGGATTTGAAATTTCTAGATTTGGAGCCTTGAAGCCAAAGTATAGCATTGGAAAGTTGGCTAAGTTATTGTTTATTTGGTCAGAATTTTGTAACCAGCTTAAAAAATCCGTAACTTTAGTCCATAGGTGGGCTATTGATGTAAAACAAAATTCCTTGGTTTTCTATAAGTCTCTACTTGGTAATGGAGTAAATAAAATAGGGGTATGTGTCTAGAATGATACAGTTTATTATTGGAAGTTACAGGCATAGTGGCTGATCATTAGAACTTAACAAGATTGCCTAATGTGTGGTAGCCAAGATTAAGATTTGTGCTAGTGTTTTCCTTCCTTGCTGCCATGGTGTGCAGGAAATGTGAATATGTGTGTGAGGGTTGGACCAACATGCATGTGTTTACATAGTGCCCTAGAGGGCTGCTTGGGTATGCACACTAAGGGAAGTGCTTTGTTGGCCTACAAAACATTACCAATCCTGGGAGTCGAAATGCACAATTTTGGCACCATAATTTGACTGCCCCAGAGTGGGTAACATGTGTACTCCTGGCTCAATGCATCTGCTACCACATTTCCTTTGCCAGCACAGTACTCAATTGAACAATCATAATCTTTTATGTATTCAATCCATCAGCGTTGCCCCATGTTCAAATCTTTCTGTCTCAACAGATACTTCAAACTCTTATGATCGGTGAAGATCCAGAATGACCTCCCCATCAAGTAATGCCTCCATAGCTTAAGTGAAAAAATTACTGCCACTAGCTCAAGATCGTGAATAGGGTAGTTCAAGTCATTAAGTCTCAACTGTTTTGAACCATAGGCTATTACCTGACTGTCCTTCATCAACACACACCATAGACTAGAACCCGATGCATCAGTGTATATTGTAAAAGCTCTGTTCGTATATGGCAAAATGAGTATAGGTGCACTAGTCAATCTTTTCTTTAATTCCATATAAGCTTCTTCACACTTCAGTTTCCATTCAAACTTCTGAGTTTTCTTGGTCAGGGCCGTTAATGATGTAGTTCTCACAAAGAATTTGTCTATGAATCGCTTGTAGTAGCCTACCTAGCCCAAGAAACTCATGACTTCTGCAATTGTAGTTGGTCTCTTCCACTCAACTACTGCCTGAACTTTTTCAGGATCAACTGACATACCTTTAGCACTGATGAAGTGCCCCAAAATTGAATCCTTTCGGACCAAAACTCACACTTAGACAACTTTGCATAGTATTGGTTATCCTTCAGCACTTGCAAAACTGACATAAGATGCTTCTCATGTTCTGAGGTAGTTTGTAAGTATAGGAAATTGTCGTCGATAAAAACTTCAACAAACTGATCCATAAATGGTTTAAAGATTCGATTCATAGCTTCCATGAATACTGCTGGAGCATTAGTCACACCAAATGGCATAACTATATACTTATAATGTCCATACCTTGTCCTAGAGGCAATTGTCGAGATATCTTCCTCATTAACTCTGATCTGAAAGTATCCAGACTCGAGGTCAATCCTAGAAAATACCTTTGCTCCTCTGAGTCTATCAAATAAATCATCAATTCTAGAAAGCAGATACTTATTGTTGGCTGTTGCTGCATTCAACTTTCTATAGTCAATGCACAGCCTTAAAGTTCCATCCTTCTTCTTCATAAATAACACTGGGCTCCCCACAATGATGCACTAGGCCTTATAATGCCTTTCTTTAGTAGTTCCTCCAACTGCTTCTTTAACTCATTCATCTCAGGAGCTGACATCCTGTAAGGTGGTATTGAAATAGGTTCAACCCCAGGCTGAAGATGGATTGCAAACTCAGTATCCCTCTTGGATGGTAACCCAAACAATTCTACTGGAAACACTTCAGGAAACTGATTGGCTATAGGAATCATTTCAAGTTCCTCCTCTGCAGCCACCCCATTCAATGAATAATACTCTTCTTCACTGACTATGGGGATGGTATCCATTATTCTAAGATGTAAACTTTTAGCACTAGATGCTAATCCTCCTGTGCAAGTTACTCTAGCTCCCTGAGCATCAGTAATATCAATAGAGTGAGTCGCACAGCCAATTTGTGCCTTATGCTTACTTAGCCAATCCATTCCCAACACTAGGTCAGAAGACCTCAATTCTATCACCCATAACTCACAACAAAAATCATGGTTGCCATAACTGGGTCACTAAAACCCTCACCAGGTTCTCTAGCCCCTTTCGAAGCTCCTGACCTAGTGTCAACCATTGCAACCTGCAACCAAATCCAAAAAACATTCCCCAAAAGTTGGTCAGTACTAACTTTCCTAGCACCTAGACTTTCCAAAACTAGATCTCAGCCTTAGCCTCCAATAGCTATGGAATGAGCACTTGGCTCTAATACCAAAAGCTGACACGGCTGTCCTTAGTGCCAACCTAGGAGACCTATGAGAACTAGTCTCATGGTGGATTGCAATTGGCTAGTTGAATATGTGTGTGAATTAAAATTCCATGACGCTAGTTGATTAACCTAGAATATGCAAGATGCATGCTTTTCATGCTTTGACTTAGATTAACAAAAACCATAAAACATTGACTTGGCCAAGAGATTTCCATAGAAAATAAGTTCAAATAGCCAAAGCATACAAAATCAACATTTATGTGAGTTTACTACACATAACAACTGTGTGGGAGCATTCATACATAAAGTAGACTAATGCCCTCACCCAAGAGCAACCCTAGAGTCTAGGACTCCTCAAAACATAGACAATGGAGGCAACTAAGAGTACTATATATACAAGCCTCAACTGAGATCTTCTTGAACTAACTCCCACCTTGGATGCAAGTCCCAGTGGTGAGTCACAAAAATCCTTGTCCAAGTGCTACTAGGCTCTGCAGCCAAAGGAAGACTCTAGTTAGTATTGTTACTTGACCAACAAGTTACCCAAGTAAACTAGAATCATAAAGATTCTCAAGGGAAATACCTGCAAAAAAAGCTAACTACCGTAATAACCCTCAATGGTTACCCGTCCAACAGCTTTAGAATCTGCACAACATAACTAGGGAGTGAGAACATAAACATTCTCAGTAAGGGTCTTCACTGTACCTGCAAGAAAATTACTAAGGACTCCACATATGATAACATATGTAACCTGCTGTGAGCTCATACAGCCTGAGGGTCTGATATATGCACATATAACTAGGTCCATTGAGACCTCTCCTCATCCCAGTCCTTAAACTACAAGGCATAGCCTTGTCCTCTAGCAAGCTGAGCTTGCCAGCCTAACTAGTGATAAATCACCAGTTGAACCTCTCCCTTTTTATGTTGTACAGGGGAATTATGGTGGGACTATTGTAACTAGGCCATAAAGACCTTGTAAACTAGGTGCACTAAGGTTTCACCTTGCAACCTCATGGCTAATGTTAGGGCTAGGTTGCCAAGGGTTCTAAACCTTCCACCTTAGCTAGTGGTACTTAGTAGTGATCCATAGTAAACTAGTTTTCTTACTTATGGTAGAAGTAACCATAAAACTTTACAAAACTCAAGAAAACTCCTAGGTCTCGAAGGACTTTCAAAAGTCTTGGAGTACCTCCGGAACACTTAGGCCCCAAGGTAACATAAGAACCCCCTTAGGTCTCCCATTGACCTACCTAGCAAAACTTGGAAAATTCAGCCAATATACTTGCGGCGATGCATCGCCACAGTTGGTAACATTATGCCAATTTGGTAGTATTGGCGACGTGTCATGGACAGTGGTACAAAATTGGTGACGTGTTGCCAATCTGCGAATCTGCAGAATTTTCACAGATTTTGTTGCTATGAACTTTGGACACTTACCAAACATATCAAACATGCTTGGTTAGCCTCCAAACTTCACATACATGTAAAACATGTTGCGTAGATCACAACCAACTATCACAAGCCAATCTATGATGCATTATAACATCATTCCAATTATCACAAACCTCATAGTCCACCATGATTCAACCTTGTCCACTAACTAATGCTATTGCTAGAATTACTCAAATTCTTCAAACAACCTCATTCCAATAGCATTAATTGAACTCGAAAATACAAGCCCTTTACCTCAAGTTTAAGTAAGAAGCAAGAATCGAGCACTCTTCCAATCCACTAAGCTCACCAAAGCACCACCTATGTTCCAAGAAAAACATAGGCACCAAACATGAAATTCTTACTTTCTAACCAAAACCCAAGCTCCTAACTAACCAATAAACCTGAAATCAATCAAGAACACAATGGTTACCTTATACCAAAAATAGGGGATGGGAGAAAACATGCTTCCAAGCTCCAAAACCATGGTTTTATGCTTGAAATGAGCTCCTAATGGCCTATATACTTAGGATGGCTTCTCCTTTCACCAAGAAACTTTGATTTCAAGCTTAATTGGATGGAAAAATGAGGGTGGAGAGGATGAACTCGGGTTTATGGCAGCCACCCCTCCACTTTACCCTCTTATAACACTATTTTTAATCTAAGCCATCAAAGTATTAGACATGATACACTTAAGTCCCCATCTTTTGGTAACCTTAGCTATTCTTGATTAATCCTTGTTTATTTCATCAAGTTTGGGTTAAAGTTAAAAGTTAAGTCATAAAACTTCATTTTAACCACTCGGGATCTGGCCTGACTATTCAGGATGCAAAAATTACCATTTTGCCCCTAAACCTCATTTAGCGCCTTAACCTCCTTGGAACTTAGTGAACTTTGCTAAACTTTCCTATTCTTGCTATGTAAACTTGAATTAAGGTTTTAAACTTGATTTAGAGCACTTTACCTCCTTCAGGCGTGCTTCCCACTAGGAGAGCCATAACATTCTCCCATCATTCTGGAATTTGGTCCCCCAAATTTCGCTGCAATTCTGGAAAAACACTAGGATATCTTTTCAGCATATCCTGCTCCATTTCCCAGGTAGCTTCCTCCTCACTATGGTTAGACCAAAGGATCTTAACCATCAGAATCCACTTAGTTCGAAGTTTCTTGACTTGTCTATCAAGTATTTGAACAGGTTTCTCTTCGTAGGTTAAGTCTTCCTGAATGGGTACCATTGAAGGACTAACTACTTTTTCCAGATCTGCTGTTCATTTTCTGAGTAAACTAATGTGAAACACGTTATGCACTTGGGATAGGTTAGGTGGTAACGCAAACCGATAAGCAACTCTCCCTATTCGCTCCAAAACTTCATAGGGTCTAATGTACCTAGGGGCTAACTTACCCCTCTACCCAAAATGGGTAACTCCTTTCATTGGAGGCACTTTAAGAAGTACTTTGTCCCCAACTTCAAAACTTAAATCTCTTCTTCTCAAATTTGCATATTTAATTTGCTAGTCATTGGTTGCCTTAATCCGTTTCTGGATTAACTTGATCTTAGCTGTGGTATCAGCTATGATGTGAGGACCAATAACTACTCTATCTGCAGGGTTTGCCCAATAATGGGGCATCATACAATGCCTTCCATATAAAGCTTCATATTATGCCATACCTATAATAGTTTGATGACTGTTATTATAAGCAAACTCAATGAGTGGTAAATGATATCCTAATCACCTTTGAAATCAATAGCACACATACGTAACATATCCTCCAAAGTTTGAATTACTCTCTCAGATTGCCCATCAGTCTGAAGATGGAAAATGGTACTAAGACTAACTTTGCTCCCTAATGCCTATTGGAAATCATTCCAAAATCATGACACAAACCGAGGATCTCTATTAGATATAATTTGATCCGGTATACCATGGAGTCCCACAATTTCATTGAGATACAACTGAGCTAACTTCTCCAATGTATAAGTAATCTTGGTAGGTATAAAGTGTGTCGACTTCGTCAGTCGATCAACCACTACCCATATAGCATCATGTTGACTCCGAGTGTTTGGTAATCCTACTAGGAAATCCATAGTAATGGACCCCCATTTCCTCACTGGAAGAGGTAAAATTTGAAGTGTACCTATTGGTTTCTGATGTTTAGCTTTAACCATTTGGCATGTCAAACACTTTGCCACATGTCCTCCTACATCCCTTTTCATTCCTGGCCACCAAAAATGAATCTTCAGATCATGATACATCTTACTAACACCAAGGTGAACATTCAAGGTACTACTATGTGCTTCCTGTAGGACCTGCTGCCTAAGTCCTTCCACATTCGGCACATAGAGATGATCTCTATAGTGTAGTATTCCATCCTTGTATTAGAATTCCTTTTTCATAGTACAAAGCTTCGCTTCTCCTGAAATTTTCTTCAACAATGGATCTTCCATTTGAGCATCCTTAACTTTGACTAACCAAGCTGATTGTATTTCTAAAACATAGACTAGGGATTTCTCTTGGGCTTGCCAAAACTCCTGCAAAGCTGCAAAACAATCCCCCAACGCTCCTTCAGAGGAATTCATAGCCTGATTCTTAAATAGGATCACTCCTGTGTACTTCCAGCTCAATGCATCTGCTACCACATTTCCTTTGCCAGCACAGTACTCAATTGAACAATCATAATCTTTTATGTATTGAATCCATCGATGTTGCCTCATGTTCAGATCTTTCTGTGTAAACAGATACTTCAAACTCTTATGATTGGTGAAGATCTTGAACGACCTCCCCATCAAGTAATGCCTCCACAACTTAAGTGAAAAAATTACTACCGCTAGCTAAAGATCGTGAACAGGGTAGTTCAACTCATTAGATCTCAATTGTCTTGAACCATAGGTTATTACCTGATTGTCCTGCATCAACACACACCCTAGACCAGAACCCGATGCATCAGTGTATATTGTAAAAGCTTTGTTCGGATTTGGTAGAATGAGTATAGGTGCACTAGTCAATCTTTTCTTCAATTCCATGTAAGCTTCCTCACACTTTGGTGTCCATTCAAACTTCTGAGTTTTCTTGGTTAGGGCCGTTAATGGTGTAGCTATCACAGAGAATTTCTCTATGAATCACCTGTAGTAGCCTGCCAAGCCTAAGAAACTCCTCACTTCTGTAACTCTTCCACTCAACTACTGCCTGAACTTTTTCAGGATCAACTGACAAACCCTGAGCATTGATGATGTGCCCCAAAACTTGAATCCTTTCTAACCAAAACTCACACTTAGACAACTTTGCATAGTACTGATTATCCTTCAGCATTTGCAAAACTGACATAAGATGGTTCTCATGTTTTGAGGTAGTTTGTGAGTACCCCAAAATGTCATCGAGGAAAACTTCAACAAACTGTCTAGAAAGGGTTTAAAGATTCGATTCATAGCTTCCATGAATACTGCTAGAGCATTAGTCACACCGAATGGCATAACTGTATACTCATAGTGTCCATACCTTGTCTTAAAGGCAGTTTTTGGGATATCTTTCTCCTTAACTCTGATTTGAAAGTATCCAAACCGAAGGTCAATCCTAGAAAATACCTTTGCTCCTCTGAGTCTATCAAACAAGTCATCAATTCTAGGAGGCGGATACTTATTCTTAACTGTTGCTGCATTCAACTTTCTATAGTTGATGCACAGCCTTAAAGTTCCATCCTTCTTCTTCACAAATAACTCTAATGCTCCCCATGGTGATACATTAAGCCTTATAAAGCCTTTCTCTAGTAGTTCCTCCAACTGCTTCTTTAACTCATCCATCTCAACAGCTGACATCCTGTAAGATGGTATTGAAATAGGTTCAACCCCAGGCTGAAGATGGATTGCAAATTCAGTATCCCTCTTGGGTGGTAACCCAGGCAATTTTACTGGAAACACTTCAGGAAACTGATTGGCTATAGGAATATTTTCAAGTTTCTCCACTGTAGCCACCATGAATAATACTCTTCTTCACTAACTATGGGGATGGTATCCATAAGTCTAAGATGTAAACTTTTAGCACTAGATGCTAATCCTCCTATGAAAGTCACTCTAGCTCCCTGAGCATTAGTAATGTTGACTGAGTGATTCGTACAGTCAATTTGTGCCTTATGCTTACTTAGCCAATCCATTCCCAACACTAGGTCGTAAGATCTAAATTTTATCACCCATAACTCACAACAGAAATCATGGTCGCCTAACTGCAAGGGATTCCTAGTAACCACTTCATTGGTCATAATAAAACTCCTCCCTACAGTCCTGATGAGTCTTAACTCACCGGAGATTTCTTGTTGCAATTTAAACTTATCTACCAAGGCAGATGATATCATTAAAAGAGTAGCTCCTGTATCAAAAAGCACTCTACCACAATCGTTCTGAAAAGTAAAATTACCTTGAATGGTGGCTGGTTTTTTGGTCACCTGACTCACCAAGGTGAAAACCCTCGGGTCAACTGTTGTTGTGGCTACACCAGGTCGATTTCCTATGGCAAGGGGTGCAGGGGGTAGGTTCCTAAGTGGGCCTGGCAAAGGTCAAGCCCGTGGGCATTCCATCACCCAATTTATTTTCTGACCACAAATATTGCAATTATCAATCCCCACTATAGATGCCCCTCATGGCATGGAATCGTCTACACTTAGGTCATAAACCCATTTTGTTTCTCTTGAAAGGACCTTGGCTTTAAACCATGGGTCGCTTTCCAGCACTTTTTCCTTAGTTGGCTGGTCCAACCTCCACCTTTTTGCTAGATGTCCTCTTATCCTCAAATTCTCTTATTAAGGCTAATGCCTTCTGAACCACTTGGCAATAATTCCTAATATCCACTATCACCATATACCTTTGAAGCACAGGTTTTAGACCTTGAAAGAATTTCTTGGCCTTCAACTCATCATTACCAATCATGTAAGGAGCTTACCGAATAAGTGAATTATAACGTTGCTCATACTCTTGCACAGACATCTCTCCTTGCACTAGATTCTCAAACTGAATCCTCCTTTGATCCTATGCAGCTTCACCAATATATTCTTGTTAGCATTGCTTCTCAAAGTCTGACCATTTGAGCACCTTTTTCTTGTGCTCTGGTCCAGTACCATTGCTTTCTCTGAGCATTTCCATCACATCATCCCACCATAAGCTAGCCTTCCCTTTAAAAAATAAAGGTACTAAGGCCATCCTTTGTTTAGACTCATAACCTCTACAAGTGAAAAGTCGATTCATCCTGGATAACCAATCTTCTACTCGATCGGGATCACCTATCCCATCAAAACTCGGTGGATCTATAGTCTTAAACTTTTCTAACAACCTCATTTGATGTGGGGTGTCTCCCCTCCTTGGAGCCTCCATAACCTCTAGCTCTTCTTCCTCCTCATGAACATTATTTCTCCGTTCATGAGCCCTAGGCATTCGCTGCTACTCAGCATGCCTTTCCTGATCCTTGTGTGGATCATTTTCCTCTTGGACAACTTCTCTATCCTTATGATCTTGGAATAACTCAGTAATGATGGTAGTCATATCCTGTGCCACTTAAGCACCCTGGATATTTCATCCAGCCTTGCCACAATTGGGTCACTAGAACCCTCACCAGCTTCTCTAGCCCCTCTCGAAGCTCCTGACCTAGTGTCAACCATAGCAACTTGCAACCAAAGCCAGACAACATTCCTCAGATGTTGGTTAGTAGTAACTTTCCTAGCACCTAGACTTTCCAAAACTAGATCTTAGCCTTAGCCTCCAATAGCTATGAAATGAGCTCTAGGCTCTGATACCAAAAATTGACACAACCATCCTTGGCCCCTGCCTAGGAGACTTGTGAGAGTTGGTCTCACGGTGGATTGCAATTGGCTAGTTGAATATGTGGGTGAATTAAAACTCTGTGATGCTAGTTGATTAACCTAGATTATGCAAGATGCATGCTCTTCATGCTTTGACTTGGATTAACAAAAACCATAAAACATTGACTTGGCCAAGAGATTTCCATAGAAAACAAGTTCAAATAGCGAAAGCATACAAAATCAACATTTATGTGAGTTTATTACACATAACAACTATGTGGGAGCATTCATACATAAAGTAGACTAATGCCCTGACCTAAGAGCAACCTTAGAGTCTAGGACTCCTCAAAACATAGACAATAGAGGCAATTAAGAGTAATATATATATACAAGTCTTAACTGAGATCTTCTTGAACTAACTCCCACTTTGGATGCAAGTCCCAGTGGCAAGTCACAAAAGCCCTTTGTCCAAGTGCTACTAGGCCCTACACCCAAAGAAAGACTCTAGTTAGTACTGTTACTTGACCAACAAGTTACCCAAGTAGACTAGAATCATAAAGATTCTTAAGGGAAATACCTATAGCAAAAGCTAACTACCGCAATAACCCTCAACGGTTACCCGGTCCAACAACTTCAGAATATGCACAACATAACTAGGGAGTGAGAACATAAATATTCTCAGTAAGGGTCTTCATGGTACCTGTAATAAAATTACTAAAGACTCCACATATGATAACATATGTAACTTGTTGTGAGCTCATACAGCCTGAGGGTCTGATATATGCACATATAACTAGGTCCCTTCAGACCTCTCCTCATCCTAGTCCTTGAACTACAAGGCATAGCCTTGTCCTCTAGCAAGCTGAGCTTGCTAACCTAACTAGTGATAAATCACCAGTTGAACCTTTCCTTTTTTATGTTGTATAGGGGAATTATGGTGGGACTATTGTAACTAGACCATAAAGACCTTGTAAACTAGGTGCACTAAGGTTTCACATTGTAACCTCGTGGCTAATGGCACGGCTAGGTCGCCAAGGGTTCTAAACCTTCCACCCTAGCTAGTAGAACTTAGTTGTGATCCTTCGTAAACTAGTTTTCATGCTTTTGGTAAAAGTAACCATAAAACTTTACAAAACTCAAGAAAACTCCTAGGTGTCAAAGGACTTTTGAAAGTCTCAGAGTACCCCTGGAACACTTAGGCCCCAAGGTACGCTAAGAACCCCTATAGGTCTCCCCTTGACCTTCCTAGCAAAACTTGGAAAATTCAGCAAAAATACTTATGGTGATGCCCACAGTTGGTAATGTTCTACTAACTCTCTAGTATTGGTGATGCATCATGGAAAATGGTAGAAAACTGGTGACGTGTCGCCAATTTGTGAATCTGCATAATTTTCACAGATTTTGCTGCTATGAACTTTGGACACTTACCAAACATATCAACCATGCTTGGTTAGCCTCCAAACTTCACATACATGTAAAACATGTTGTATAGATCACAACCAACTATCACATGCCAATCTGTGATGCATTATAACATCATTCCAATCATCACAAACCTCATAGTCCACCATGATTCAACCTTGTGCCCTAATTAATGCTATTGCTAGAATTACTCAAATTCTTCCAACAACCTCATTCTAATAGCATTAATTGAACTTGAAAATACAACTCCCTTACCTCAACTCCAAGTAACAAGCAAGAATCAAGCACTCTTCCAATCCTCTAAACTCACCAAAGCACCACCTAAGTTCCAAGCAAAACATAGGCACCAAACATCAAATTCATACTTTCTAACCAAAACCCAAGCTCTTAACTAACCAGTAAACCTAAAATCAATCAAGAACACATTAGTTACCTCGTGCTAAAAATAGGGGATGGGAGAAAACATGCTTTGAAGCTCTAAAACCATGGCTTTATGCTTGAAATGAGCTCCCAATGGCCTATATACTTATGATGGTTTCTCTTTTCACCAAGAAACTTTGATTTCAAACTTAATTGGATGGAAAAATGATGGTGGAGAGGATGAACTCGGGTTTATGGTAGCCATCCCTCCACTTTACCCTCTTATAACACTATTTTTGATCTAAGCGTCAAAGTATTAGACATGATACACTTAAGTCCCCATCTTTTGGTAACCTTAACTATTCTTGACTAATCCTTGTTTATTTCATCAAGTTTGGGTTAAGGTTAAAACTAAAGTCATAAAATTTCATTTTAACCACTATGGATCTGGCCTGACTATTTAGGATGCAAAAAATACCATTTTGCCCATGAACCTCATTTAGCGCCTTCACCTCCTTGGAACTTAGTGAACTTTGCTAAACTTTCCTATTCTTGCTATGTAAACTTGAGCTGTAACAATGGAAACTAGGAGCAAGGTTTGGACTAGAGTTGCAAAAAATGAGTTTTTTAAGATTTTATCCTAGTTGAATCATGATTCTAGAATTGAATGCTTTTTGTGGGGTTCAACGACTTGAATATATATAAATATGCTTTGAAATCTTGAAATTAGGGAGCTAGAGGTTTCACTCTCTACCACTAAAACCCCTAACTTTATGCATTTAATGCTTAAGTTCTTGTCTCCATCAAGCTATAGCCCACTAATGCTCTAGCTTCCTACTCCCATTATCCATGTTTCCCCCTTGTTGGAACATTTATCTAAGGCATTGTCAAGCGTTAGTGACACATGGAGAGACCTAGTCAGCTAGGTTGTCATGCAACGATCCTATGAAGGACTTTGCTTACCCCTCTATCGGGTGCCCCAGGATCTTTGATTAATCAGGATTTAGTAATCTTTCCCTGAAGAGCTAATGGCTAAGTTAATACTTGTATTATTTAAAACTTTACATGCTACTAGTCGATTACCCTACAATATGACTCAATGCATGCTTAACTTCAGCATCTGTAAGAGAAGTAATAAATAAAATCTTTCAAATAGTCACCATGGCATTCACAAAACAACTTGAAACACATGCCAAAGTCATATGAACACATTTTTTTGAACTTAAAGTATTAACCTATGTACACATACCATTGAGCTTATGTACCACCATAAGCAACTATAGTATATATACAAACATATATACTAAAGAAATCCATACACACTAGTGTAACTAGAGGCACTATCTTGGTGCAAAAGTACTTAACATGTACAATGTCTAAGAGTATCAAAATAAACTCCCACTTGAGCAAATCAACTTTGAAGATGAAAGATCCAGCTTTCCTTGTACATTTCACCTTCATCTATCAAGGCTATATTAAATAAATTAGTTAGTGCATTAGTATGACTAACCAATAGATTAGAATCATTAAAGATTCAATATTCATTGAATACCTACACCAAAACCTTGCTTAACAACTCTTCAATGGTTGTTAGACTCCACACCATTAGTAATTGCATAATGTGATACTTAAGGGGGTGAGAATTACAAATTGTCAGTAAAGGATTAAATACTTGCATGAAAATGTTTAGAGCTTAGCATATATAACATATATACATATCTTAACGTGAGCTCAAAACATCCCAAGGTCTTAACCAAGGTTGTTAAAAATACAATTTGGATTATAGGATCGCATGATTCTTTGACCTAGATCCATAAAATGTATCCAAATTATAGTCGGATCAATGTTGTAGTAGGATCATGGTGAGATCGCAATTAGAATCATAAGATCATAAGAAAATAAGATCCCAACGATCCTAGCTGGTCACTGTAACTAGGTTTCCTTTGTTCATCTTGCTCCATCACCATCGACTTGGGCTCTTATTCCTCCTCCAGTTTTCAACTTTCTTGAAAGAAGCTTGTCATCTAAGATGAGGTCAAAGTTCCTTGTCCCCAGAAAGAAACTTTAGATTTTTGAGAGCCAGTCATGGTGTTGTAAGGTTTCGGGAGCAAAACACGCGTAGCAAAAATTAACTGCAACCCTCTAGGATCCAAGTGAAACGGAGTAAATTGGGTGTTTGAAAATTTTATACCTAGTCAGTTGAAATCTTTTACTCAATTGTTGAGCCAAATTAACTTGAACAATTGATGTGTTCAAGCTCTCTATGGTATCTACATGAACCACCCAAATCACTACGCCTCCATCACGTTCCGGCAGGTGCGTTCTTATTATGCCTACAGTACTAGCTTTTGTTCACCAAGGAAAGGTATGTGGAGAGGAGAGTGTGGCTGGAAATTTTTAGAACCTTTTTTATTTCATCATTAAGAGTCATCAGCTACAAAATTTCTTACTATATAATGTATATATAGTGAAGGTTAACTCCCAAGCCTAACAGGTTTCAAAACCCTAATCTTATTAGGCCTAATTTAGGGCTTAATAATGGCTCAACTATTGGGCCAATAATTAATCCAAAATTATCATGAAATCAAAACCAAATAATTTGGCCCATGCACTCAAATGATCCAATTGGTTCTAAGTGTGCGACATAATAGGCTCTTATCACATTGGAAATGATCATAAATTACATTTATGATCATAAACAATGAGTGGTGTTTAGCAACACGTCATTGCTACCTAAGTGACAAGATAGTTGGTGATTCGACTAAACCTTTATGAGCATTATTCATATACACCATTGTCCCTTTGTCCAAGATATCAAGATCGAGCACGAGACATGGAATGTGCCATTCTCATAAAGCCCAATCTTTGGTTTCTTGATTCTTGAGTAGATTGACTAAAACTAATGATATTGATATCCCGCATAAATTCATCCGAGCATGCCCATGCATTTCTTCAATCTTACTCAATTAAGGGGCCCCAAGATATCACTTCTGTTATATAGGAGGGACAAATCCCATCTTGATCATACAAAACCCTCCGCATGATATGTGACATACCTAATGACCACCTTCATGTTCACTTAGTTGCGAGCAACAAAAAGAAGTATCAAAGTATGTGACTCACATGTAGGGGACCTTGATGACCTTAGGTCAAAGGACTACATATACCATGATCACTATGAGAATCACTTATGACACTCATATAGTGATCAACGTAGCATTCTCATGGTAGGTCAGTCTAGTATACAAGTTCTCCAACTTGTACCCATATTTAGACTCCATATCTCATATTAATAACCACATATGCTCTAGATCTTTCCTTGCTAGATTAACAAGTAATTAATTTTTTTTGGTACATCATGGGATGAGATGAGGTGAGATGAGATGAGATGTGAGAGAGAGAGAGAGAGAGAGAGTTATGAGAAAGGAATGGAGAAAGAGGATATAAGATATGGGAAGAAAAATATGGCCCATCAAGTTACATGACATGAAAAAAAGGGCCAACCAGGCAAATGTACATTGTACAATTCTTTATCTTTAATTACTAATTAGTTCTTTTATTTTTTTTTCAAGTTTCAAGACAAGACAAATACAAATATGGAAGAAATTTTAAAGATTAAAATAAAATTGAGAACAAAAATCAATTAGTGGTAATAATTTTTTTAAGACTTTAATTAGATAGAAATAGAAAATTATTAGTAAAAGAGAGATAAAATAGAGTAATAGCTTTTAAATTAGGATTTTTAAATTTTTACGGCACTTAAGAATTTTTAGGTTTTGGTAGGATCTTACGATTCACAATCTGATCTTGCATGATGAAAATGATCTCGGGTAGGATTCCAATCTTAAGAACCTTGGTCCTAACTAATGGCTACTAGCACTAGTTCTATTGCAGGGAATATATCCTCAACCTAGTTTGTCATGCCCTAAAACACCCCCACCCTATTATTAACCCATGTCTTTTAAGTGGTTTAAGTAAAATTCCAAATATCATTGGGTGATTTAGAGCATGACGACGAGGATATTTAGTAGATTTTTGTTAAGTGCAAATCTTGAGTCTCCTATTTAGCTACATACATAATAAAGGCAAAGAGACAAGAGGTGTATATT
Organism: Aquilaria sinensis; assembly: GCA_005392925.1. Taxonomy (NCBI): domain Eukaryota; kingdom Viridiplantae; phylum Streptophyta; class Magnoliopsida; order Malvales; family Thymelaeaceae; genus Aquilaria; species Aquilaria sinensis. Next base: position 19,230 of record SMDT01002786.1, on the reverse strand, counting down.
AGTTTAAGAAAACAAAGAACAAGAGTTAGTTAAGTGTAGGACTTATCAGGTGGAGTGTGTGTGTGTGCCTACGTAGGCTTACCTCAAGACCTATTAGATATGCATAAGGGTGTGCATAAGCCAGTGTGTGCTCGCGTGCCCTGGTGGGCTTACCTTTTATTTGAAAGTGCAGGAAGTTGTACTTGCACTGGTGTGTGCTTAAGTACCCTGGTAGCCCTACCTTCAGTGTGCCAGGTACATGCTTGTGTGTGCTAATGTGCCTAGGTGGCCTTACCTTTTACCTACCTAGTGTGCATACGATGTAGAGAGGATGAGCACACAACCTTTATACCAATTCATTCATGAAATAAGATATGGGTCAGTTTTCCTCAAAACCATGGTTACCATACATGCATTTTTCACTTAACCATACCATGTGTCTCAAAAAGCCTACCTCTTGGCCTACTATATACTACTGAGACACATACCAATGTGAACCTCTAGTTTCTCATGCTAGTGTTACATACATTCATTTACATGTTCAAAAGTAGGCATTACAGAGATTTCATGGCCAAAATATATGCACAGACTAGACTACCTAGACGACATGCATGCTACATGTACTTGAAGGCTACATGGTTTGAATGCCCACATTTACATGCACTTTCATTATTACTTGACATTTAGGCAACCACTATTTTATAAGTGTTCTAGTTTTTAAAAAATCTAAAGCAGAACCGAAAATAGCTATTCTCACTGTAGCTATGATGGCCTACATCCATAAACCCTTAGGTTATAGCATGAACATATTTAGTTACCAACATTCTAATGCATTCGAGCCATACTTACTTATTCATGTTCTTTAAAAGAGGTTAGGAAGCACTTATTCTTCCACTTCTTTTCCTAAAATGTGAAGAAATAGGTGTGAGTACTTGGTACTCAATAAGGGTCCAAACTAGCACCTAGTGCCTACAATGTCTAAGACATTGTCATATTCATGTATACATAGTTATTACTGAAGCACCTGCAATACAAGGAAAAGAAACTAAAAAAAACAATGGACAACAATATATAATATCATGATATATAAAATTGAGGTTAGCACACACATCCAATAATGAAGCATGCAAACACACACACGACACACACATAGCTTCATAGCTTAGGGTGTAGCAATCATTTGTTGTTTAACTAAGCCTGTGATCACTTTAATTTAGTTAGGAAATTAATTTACATAGAGCTCTAGGTCTTGAACAAGTTTGGCCAAGCTTGAAACAAGACCCTAATGCTTGCCTTAACATAGGCTAGCTAGTAACCTTAGTGCACATAGTACACCTAGCCCCCACGTAGATCCTAAGGTCCCTTGGCTTAAGCCATTGCCTAGTGTAGTCTCTTCCCCCATGAATAGTCAAATTTAAATCTAGAATTCAAGTGAAAAAGCATATTTGGAACCCTTACCAGGTGAACATTGTAGCTGGTTGGATGAAACTCACCAAGGCACGCTCGTAAGCATACCAAGGTGACCTTGCTTAGTTTTGCTCCTTTTGATCTTGGAGTTCTTCTTGGCCATGGTAGAAAATTGGCCTTGTACTTCCTAGGTTTAGTAGCTCCAAGAACTAGCTAGGATGCTACCTTAATTTGGTCTCAAGTCCAAGTGGTGGGGGAGGACTAATCCGGCTGCCCTTGGTGACCAAGTTTTATCTTTTGGCCTTAACCTCCTAAAAAAGCATTTGTTTTATATAAATAATTTGTTCAACCCTTTTAGCCCAGTTTGTGTATCATTTTCAATAGCCACTTTTTCCCTTAATTTGGTCATTTAAGGCAGTAAATCTTTATGTGAACACATAACCCCTCAAGGCCACCCAGGGCCATCCTAGAGCTCCCAAGAGTACACATAGCCTTCCATATAAACTCTTTTCTATTTTTTCACTCAAGTTAGAGTTCTAAGCCTTGTTTTAAAGCTAGGCATTAACCTTGTACAATCTTTATCGAAGACATTACATCCTAATTCCCTTGTTCATATGGTTGCACATGAGTCTGGTGCCCATGAGCCACCTAGTGCCTTTCCCTTGGTGCGCTTTGAGTGCGCTTGAGTTTCTTTAGCCAATTTCTCCTCACTTCAAACCCTTACTTAATATCCAAATGGGACAATCAATCATAGCCATTTTTTTAGGACATAACACCCCACTCATGCCCCTTAAGTGCACTTAAGGGCACCATTTTAGGCACTTGACTTATATTGTGTCACTCAAGCACTCTTATGACTTGTATCTGTCGTGCCTTAAACTGCCCCTAGCCCATTTGGCCCCGATTATTTAAATCATGCAGCGGAAGTTTTCATTACAGAAAAAAGGGCTTTTAAAACTCATTAAGACTTATGGGCACGAACCCCAGGATACTTACCGGTACTAGCTCGTTAAGTTCTTTAATTAAGGTTAAGTTAAAGTGCTCTCAGAAACAAGCTAGCACCTATGTGGACTTCATGTGTTCATTTTCATGGTCTTTACCAAGCTTAGCCAAGAATATGCATGGCAACCAAAACACCAACTTAAGTTTGAAAACTTAATTTCATGTATATGCTTTGCATGCTTATGTGTTTTGGTGTTCACTAGTGCACACAATCACTTAATGCCTTTAGATGCAACTAATGCTTAGGCATGCATTAATTCACATATGTGCACTTAAATTCCTTATTAGCCAAACTTTACACAAGCATCCAATTTCATGCTCTTTCTAAGTTTACTTGCATGTTCTTTACTAAGTGTGCATACATAGCCAAACATTGCTTGCTTTCAACATAGACTTGGGCTTATGGGCCTTTTAGTACTTAACATGCATATGGCCCAAAATTAACCAAGAATATATTCAAATTTTCCAAGTTCTTATTTAAGCCCAAAACGTACATTAAAGCCTAATTTCAACATGCTTCAAGTTTCATGAAAACGTAACCCATAAATTCATGCATGGGCCTTAGTAAGTCCACCAAGCAATATAAACACCCAAAAATGTCCAAGTCCATAATACAAGCCCAAAGCCAAGTTTGGCCGAATTTTAGCTAAGTCCATAATTTGGTCACTAAAGTTAGACAAACAAAAACATGCTTAAAAGCAAGCCATAAATCCATAAAGCCATGGAACACAAATTTCCACCTTAATAGACCTTGTTCCCACAATTCTAAGACTTCAAGTCCTGCACAGAAAGTCCACATTTTTTTTTAGCTTGCTTACAAGCAGCTTATATACTTAGAATACTTAGAATATTTTGAGCAATACCATACACAAATCCAACCTTAGCACATAGAAAGAGTACTCAAGACTCTTAGTTTGATCTTTCAAGCAAACTTTTACCTACAAAAGTAGAGTAGGGCAAGTGAGTTATAAAACTCAATAAGGATTCCGTGGCATCCAATGCCTAACTTATAGCCTCCAAGGCCTAACATATGCCAAGAATGTAATGGAAAAATAATCCTTACTCCTGCAAAGAAAACATAAAGACAAAGAAAACACAAAGATACATGCATATAACAATAATATCATAATCGGGGGTTAGCATACACAACAAATCAAAGAAGCACACAAACACATGCGACTTAACACTTCATTCACAGAAGGGTAGCAAACATCCCTTAAGTTTTAATTCATTAATTTCATATACTTAATGTTTTCGGAGAGCTCACTTAGCATAGGAATTAACTTGGCTGCCTTAACTCCTAGCCCATAATGCTTGCTTACTTAACTTAGCTCATGAGCAAAACAGAATTGCCGAAGCAATAACATAACTTAAGCCCTCTTAGCACTCCTAGGATCACATGGTTTTTTGACCATCACCTAGGGGCCCGAATACTCACAAAAAAAAAGCCATGGAACTATACCATGCTATAAAGTGAGTATAGGAATCCTTACCCACAATACTGAAAGCTTTAGAAGCTTATTTTCCTTCATTTTCCTTGCTTGTTGATTCTAGAAATTGTTTTCTAGCATAAGAACCAAGATGGGCCAAATTTTATTAGTAACCATAAGGCACCAAGAACACTTGGTGATTAACTCAAATAACACAAAATACCAAGAACACTTAGTGTACACTTACAGAACCTCACAGAAGAGGTAAGGCCAATTTCTTGTGCTTGATGTTCTTCAAGCTTCTTCTTGATTTCTTGTTTCTAATGAACTTAGAAACTCAATCACACAAAGAGCTCCTTGAGTAAATCTTAAAACCTCCAAGAAATGGAAACGGCCAAATTTTCCTCCTTGGTTTTCTTTGAATTCTTCACTTGCTTCTTGCTCTTTATGGTCTTAGAGCTTGAATTCTACCAAGAATACTTGGTTCTAATTTGAGGAAGGATGATTTATAGCTATGGATGAATATTTAGATGAAGAAAAGAGTTGGAAATGTGTTTGGAGTGGTGAGACTTGGTATGGAAGAAAATGGAGAGAGAATGAGAGAGTTTGAGAGCAAATGGCTTTGAATGAGTGGATTGATTATGTTTTAATGTGTGGGAAGGTGATGGCTGGCCATATGGGAAGGAAAATGAGTGTATAATGTTCTTGGAAGAGTGGGAGACAAGATTTAATGGAAGGAAGACTAATTGGAAGACTTTGTGTAAGTTGGTAGAAAAAGTCAAAAGTAGGAGACATGTAGGTGAAGAAAGAATCCAAAGTCTTGACGATGAGAGGTGGATTAAAATAATAGGGAATGAATAATGTGTTTGAAATGAGTGGGAGACAAGATTAAAAGAAATGAAGACTAATTGGAAGACTTTTGGGTAAGTTTGGTACAAAAAGTCAAAAGTAGGTGGAGAAAGAATCCAAGGTGATGACTAAGGGTGGGAGGTGGATTAAACTAATGGGATTTGGAGGGAGGTGACATAAAATATTGGGAATTGGAGGGGCATGGCTGGCCAAGGCATCCTAGGCCATTAAAATGACCTAATTCCCCGTTTAGTCCTCCAACTTTCTGATTTTTGGGCAATTGAGCCCAACTACTAAAAATCCCTTTGTTCAATTGAGTCCCTCACCTTTAAAAACCACCATTTTCATCACTAATTCTCTTGGCCTAAGCCAAGCTTATTTTTAAGATGTTCAACTTTCAATTATGCACATGCCATATTGTCTCCTCAATTTAATTGAGCTAAATTCCCGATTAAGGAAAAATTCTTTTGCTCCAAATCCATTTAACCCGGGACCTAATCACTTTGGATTGTCTGGGCATTAGAACAGTCCCCTCCTTAAGAAATTTGGTCCTCCAAATTTTCCTAGAAGTTTAGGGAAAATATCAGGATAATTCTTAAGCATTTTAGCTTCAACCTCCCATGTGGCCTCCTCATCAGAATGGTTAGTCCATTGGACTTTTACCATTGATATCCACTTACTTCTGAGCTTCCTAGTGTCCTTTGCCAATACCCAAATTAGTTCTTCTTCATAGGTGAGATCTTGGGTGATGGGAACACTAGTGACATGTACCATTTGTTTAGGATCAGAGACACACTTTTTCAGCAGGCTTACATGGAATGTGTCATGTACATGTCCCAGCTCAGGCGGTAGCTCTAACTTGTAGGCTACATTTGCTACTCTTGTGAGTATTAGGTATGGTCCTATATACCTTGGGGCTAATTTTCCTCGCTTTCCAAACCTCATTACTCATTTCATAGGAGATACTTTCAACCACTCGATCTCCTACCTGGAACTCCAGGTTTCTTCTTTTCTTGAGGTTGACATATGATTCTTGCCTATTGTTGGCAGTCTTAATCCTTTGCTGGATTTGCTTAATCTTCCCAGTAGTTTCTCTTATGAGTTATGGGCCAATTTCCAACTTATCACCTGGCTCATGCCAGCAGTGTGGAGTTATGCATATTCTTCCATAGAGTGCCTCATAAGGTGCCATGCCAATCACTGAGTGATGGCTATTGTTGTATGAAAACTCCTCTAAAGGCAAGTGTTTATCCTATTCTCCTTGGAAGTCAATAACACAACACCTTAACATATCTTCCAAAGTTTGAATGGTTCTTTCAGTCTGTCCATCCGTTTGAGGATGGTATGCAAAACTGAATTTTAACTTAGTGCCCAAGGCATGGTGCAAGGACTTGCAGAATTTGGAAACAAATCTTGGGTCTCGATCTGAGACAAGATCGTCTGGTACACCATGTAGCCTTACTATCTCCTTAACGTATAGTTGGGCTAATTTCTCAAGGGAGTCTGTAAGGTTTATGGGCAAGAAGTGGGCTGCCTTAGTCAATCTATCCACTATGACCCAGATTGTATTACACTTTCTTCGAGTCAGTGGCAAACCCACTACAAAGTCCATAGATATGGATCCCCATTTTCTTTCTGGTATAGGTAAGCTCTGTAATTTTCCACCAGGTCTCTGGTGCTCCACTTTGACTTGTTGACAAGTCATACACCTAGCCACATAAGCACCAATCTCTTGCTTCATATATGGCCACCAGAAATGGGATTTCAAATCCTTATACATTTTCTGAGCTCCAGGATGCATACTCATCAAACTGGAGTGGGCTTCTTCTAGGATTTGTTGCCTGATTCCATCCTTATTTGGCACATAAATCCTATCCCGGAAATATAATATTTTAGCCTTAAAGGAAAATCCTTGATACAATTTTCCTTGTTTCTACCCAGAGATCCTGGGAATCTCCTCATCTTGAAGCTGAGCTTCCTGAATTAGGTCTTTCCACTCAGACCTAATAGTTAGGACCTTTACTTGGTCCATTTCCCACTTATCCCAATCTTGGGCCAACTCAGATATACTAAGTACTTTTGCCTCAGTAGGCTCTCTAGTGGCTTTGAGTATTCCCCTGTACTTTCTACTGAGAGCATCAGCCACCACATTAGCCTTCCAGGCCGTATACTCCATAACGCACTCAAAGTCTTTCAGGCACTCGAGCCATCTTCTTTGCCTCATGTTTAGGTTCTTTTGTGTAAACAGGTACCTTAGACTCTTATGGTCTGTGAAGATTTGGAATCTGCCTCCAAGTAGGTAGTGCCTCCACTGCTTCAGAGCAAAGATCACTGCCGCTAACTCCAGATCATGAACTGGATAATTCTTCTCATGAGGCCTTAGTTGTCTTGATCCATAGGCTATTGCTTGCTTCCCTTGCATTAAGACATAGCCCAGACGTACTCGAGAAGCATAAGTGTAAACTATATACTCCTTAGTAGGGTCTGGTAATACCAGTATTGGGGCTGTAGTCAATCTTTCCTTAAGTTCCTGGAAGCTAGCCTCACATTGCTCATCCCACTCAAACTTTTGGTTCTTCCTTGTTAGTTGAGTGAGCGGAGTTGCTAGTACAGAAAATTTGGGCACAAATCTTCTGTAGTAGCCAGCAAGTCCTAGGAAACTTCTTATGTCCCTCATAGTCTGAGGTTGCTTCCATTCCAAGACAGCTTTAATTTTCTCGGGATCAACAGCTTAACCATGCCCATTGATCACATGTCCGAGAAATCCAATTTTTGTAGCCCTGAATTGGCACTTACTTAGTTTGCCATATAATTCATGTTCCTTTAACAGGCTTAGCACCACTCTTAGGTGCTCCTTATGGGCTTCTTCATCCTTTGAGTACACCAATATGTCATCAATAAATACCACAACAAAGTGGTCTAAATAAGCTTTAAACACTATTTTCATGAGGTCCATGAAAAAGGCTGGTGCATTAGTGATACCAAATGGCATCACCGTGTACTCATAGTGACCATATCTAGTCCTGAAAGCTGTTTTTGGGACATCTTCTTCCTTGACTCTCAGCTGGAAGTATCTAGATCTGATGTCTATCTTGGAAAAGACTTTGGCTCTTTTCAACTGATCAAATAGATCCTCAATCCTTGGGAGGGGGTACCTATTTTTTATGGTTAGTGCATTGAGCTTCCTATAATCAATGCACAATCTAAGGGTTCCATCCTTCTTCTTTACAAAAAGTACAGGTGCTCCCCAGGGAGATGTACTTGGCCTTATGAAACGCTTTTCAAGCAACTCATCCAGTTGCTTCTTTAGCTCCATCATTTCAGGAATAGCCATCCTGTAAGGAGCAATGGATGCTGGTGCAGCTCCTGGCACTAATCTGATTTCAAACTCAACCGCTATTACAGGAGGGAGTCCTGGAAGATTTATGGGGAACACTTTAGGAAATTCTCTTATTATGGGTATTTTACCCAGCACTATTTCCACTTCTGTTCCATTTAACCCTAGGTATTCACCTTTTATTAATAAGGGTTTGTGTTCCACCACCTTTAAACGAAATTTTGGGACTAACCCAGATGATTTTTCCAGAGATTGAGGTTTGTGTCTGGGCAGATAAAGTTTCCTGGCATGGTAGTCTATAAACACTTGATTGGCACTAAGCCAGTTCATTCCTAGGATGATGTCATATCCATTAGTATCCAAGACCATCAGGTCGACTCTAAGCTCTAGTTCACCTAGCTTAAGCATGCAATCTTTTACCATATGGTATGTTATCATAACCTCATTCCCGACAGTTTTAACTAGGTACATTTTATCCATATTGCACACTTCTAGGTTCATATATTTGACTAGCTTAAAGGATACTATAGATAGAGATGCTCCAGTATCGAACAAAACTGATACTTCATAACCATTTATGGAAATGGTACCTTTCAGAGTCTTCCTGACCAGCTTAGCCTGGTTTATTTCTTCCTCATCCTCCTCAGCTCTGTTGACCTCTGGGTCCTCTCGTGCTTTCATTGATGTTTCAATCTGGAATACTCTTCCAATAGCTTGAGGTTGTCTCTTCCTGGCCGTATCTTGGTCCATTCTCTGTGGGGGTGGAGGCATATTGGGCCTCCTTATGGGCAATTGCCTCTGTGCCCATCTGTTATTGAACCCTCCTGGGGTCCTCTGATCTTCTCCCTTGACAGGACAGTCTTTTACCCAGTGATCCTGGGCACCATACTTAAGGCATCTGGAAGTGAGCCTATAACATGGCTTCTGGCCATGGAATTTTCCACAAGTCTCACATTGTGGTCCATAGGGGGACGTGGTCTTCTCTCTTTTGTTACCTTTTCTTGGCTCATGTGCCAAGCTTTCTCTGCCTCTCTTCTTAGAGGATTTTTGCATCCCACTAGTACTTCCAGGGCCATTGATGGCTTGCCCCCTGAATTCTTGCTCGAAGGCCAGAGCCCTATGTACAATGTCGTAGTATTTGTGGGCTCCTACTGCTCTAAGTATTTGCCTCAGCTCTGGCCTAAGTCCCCGAAGAAACCTCTTGGCCTTAAGGTCCTCTCGATCATCGTACTGTGGTGCGTACCGTATGAGGTTGCTGAACCTCTGTTCGTACTCCAGTACGGAGAGCTCTTTCTGCTCAAGCAGGTCAAACTCAACCTGCTTCTAGTTTTTTAGTGCTTTACTGAAGTATTGCTGATGAAACACTTGTTGGAATTCGGCCCATCTCATTGTTCTTCTACTTTGAGCGGGCCGCCTAGCATTTTTGATGGCATAAGTCCGATGGACTGTTCTCCACCACAATTCAGCATTTCCTTCCAGCTTGAATGTTGCCAGTAAGACCTTCTGAGAAGAGGAAACCTCCATTCTCTCAAAGATCTTTTCAATTTGGTTTACCCAGAATTCTGCTTCGTTTGGGTTACAGCTTCCTTTAAATGTTAGGGGTCTTAGGGTAAGGAACCCCTCTAGTTGGCCTTCTCTTAGGCCTCCACCATTATCCATATTAGGCCTCCCTCTTTGGGCCCTCCCTACTCTAGTGGTGACAGTGAGTTGGGCAGGCCCATCAATATCTTCTATGTTCAGCTCTTCTGCATCTAGACTTTCTTCTTCTTCTTCCCTCAGTTCTTGCCTGATCTCAGATTTTATTCTTCTGGCTCTGGGGTTTCTCCTTTCCTCGTCCTCATCATCGCCATTTTCGCTAGCTGGATCATCGAGTATAGGTTCATTTCCTGGCCTTCTTCTCATTGGTGGCTCTCTTTGTTGCCTAACAGGTTCTGGGACTTGGGTTGGACCCCTTGCCAGGATTTGCATGCTAGTTGCTAATTAGGCCATAGTGGCCTACATAGCTTCCATCATTGCTTCCATTCTTGCTTCTCTTCTTTCCTGGGCATCAATGCTAGGCCCAGTAACATTAGCCCTTATGAGCTTCGAAGGCTTGACTTGGGCCTTTAGCACAAAGCCAGCATTTTCATTCCTCTGATGGGAAGTTTCATTTCCATTTCGGCCTCGGTTCGTATTTTTGGCTATCATCCTGTAATTAACAACAAGCAGGGCACACAATTGCTCAATATTAATAAATATTGATTAGTGGAGTTAACCTATGTGGGAACAAGTCTATACTAAGAATCATAGACCAAAACTTTGGTCCTTAAGAGCAACTGTGCTCTGAAACCAAGCTGTCGTGCCCTAAACTGCCCCTGGCCCATTTGGGCCCGATTATTTAAAACATGCAGTGGAAGTTTTCATTACACAGAAAGGGCTTTTAAAACTCATTAAGACTTATGGGCACGAACCCCATGATACTTACCGGTGCTAGCTCTTTAAGTTCTTTAATTAAGGTTAAGTTGAAGTGCTCTCATAAACAAGCTAGCACCTATGTGGATTTCATGTGTTCATTTTCATGGTCTTTATGAAACTTAGCCAAGAATATCCATGGCAACCAACACACCAACTTAAGTTTGAAGACTTATTTTTATGCATATGCTTTGCATGCTTATGCGTTTTGGTGTTCACTAGTGCACATAATCACTTAATGCCTTTAGATGCAACTAATGCTTAGGCATGCATTAATTCACATATGTGCACTTAAATTCCTTATTAGCCAAACTTTACACAAGCATCCAATTTCATGCTTTTTCTAAGTTTACTTGCATGTTCTTTACTAAGTGCGCATACATAGCCAAACATTGCTTGCTTTCAACATAGACATGGGCTTATAGGCCTTTTAGTACTTAACATGCATATGGCCCAAAATTAACCAAGAATATATTCAAATTTTCCAAGTTCTTATTTAAGCCCAAAATGTACATTTAAGCCCAATTTCAACATGCTTCAAGTTTCATGAAAACGTAACCCATAAATTCATGCATGGGCCTTGGTAAGTCCACCAAGCAATAAAAACACCCAAAAATGTCCAAGTCCATAATACAAGCCCAAAGCCAAGTTTGGCTGAATTTTAGCTAAGTCCATAATTTGGTCACTAAACTTAGACCAACAAAAATACATGCTTAAAAGCAAGCCATAAATCCACAAAGCCATGGAACATAAATTTCCACCTTAATAGACCTTGTTCCTAAAATTCTAAGACTTCAAGTCCTGCACAGAAAGTCCACGTCTTTTTTTTAGCTTGCTTACTTGATAGCCAAACGCTATCGCCTCTATCTGGCCGAACTCCCTGCCACAAGAATGGCCAGAAGAAGCTGGCGCTACCCGAGAAAAGGTGTGATCAGGCACCTCGGGAGATAGCCGAAGAGCTCCGAGCCCAGCACGTCAGGACACTACTCGCCCCCCCAGGGTTGTGAACAGATCGCCTTCGGAAAAGCGGCACCAAACATAGCGAGCCGAACACGATATCCCCGAAGGCGGAACTCCCTGAAGCTGGGAACCCCCGAGCTCAGGGCTTGTTTCCCGAAGAGGCTCTGTCCGTACCAAAGGACGACCTCACCCAGGGACCTCGGGAGTACGGCAGGAGATTTATGGAAGCATTTAAGGAAGCCTCTGACACATCCAATCACAGACGCCACAATCCGCCTCAAAAGGCGCTCTGCCACGCTGACGCCATCAAAATCACATCATGGCCCGTCTCAGCACATGGCTCAAGGTAACCTACTATCTGTCTCCTATGCCCAGAAAGTCAGGAACGTCCGACCGAACACGTGTCGTGATCTGAACGGGCTAGGCACTCTTATAAATACCAGGAGTTAGTACCAGACAAGAGGTTGGTTAGCTGGCGAAATACGGCTCCCATTACCAGGCAAAACTCATCAGCCCTTTGTGCTATTTTCTCTGCCTTTCTCTCAGCCACCACTGACTTGGGCGTCGGAGGCTCCCCCCCCCGGAAAAACACTCCGGGGGCCTCCTAACCGTTTTGTTTCTGAGCTTTCAGGCACTCTCCTTTGGGCTGTCCAGTCCACCAGGCGTTCTTCCTCCCAGAAGTCCCTCCACCAGTCACTATGACTATAAACGATGAGGCCCCTGGCCATCATTTGGCGCCGTCTGTGGGAACCCGCTCTGAGATCGCCGTCGTTAAGACTCGGCGTTCTAAGGACAAGGGACTCCCGAGGTCCCCGTCCGCGCCTGAGATACAACCGGTTGCTGAGCAAACACTCCCAGGGACTTCTGCGCCCGAGGAAGACCGCCCTCTGGTAGTCACCATGAGTTTCTTGAGGGACTTTCAGCGTTCGGTCGTGTCTGAAATGACACAGCAGATCGGCCGAAGGTGGCCACAGCAAGCACAGGCCCAGAGACCCCCCTCAGTGACACGCCCTCGGGAGAGGAGCCCCAAGTCCACACATCGCAGTTCGGGGAATGGAGACCCTCGCGAAGAATCATCCACAGAAATTATAGCCCTCGGGAAACGTTCTGTGGGACAAACCAGGTCCAAGCAGCCGAGAGTCTCACAGCGAAGCAGTTCGTCACCTGAGGCGAGGTCCTTGTCCCCTCAGCGCCGAACTCGCCCCCCGAAGAGGCGCCGACGATCTCCATTCCCTGAAGAAGGCCCTAGCGCCACAGTGCTCATGGAGAAGATATTAGCACGGCTGGACAGAGTGGAAAAACAAGTGGCCAGAAAATCCGTTTGGGCCAGACCCTCGGGAACATCCTGCGAAGATGACTCCCCTTTCACTCAGGCCGTCGTTGAGGCAGCCATGCCAGGCGAGTTCAGAGTACCTCGGTTGGAAATTTATGATGGTCGTACTGATCCGCAGGCCCACCTGACGAAGTACAGACGGAGCATGATAATACACGGTGCTGATGACGCTACCATGTGCAAGTGCTTCGAAGTCACCCTCACAGGGCCAGCCACGGCGTGGTACAATTCCTTGCCTCCAGGGACCATTACTGAGTTCCGGGAGTTGTCCACAGCCTTCACCCAGCAGTTCATTGGGAGCAGACCTACTGCGAAGATGCCTGTACAGATGTTCGACATAGAGCAGAGGAACGGAGAAACCATCCGAGACTATGTCGAAAGATTCAACAGAGAAGCTCTGAGCGTCCCAGACTTCCGGCCCGAAATCCGCATTCTCGCCATGACACGGGGCTTTCGGCGAGACTCACAGCTGTTCTATGAGTTCTCAAATGACCCCCCGGAGACCCTCGGAGAATTTTACCATAGGGCGGAGCAACACATGACAGTCGAGGAACTGAGGATGGCTGGGCCAGAATCTGATCATCACCACGTCAAAGGGTCCAGTCAACAAGCTCGGCATCCTACCGAACAGGCAGGACGACCTCGGAGGATGCGGGGAAGGAAACCCCAAAGTTTCACACCATTGAGCACTACACGGACCAACATTCTCATGGCGCTGGAAAGGCAGGGGAAGCAAATTCGGCGGCCAAGGGCCATGGCCGCCGATAACAAAAAGAATGACAAGAAGTTCTGCCAGTTTCATCGCGACCACGGCCATGACACCGAAGATTGCTTCCAGCTAAAGAAGTACATAGAGTCGCTGATAAAACAGGGCCAACTTCGAAAATACCTGAGGATGTCACCCCCGAAAGGCAGAAAAATGGAGGAAGAAAGGGCCGAAGATTTAGAACTTTGACTCCGACAGGCGGAAAAACCGAAGTCCAAAAACGCGCCCTCCACCTCTAGCAGGGGTTATCCAAACCATCATCACGGGGCTACCATCCTCGGAAAGAAAGCGGAAAGCCAGAGAAATTGCAGTCATGGAGTATCAAAGTCCATCAAAGAAACTGGCTCGCAAAGATAGCTCCACCGTCGTCTTCCCCCACAACGATCCGCTGCTGATCACGACAAAGATAGGGAACTGAGGCGTCAAAAGAGTGTTGCTTGAGGACGGCTTAAAAGCTGACGTCCTATTCTCGCACCTGCTGCCGAGCTTGGGCATCTCCAGCAGCAAACTAAAGCCTGTCACCTCGCCCACTTTTGGGGTTGATTCATCCGAACTCCCCGACCTCGGATAGATCGATCTCCCGTTGACGATGAAAGGGACTTCGGTAAGCGGAGCAGCTAAATTGTACGCATCCACAAGGGCAAGATTCATCATCATGAACGTCCCATCCTCGTACAACGTCATCCTTGGAAGACAGACAATGGGGAACCTACATATTCGCCCTGATGTGAAGTGCTTGACTGTCACATTCGCAACCAAGGATGGAGACGCAGAGGTCTTCCTAGACCAAGCCGAGGTAAGAAAGGTGTTTGTAAAAGCACGAAAAACTCCGGCGAGCAACCTCGCGCAAACGATGGAGGCAAAGGTGCTAGAAAAAGGCAAAGAAGAAGATCTCGCCAAAGCAGAAACGGAAGCAGTAGAGCTTGTCCCAGGTCAATCTACCCAAATAGGGAAGAGCTTGGCCGAAGGTGACAAGGAAAATCTTGTATCCTTTTTGCTAGAAAATAAAGATCTGTTTGCCTGCTTGCCAAAAGATATGCCGGGGGTAAACCCTGGCATAATACAGCACAGCCTCAAAGTAAGCCCGGAAGCAAGGCCTGTCTGGCAAAAGAAACGAAGCATCTCATCCCACAAAAGCAACTTTGTCGAAACCGAAGTCCAGCGTCTCCTAGATGCTGAAGTTATCAGGGAGGTCAAGTACCCCGAATGGTTGAGCAACGTGGTCATTGCCCCAAAAGAAGGTAGCAGCAAACTCCGGATGCGCATCGACTTCAGAAACTTGAAACGATGCTTGCCCAAAAGACTCATACCCTCTGCCGCCAATAGATCAACTGGTAGATTCAACTGCTGAGTATGGGCTCCTAAGTTTCCTAGACGCCCTCAGTGGCTACCATCAGATAAGGATGGACCCCGAAGATGAAGAGAAGACTGCCTTCATCACCGAGGGAGGAACATATTACTATATCAGGATGCCCTTCGGGCTCAAAAATGCAGGAGCCACCTACCAGAGGTTGATGAACAAGGTCTTCAAAGACCAAATGGGGACAATCAAGAGCAAGCTGCCCGGCTACCACGTTGCAGACTTAGAGGAAACCTTCCAAAAGCTCAGAGCCTTCGGGATCCGCCTTAATCCTGAGAAGTGCATCTTCGGGGTGACCTCGGGAAAATTCCTTGGGTACATGGTATCCGAAAGAGGCATCGATGCTAACCCCGAGAAGATTAAGGCTCTGCTTGAGTTCCAAACTCCTGCCACAATCAAAGATGTGCAGAGACTCACCGGAAGAATAACCTCTCTGAGCAGGTTTATTTCCAGGTACGGAGATAGGTGTCAACCCTTCCTCAAAATCCTCACAAAGGCAGCAAAAATGGAAGGCGACCTCGGAAGGAATGATCATCCTTGGGATGAAGATTGCCAAAAGGCCTGGGAAGAACTCAAAGTCTACCTGGCCAGCCTGCCGACTCCGTGACAACCTCTGGAGGGAAAGCCCCCCGTACTCTAACTCGCCGTTACAGAAAAGGCTGTGAGCTCGGTCCTCGTGAAAGAAGAAGGGCCAAAGCAATGGCCGGTCTACTATGTCAGCAAGTCCCTGCATGGCGCCGAAGTCAGGTACCCTTTGCTTCAACAAGCTACATATGCCTTGGTGCTTGCAGGGAGAAGGCTGCGACCATACTTTCAGGCTCGCCCCATCACCGTCCGTAGTAGTTTGCCGCTACGGGATGTCATGAAGAGGGTTGATCATTCGGGAAGGCTCTCCAAGTGGTGCATAGAGCTGGGCGAACGCGAAATCACGTATGAGCCTCGGAGGGCCGTAAAAGCTCAAGCACTGGCAGATTATATCGCCGAAATACCCATCACTGAGGAGAGCCATTCAGATCCAAAAGAGGGTGAGCCAGAATGGACCTTGCACGTAGATGGAGCCTCAGGATCCGAACACCAGGGAGCAGGAGTAATTATCAGAGGCCGCGAAGGCCTAGAAGTAATGAAGGCCATCAAGTTCAGTTTTAACGCCACCAACAACATGGCCGAGTATGAGGCCCTAATAGCAGGATTACGCCAGGCCAGAAAAATTGGCGTGAGAAACTTGAAAGCCCATAGTGATTCCCAGCTGGTGGTCCGGCAAATGGCAGGGTACTATGGCGCGAAAGACCCGACCTTGGCGAAATACCATGAGTTGGTAACAAAGCTCATTCGGGAGTTTGACGCCGTACGAATCGAAAATGTACCTCGGCGGAATAACACTGAGGCAGATTGCTTGGCGAAGTCAAAAAAAAATATATACCGAGCTGCTAGACCATCCGAGCATCAATGCTAAGCATGACGACCTCGGGAGTAGGGTGGAAAGACCAAATCAAAAGATACCTCGCAGAGAATTTGCTCCCCGAAGACCCCGGCGATGCTGCAGGACTGCGAAGACGCTCCGGAAGATTCTTCCTGATTGGCGAAGAGTTATACCGACAGGGATATGCGAATCCGCTGCAAAAATGTGTGGATGAAGAGGATACTGAAATGGTCCTTGAGGAAGTTCACGAAGGCATGTATGGTTCACACATTGGAACTTATGCCCTTGCAGCAGTGATACTCCGCCAAAGGCTACTCCTGGCCTACCCTGGGAAAGGACGTAAGGCTGTTCGACCGAAAGTGCGGTAGTTGCCAGTGACATGCAAAAATCCAGAGGGCACCATCGGAAACAGTAACCTCGGCAGACTATCCTTGGCCCTTTGAAGTCTGGGGCATAGACCTTATCGGGCCACTCTCCACAGCACCCGGAGGCGTGAAATTCTGCGTGGCAGCAGTGGACTATTTCTCAAAATAGGTAGAGGCAGAACCACTAGCAACTCTCTCGGCAAAAGAAGTGCAGGTTTGGCATACCTAGGGTACTAGTGGCTGATAATGGATCCCAGTTCATAGACAAAGGATTCCAAGAATTCACCAACGACCTCGGAATGAAGATGCACTTCGCCCAATAGCTCACCCCCAAAGCAACGGGCAGGCGGAAGTATCAAATAGAACCATAAAAGATGGCCTGAAATAGAGACTGGGGGAAGCCAAGGGGAATTGGCCGGGAGAACTCCAAAGTATATTATGGAGCTACCAAACGACGCCCCGAAGAGCCACAGGGGAAACTCCTTTCTCACTCATCTCCGAAACGGAGGCCATTATCCCAATAGAGATAGTTCGACCTTCGGTACGGATGCAAGTATTTGATGAAGGTGGTAACGACCTCGGCCTAAAAACCAATCTCAATCTGGTGGCCAAACACAGAGAAATAGTCGAGCTGAGAAGAAAAGCTTACCAGCAAAGAGTGGCCGTGGCTATAAACTTACGGGCTAGGCCAAAAGAAATCAAGAAGGGAGACCTCGTTCTCCCAAAGGCCGACTTCGCACCCCGAAGGCCATCCCATGGCGTACTTCGCACAAACTTGGAAGGACCCTATCTGGCCCTTGCCGAAACAACGAACAGGCGTGTACAAGCTTGGCGACATCGAAGGCATAGAATTGAAGAACAATTGGCACTCGGGCGCCTTGAAAAAATTCTACACTTAAGGTTGAGCGGAGGAGGTATGTTGAACAAAAAATGTTCTAACTATATAGTAGTATCTTGATAAAATTTCTTAAGTGCAGAAATGAACAATATTCCACGAAAGATGCTCGCCATGATAAAGCGTAGATATGGCTTTCCAAAGTCCCTTGAGCCGCCACGCTCGGGAAAGATGGAAAACAAAAATCTCGTAGAAGTACTCGCCGTAGCCAGCACTGAGATAATTTCCCGAGCTCCCTTGAGCGAACGTGCTCGGGAAAATGGGAAGTAAAAAATCTCGCGGAAGGTTTTCCGAAGTCGCTTGAGCAAACATGCTCGGGACAACTGGAAAAACAAAAATTTTGACTGAAGGTTTGCCGAAGTCCCTTGAGCAATCATGTTCGGGAAAAATCGGAAATGCAAAAGCCTGCAAAAAGACTTAGTCAAAATTTTCTCAGACTTTCCAGAATGTCTCTCGAGTAAAACGTACTCAGGACAAAGGAAGGTAAAAAAGTTTCTTTGATCGCAGGTTTTCCGAAGTCTCTTGAGCGAACGTGTTCGAGACAATGGAAATAAAGAAACTTGAAGAAACACTTAGCCAAAAAAATCTCCGTTAAAAGCAAAGCTGCCTTACAATAAAGAAGTGCCCGAAGAAGGAGTACAAAAAAGAAGGGAAGGAAAAGGGGGCCCTAAAGAAGCCTAAGAGTTCGCGGCGTCCTGAGAGCCACTCGTTTCCCCACCCTTTTCCGCCACCTTCCGCGCTGGAATTGGAGGAGGAAGCTTCAGATGTTTGATCTTGGACCATTTCCACGGAGGTCCCCCAGGAATGTTTAGACCCTCTAGAAAAGAGAGGTCCAGACCTGGGAACCTTTGGAGAACCTGGTGCCGAGCGAGGCAGAAGCCGTCCTAAAACGCGACCTTGTTCATTTGATCAGACTTGTTCTTCTTAAGCTCAAGGTCGTCAAGCTCGTCCTTCAGATCCCCGACCTCCTCTTCCAGCACCTTTATCCGCTCCTCCCCCTTCGGCTCCTTCTTCAAAGACTGGACCTCGGCTTGAAGGGTTTTCTTCTCAGACAAGAGTGTGACTATGATATTCTCTCTTTTTTTGCCTTGTCTTGGAGAAGGTCTTGGTTTGCAGCGCGCAGCCCCGCCACATGATTGCGGAGGTCGGCAATCTTCAGGGAGGAGTCCGCCATCAAAACTTCCTTCTCCTTTCGGAACTCCTCCCGAAGGGTGGCAGCTTCCTCCTTCGCAGCATCTGCCAGCTGCTGGTTCTTGGCGGTCAATTCCGAGCACGTCGCTTTCGCCTTTTCTAGGGCCTCTGAGGCCGAAGCTCGGAATGCCGTCTGCCTGGCTACCCGAACTCGGAGAAAGCCGGCGTACCCCAGCAGCTGCAAAGGAGATAAAACGCAAGGTCAGTAAGAGCCAAACACTTAGGAAAAAATTGAAGGGGAAGAGTTGTGAAGGATATACCTGAGCAGCATGCTCGGTGATCTTTGCGGCAAGGGTGTTATCCCCCGGGATGGGCCGCCGCTATAGCCTTGAAGGAGGCCTCGGTGAGCACCCCCTTCGAAATCTGCTTCACCATTTCAGGACAGTCCTCGGAGTACAAGTTCATGTCCTCCGTGAATGTCCAGAAAGGCTCCTTTGGTATCTTCCCTTGCGGGACTTTGGCGTCGCGACGGGCCCTCGCCTCCG